>JAPTYO010000014.1:22448951-23048951 GCA_036873135.1 Clarkia xantiana subsp. parviflora
TCTAGATATATTCATCTAAATATAATAAGATATATTTATCTATAATATATCTTATTCCCTTATATCATGTATCCAATGATGAATGATTTGCATCTCTCCATTTATTGTGATTCAGACTGGCGGTCTTGCCCATTCACAAGGAGATCATTGACTGCATACTGTGTTAAATTGGGCTCTGCATTGATTGGTTGGAAAGTAAAAAAGCAGGACACTGTTTCTTTGTCAAGTCCAGAGTCTGAATACAGAAGTTTGATAGAGGCAACTGCAGGAGCTGTCTGGTTGAAACGTCTATTAAAGGAGGTGGGTTTCGATATGACTCACTCTATTCCTTTATATTCAGATAGCAAATCTGCAATTCAAATGGCAAAGAATCCAATCTTCCATGAGAGGTCTAAGTACATTGAATTGGATTGTCATTTCATTCGAGATTGTATTCAAAATGGTACTATCAGTGTGTATCATGTAGCTTCATCTGCTCAGTTAGCTAATTTGTTGACAAAGTTACTTGGGAGAGCACATCATGAAGCATTACTTCGTCATTATGAGGTGATAAACATTTACAAGGAAGACAAAAAGAACTTGGACAGGGGAATGTAGACTACTATAATTGACTTTAGTTCTTAGTTGACTTTAGTTCTTAGTTAGTGACTAACTAACTACTACTATATATACTTTCCTCCATAATGGTTGTAACTAACTTTCAAATACTCAATACAATTCATTCTTCATTCTATCAATTCATCTCTACGATAATACAGATGTTGTTCTTTAGTGTTTAGACATCAGTTCGTGCTACGCGCATTCTTATATTTTTGTGAGAATATTATAAATACATGATCATATCGACTATAAAGATGATACAAGAACATGATTTGCATGACTCCAAGGATGATACATGAGTAGAGTTTTATTGAAAATACTTAAAATATGTAATATAAATTATAATTTTTTTTTTTGCAAAATTTCGACTTCAAAATTAATATGCTAGAGCGGAAACTTTTTAATGGTTTTTTTCCCCGTTTTTATTTTAATGGTGATTTTTGTAATAAAAATATATAATTTATTACTACATAATTTAAGTTAATTTTTTTATTTTTTAATAAGGCTCTACTCTTGTATCATACTTGGAATCAGATAGCTCATGCTCCTGTATTATTTTCGGAGTCGGTCTAATAATGTATTTATCACATTAATTCTAAAAAAAATAGATGTACTTACGGACTGGCGTCTAGTCTAGTGTAATATTAAAGAACAACATTTGAATCAAAATTATGCATATAAATGTAATTTATGATGACATTCCACTAGCTAGGATTCAATACCGAAAATTAATCATATGTGTGTAATTGGTATATAAAGTCCTATTACACACTGAGTCTACCCATACATTTTCGATGTATAAATTTTATCCAACGGAATTTCTATGTGCAATTTTTTGAATAATTACAACCTCATATTCCACATGGGTTTATTCGGTGTTAAATCAGCTTTGTTTACCCTCCGATTCCACACAACTGTCTGTGTGGAATTTTGATTTTGATTTTTTTTTGTGCAACTAACTACTTTCTAAATTAATATTTATGAATGTGACACCGAGGAAAAATTAGTCCAGCAAAAAGTATGTAAATAGAAGTTGGAACATGAACCGTTGAGTTTGTTAAAGAAACCGCCAACGCTAACTAACGACCAACTGCCAAAGAATTAGGTTTCCTCTCTCACCACACATGAAAAGAACCAGAGTTTTTTGCGGTTGCTCTTCTTTGAAATTAAACTGAGAAGAGGAGCATGAGAAAATCTTTGGAGGTGGAAGAGAATTATGTGGATGACAAAAGAGTCAATCGAGAAGAAAGGCAACGGAGTTGTGGCCGTGGCCATCGACAAGGACCGAAGCTGCATCAACGCCCTCAAATGGGCTACCGATAATCTTCTCCAGCGTGGTCAGACGGTTTTGCTTATCCATGTCAAGCTCAAGAACAACTCCACAGCTCCGTCCCCAAGTAAGCACCATTATTATCATCTGTTACACATAATCTAGTAGTTTTCTCACGGCATTTCTCAATAAATACAATCAAAGTGGCATATGATGTGTGTTTTTTAGAGCCCAATTGCGACGCCCCGGTGGTGGTAGAACGAGTCGATCGGGTAACCAAGGACTTGTTTCTACCGTTTCGATGCTTCTGCACGCGGAAGGACGTAAGTGATCAGTCGATAATGTACTATAGAACTGAGAGTTAATTAAGAACCTAGCTAGAAACAGTTTTAAATATAGATCATTTTGTTAATCGCTGTCACAGATTTAAAATGTTGATATTCAGTGTCACAACAATCGGATTAGTTGATTTCTAGGTTTTTCTCTCTCAAAATTGACAAAACAAAAAACATTTTCTATAAGCATCAAATAAGTCTAAACCACAACAAATTTGATATATCGGAAAAGTTGAAAACATATTTTTGTTAATTAAAAAGTCAATTTAATGTTAAATCAGTCGAACAAGTGGAGTGCAACATATCTGAAAATTGAGACACCGAATATAAATATTTTAAATAAGGGACACCATTAACAAAATGACTACCTATATAATTTCTGTATTTAGGTTCTTAATTAACCCTAATTTTGAAGGTTGTGTAATCATTACAAACTCCGTAATTTTTATTGTTTCTGAATAATAATAATAATAATAATACAGATCCAATGCAAAGATATTGTGCTGGAGGAATCTGACGTCTCCAAAGCTTTGATACATTATGTGACGTATCATACGATCGAGCACCTAGTGCTTGGCAGCTCATCAAAATCTGGGTTTCTTAGGTACGTAATTAAGAAAATTAACTAATTATATGTGTAAAAATTGGGATTATATATAAACATTATATGTTGGATTTAATTATGCCTTTTGTTTTGGTATAAAAGATTCAAGACATCGGATCTTCCAGCAGTAGTAATGAAGGGAGCACCGGAATTTTGTACAGTTTATGTGGTATCATCGAAAGGGAAGGTGTCTAGTGTACGGCAAGCAACTCGTTCGCTCTCCACTAACTCTGCGATACAACAAACTTCCAGTCAGCCCGTCAATCGAGCACCTGCTGTTCCAATGCCCATGATCCAGTCACCTCGTTTCCCTCAAGCTAATAGTTTTAGAGGTAGCTCATCTTTTCTTCACAACCTTCATAAAATATTATAATATTTATATTTTAAGTGACACCCTCTCGTCGGGATTATATATATATATATATAGGAGGACCTCGCCTTGCAAAATCTCCGCCAATGCAGATGCACTCATCTAACACCTCCTTTGGCGACGACGCAGACTTCTTCAGGTAAGAATCTAACTACAATTTGTACAATTGAGGATATTGTTTATTATTTATAGTGACAAATTCAAAAATTTCAAATGTGGTTTCAATATATGAATAAAACAAATTGTACATTTAAATATATTATAATAATAAATGAAGTTCAAATTTTATATTTGATACTATAATTTATCATATGTATGGGTAATGTATCGTTGGGCATTGATGCAGATCACCGTTTACGCGAGGGAAAGGCGCTAACGGACGAGTGTACGGTGAAATCAGTTCTAGTTTGCCCGACTCCGACATATCGTTCGTGAGCTCCGGTAGACCAAGTGTCGACCGGATGTTTTACGACAGTTTCGAGAGTGGGCACAGATCGAGCACCTCCGATTTGGACAATGATTTTGGTTTCGACACGATGTCCATGATGTCACAACACAGGTCCGCTGAAAGCATCTCGTATCCAACGCAGTTCTCGTCGATATCTCAAGAGAGTGAAGGCCGTATGTCTTCCGTATCGTCCACTAATATGGTAAGTCGTAAAAAACCGACTTCGATCAGAGTTTTTATACCATCAACCTATATCTTGAGCCACAATTTTCATGCTTGTCGTTGTAAGATGACGAAGGTGTTCAACGTTTTGTCCCGTAATCAGAGGTCTCGTGTTTAAGCCCTTGGAATGGAAAAATTATATGACCAACACTTTACCCTTTAATAATTGACCCTATGCGAGTGTGGAGTATTTTAAATGTGAAGTAAACATGCCAACGGTACAGAGAGCCCCTAGGAAACCCTGCGAAAAAAGAAAAAAAAGTTATGAGTTTGGGCTTGGGTTACTACAAAGATAGTCTTTACCAAGGAAAAAAAAGATGTGTCACTAAAAACAAGAATCGTCGAATGACTTATGTGTATGCTTTGATATTACAATTAGGATGATTACGAATCGGAAATGAGGAGGCTGAAGATGGAGCTGAAGCAGACGATGGAGTTGTACAGCAGCGCATGCAAAGAAGCCTTAACCGCGAAACAAATGGTACGTAACGGATATGTCGAGCTAGCTAGGGTTTTATGTTAAAATTGTGTCCATCAGGCGATAATATCCGATGATATGTGCAGGCGAATGAGCTACAAAGGTGGAAGATGGAAGAGTTGAAAAAGTACGAGGATGCTCGGCATGCCGAGTTAGCAGCATTAGCGACCGTGGAAAGAGAGAAGGCAAAGTCGAAAGAGGCAATGGAGGCTGCTGAGGCAGCGAAGCGGGTGGCCGAGCTTGAAGCGCAGAAGAGAATATCGGCAGAGTCAAAGGCGCTCAGGGAAGCGGAAGAGAAGAGGAAAGTGCTCAACATGATCGGGAAGCCCTCCGAAATGGCCGCTAGGTGCAGAAAGTACACGATCGAGGAGATTGAAGCCGCAACCGAGTATTTTGCAGCGTCACTAAAGATCGGAGAAGGAGGGTACGGGCCCGTGTACAAGTGTATGTTGGATCACACAGATGTCGCGATTAAGGTGTTGCGTCCGGATGCCGCTCAAGGGAGGTCGCAATTCTTGCAAGAGGTATAACTAATCTCGCATTTTTAGGGTTTCAAATTAGGGTTTAGATAAACATAAAGATTAGTTGGCGTGTGCCTAGTGAACTTAAGTGTAAGAAACTTACAACGATTTCAAATCGGCGCTGGTAGGTTGAAGTCTTGAGCTGCATTCGGCATCCGCATATGGTACTTCTCTTGGGGGTGTGCCCCGAGTATGGTTGCCTGGTCTACGAGTACATGGCCAACGGTAGCTTAGAAGACCGTCTTTTTCGGCGAGGAAACACCCAGTCTCTCTCTTGGCAGCTAAGGTTCAAAATCGCGGCCGAAATTGGCAGCGGCCTACTGTTCCTTCACCAGACAAAGCCCGAACCTATCGTCCACCGCGACTTAAAACCGGCAAACATCTTGCTCGATCGGAACTACGTCAGCAAGATCGGGGATGTGGGTCTGGCGCGACTGGTCCCTCCAACGGTGGCTGACTCAGTAACACAGTACCTTATGACATCAACTGCTGGAACGTTTTGCTACATAGACCCGGAGTACCAGCAGACGGGAATGTTAGGAGTAAAGTCGGATATATACTCGCTCGGCATCATTTTCCTGCAATTGATAACCGCTAGACCGCCAATGGGACTAACGGGCCACGTTGAACGAGCAATCGAGAATGATAAGTTTACGGAAATGCTCGATCCAACGGTGCCCGATTGGCCAGCCGAAGATGCTCTAAAGTTGGCGAAGATGGCGTTGGCTTGCTCAGAACTACGACGTAAGGACCGGCCTGACCTCGGAAAAGCCGTAATGCCGGAATTGAACCGGTTGAGAGAGATGGCAGAAGACAAGATTCAATCGGCATGGTTATGTAGCCATAGCGTCAGCACCTCACCCAAGCAAGTCTCCATGGAGTTGGTAAAGTTTTATTCGTTTGCCCTGAAAAGTTTACCAACTATAAAATGTTAACCAAATTTATTAATAAAAAAAATCCAAAGGCTTTACAATAACCGATTTAGCTGAGCTCTTGTTTTTCTTTTTGCAGGGTGCAAATAGTGCTCCAGGTGATATATAACCAACCTGTTCAATCGAGACTAAGTCGACACACGACCTTTCCGGGTTCAATCGGTATATATATAGAAAGCAACCAAAAAGTATAGAAGAAGATTATGTTTTTGTAGAAGGTAATGGCTTATGTATTATTTTCCATATCTATAGATCTAGAAGGGTCTGCCCGGTTTTTGTAATTCCCTTGTTTAAAGAATTGTACAGTTTTGCATGTTGAATCTCAACGTACAATGGCAAATCTAACCTCTAATGCTACAAAATTGTTGCTTAAGAGACCAAAATCAACTTTATATAGGCACAAGCCTAAAATACCGTTGAAGTATGAACGCTAAATCACGCATTCGCATATCACCTTACAGATGGTTAATTAATTAGTCTAAAATTTCACACATACAACATATATAGTTATATTATCACTACAAGAAAACAGAGCATCAGTAACAGAAAATCTGTTGGAATCCGTTGGTGAAGGCCTTTACCAACAAAATTCAAACAGACTGGTGATACCCCCGCTGGAAAATATTTTTCAACGGGCTTCCAATCCGTTGGAAATTTCCGACGGATATCGGTTGTAAAATTGGAAGGAAATGATTTACAATTGGCTGGTCAAATTTCCATCGGAATATCTGTTGGAAATGACTTTCGTCGCCGAATACTTAACGACGACGAAAAGAATTTCCTCGCTAAAGACTTTTCGGTAACGAAATCCATTTTCGTCGTGGAAGACTCTTCGACGACCAACTCCTTTTTCCTGCTGAATGCTCTTCGGCGACGAAATTTTTTTCGTCGGCAATGACTCTTCGGCGACGAAATCCGTATTCCGTCGAAAAAGACTCTACGGCGATGAAATCCATTTCGCGGCCGAAGATACTAAGGGATTTCTTTTCCATTTTTTTTCCCAAATAATTTTACCAACAAAAATCTCAATAATCCCTTTTACTGTAAATTAACAAACTATACTTTCCCCAATCAATATCATACCAAACATTACATTTCACAAAATCGTAGTCTGATGTTTTATCAACACAAAAGTCGTAATGCCATCATACGTACTGACTACCTTTCTGCACAATAAATTTATAAAACAAGATCATGTTGGAAAAAGTTAGAGAAACATTCATGAAACAAAATAAACAAATTAGATCAGTTAACAAATATTGGAAACATGGGTTAAGAACACAATAGGGGCCTGAATGTTTGCCCATGTTGCCAAAAGGGGTCTGAATTGAAAAAACGTATTATCAAGGGACTGTATTTTGAGTTTTGTTAATAATCGAGTTTCCGTCCAAATTTGCTGTTAAATGTAACGGAACCACGTGAAATAACATAATTACCCTTTTGCAATTATTATACCATTTATCAGTTTAATTAATGAAATGCGAAATGTCTAAAATACCCCTACACACTAATTATGCCCTTAAGGCCACCGCCACCGACCACCACCCCAGCTCCGGCGACCACCACTCCAGCTCCGGCGACCACCACCCTAACTCCGGCGACCAAAACCCCCCTCCGGTGACCCAAAAAAGCTCCGATCGGAGCTTTTTTGGGTCGCCGGAGGGAGGTTAGGGGTCGCCGGAGCTGGGGTGGTGGTCGCCGGAGATGGGTGGTGGTCGCCGGAGCCGGGTGGTGGTGGTCGCCGGAGCTGTGGTCAAACATGTGAGGGACACATTTTGGTTAAAGGGCATTTTCGGGTTTTCAAATTATTTTCGGTCACATGCCAAGCATGTGACCACTTTCCGTCACTTTTAACAGAAAAAATAGACGGAGACCTCACTTATACATAAAACCTCAAAATTCAGGCCCTTAATAATACGTTTTTTCAATTCAGACCCCTTTTAGCAACATGGGCAAACATTCAGGCCCCTATTGTGTTCTTAACCCTAGAAACATTCATGAAACAAAAACCAAGTTTCGTTCTTGAAAGTCTGAAGTCACAAACTAGTATAGATTGGGAGAATAGTTTGGAATTTGGATAATCATTATGCAGAGACACTTACAAATAAAGGTCCTCCACCCCTTCTATGATCATGACCCTATGCCTTTTTCATCACAGTCTTCTTGAAATCATTTGTAACCCCCATCATTATCAACATTAATCACATCCAAAAAAATATTTAAGTAATTTGTGACAAAATTATTTTAATGGAAAGGTCCCTTAAATTTTAAGGAAAGACAAAGTAATTTGTTTTCTACTAAGGTAACACTCTTTTAAAATGATTGATGAAAAAAAGATCGACCTAGTAAAGCACAAGAAATATGAGACTAATAAAGAGGGGTTTTATCCATTAACTGACATTTGAACTAGTCGTGTCCTCCTTCAGCTGCAGTTTTACTATCAGTGCAACCTCATTCTTGAATTGCCCAAGTCCTTGTCTTGACTACTTTGACATTTAAGGATCCACACACATAATTAGTCCAACCAAAGGAAGTTTAGCCACTAATCTCTTCAACATTTAAACAAGAAAGGCAGATTGAGAAAGTGGAAGTGATAGTGTGGAATGATTAACGAATTCCCCACAATCGTTAATATTAACGAATTCCACACTATCGTTAGTGGGTAGATATTTTTGCGACGGTTTCTACACCTGTCGTTAAAATTCCAATATTAATAGCGACCGGCATAAATTCATTAACAACCTTTGTTGAATCTTTTTTAAACACTACATTAGTTGCAACCCACTTTCTTTTCATATTCTCAGGAACCTGTTTTTTTTTTTTTTTTTTCCCGTAGGGAGGTCCTAGGTGGACCACCGTCAGGAGGGCAGCACCCGTAGAATGCTTGCTTCATGCCTAAACTAATCCCTACTCGCACCGGGGTCAGCTCGTAAGGGGTAAGATGCTGGCCATTGATTTTTTCCATTCCCATGATCACTAACGGAGATTGAACATCTGACCTCTGGTTAACAGAAACTCGTGTTTACTCCAGCGTGTATCTACTTTGTGATCCTTCCTTCCACAAACACAACCAGACTTATCAATTATAGGTTTATGAAACCCAGAACTTTGCAAAGTATAATGATTAGATGATCTCTATTGTGATGTCCAGAACTTAAAGAAGACCTTGCAGAGTAAAGAGCAGTAGTATTCAATCAGGCCACTGAGAGTGAAACTGAAATAGATCTCTGACTTTCTTCTTGCAGTAGAACAACACTTACACTAGGCAATGGAGTCCTCATCAGTAGATTACTTCTAACATTTGCATAGGTCTCATTCAAACCAAGTAAGAATGCAATCAACTTTTGTTTCACTTCGTTAGCACTTAACAAAACATTATCAGCATCACACTCTAAGATCAAATGATCAATGCGCAAGAGAATCCCACAACTGCTTCATTCTAACAAAACATTTCACATTTCATTAATTAAACTGAAAAATTATATAATAATTGCAAAAGGGTAATTATGTCGTTTCACGTGGTTCCGTTACATTTAACAGAAAATTTGGATGGAAAATCGAAAACAACAAACATGATAATTCAGACATCTCCGGGCAACATGGGTAAACATTCAGACCCCTATTGTGTTCTTAACCCTTAATTCTACCGTAATAAAAAAAAAAAACATGTTGCTTTATAAGCATGGTAGAAAAGTCCTATTTATAGAGCCTAAAGGAGCATAGCTGAAACACGTAATAAAACAGGGACCAAAGAGGTTCGTAAGTGTAAGTTAGGGGACTAAAAACGGGCATTTCCTGATTTTAAACATATAATTTTACATACTTTGACATAAAATAAAAGGGAGGACTTATCTGTGAATAATAACACTTCCAAAGGGAAGGCGCTCCCTAGGGTTTTGTACTGTGTTCTATATAAACTCGTATTCTCTTCTCTTTTCTCATCACACCGTCGCCGTCGATTAGGGTTGTTATTTTAGCTTGAGAGAGTTCTTATTTGAGGTGAGCATAGATTTTATTTCTTGTATCTGATCTAATTCGAAATCGATCTACGGGACTGGAGTTTGACTCTATAGCTATTGAATCTCCGTGCTTTAAGAGATGAATGCAGCTCCCAATACTGATCCCCTCACCCTTTCTCCACAAATTTCCGCCTCGATTCTTCCTTATCGTCGGCGGAATTTTCTCGAAAGGTTGACATCTTTGTTTTTTCCCCAATTTGATGAAATATATTTGAAATTTGATTCTGGGTAACAACGAGTAGTGATTCAGGCAACTTCCCCTAAGTGGCCTATGGCAGGGGAGGTGTTTAACTGCTCGGAAATCGATTCTTGTGCTCTTCAGATAGGCTGAGATTGCTCTCTGACGCTTGTCTAGTAAATCTCAAGTACATATCCTAATCAGGAATTTTCTCATCCCCAGTATCAATTTACTGATTTTTGATGAAATTTCAAATCTCTGGAAAATAATAGTTTTTTTTTTTCAAATTTAAAGATCGTTTTTTTTCTGGGTCTAAATTTAAATTATATGTTTATCTGTTCCTGAGCATGTTTCTCTCGCCCATCATCCATTTGTTTGTTCTTGGAGAATTGTGTAATTCAGAAATATACTTTAAAAGGGTTTCGTTGTCGTAATTTTTATGTGTTCCAATTTCCATAATTGATTTGTTCAATCTTGATGAAAAAAAATCTTTGGAATGGAAGATACTTTCTGGGTTCTTCTCTCAATTTAGCAAATCTTATTATATATATCTTACTGTAACAGGATGAAGAAATTTACAAAAAACAACCCAGTACAAATAATATATGATTTTTATATTGGTAATAGATGAGACAACGAATTGGATGTTAAATCTTTATATTTCGGCTATATTCTATCAATTAAGAGGTCATATCGACCAACTGAGGTTGGACTAATGAGGCCAATTTATAAATTCATTAGTGTTTGTTTTCTTCATGTGTAATTATCATCGATCTTCAATCCGTATTGCTGTCAATTGTGGACATTCTGTCGTATCTAATTTCTTTCGAACAAGACGACTTTACCTATGTGGTTCGTGATATTAGATCCACTTTGAATATTCAACTTCATTTTTCCTGATTTGCAGACAAAACAAATGGTGTTTGTTTTCGTTCATTTCATAATCGTGGATGATTTGGTCATAATAGGATTTGGCCATCAATCATTAGTCGTCCAAGAAAGTTGATTTAAAATTGAACATAAATTTCATATTTTAGTGATATATAAGTTTATTTATAATTTACATTTCCATATATATATGTCGTAATAGTTCAAAACTGAATTTAGGCAATCATAGTACAGAAATTTACTAAACTAAGCATATTATAGTACAAAAATACAAGATTGAGCAAGTAAAGTTTGAAATTTCGAATTTGGTCAAATCCTCGTCTCCCAGTCGAGGATTTGACCAAAATATTGGTCAAATCCTCGTCTCCCATCCGAGGATTTGACTAAAGCTTTTGGTCAAATTCTCGACTCCCATCCGAGGATTTGACCAAAGCTTTTGGTCAAATTCTTGACTCCCAGATGAGGATTTGACCGTATTAAAAAAAAAGTCCTCTCACATTTCATCGGGATAGGCAAGGTGGGCAACCATGGAGACATTGACTATGTAGTATTTGATAACGTTTTTTTGTATTTGAGCGAACAAGATTTATGGAACTTATGGATTTGGAACTTATGAATTTGTGTGTAGTATTTAAATATTGTAATGATTTTTTTTTTTTTTTGTAATGTTGGAACTTTTGTTTTTTTTTAATTTAAGGTGTTTTATTAAAAGAAATTCTAGGATTTGACCAAAGCTACGGTCAAATCCTCAACTGGGAGTCGAGGATTTGACCAAAAGCTTTGGTCAAATCCTCGGCTGGGAGACGAGGATTTGACCAAACGCTTTGGTCAAATCCTCGTCTCCCAGCCGAGGATTTGACCAAAGCTTTTGGTCAAATCCTCGACTGGGAGATGAGGATTTGCCTAAAGTTGGAATTTCCAACTTTACATGCTTATTTTCGTAATTACGATTAAAAACATGCCTACTTAGCAAAACGACTCTACATTTCCATATATATATATATATATATATATATATCGTAATAGTTCAAAACTGAATTATAGTCCAAATATCATATTTTATGAATGAGTTATATTCTTTAAAAAAAATCGTTCTAACCTCCCTTGTCGTCCTATATCTGTCTATTGCATGTGAGGAGGTTTTAAAGTCATATAACAATTAGATTTTAACCAAATTGGTATATGGGTTAACAACTCAAATTGTGATAAATTGGTATGTGAGTTAATCTGGGTGTTACACCGTTATAATTTTTGGTTAAAACTCACGGAATCGGTCATATGCGGAGCAAAGTGATCATTTTTTATGCCAGAGACAAAAATAAAGATATGAAAAGACCAAAATACCCCTATTGCAGAATGAAAATAGATGAACTCAAAATTTTGGATAATATTTCACTCATTTTTTCATCTTTTTTGACGATTTTTTTTTAACCCGTATAAATTTTTGAGATCTATGCAACCCAAATACCCGTAAATGATTTTCTCATCTTGTTTTTTCAATAAACATTGTATTTCATGTTAATTCATTCTTTTTTATATCAAACTTCAGTGTATTTTAATGTTTATTACTCTTGATTATCCACTTTTATTACTAAAGTTTTTTTTTTTATAGTGTACTATATAGGTTTGTATCTAGATGATTTGTACTTTGTAACATTTTTTAACAAGAGTAGCTTTTGTGTATGTTGATATGCTAGTTATTGAAATACATATTTAATTGCTGAGAACAAAATTCATCATTAAAAATTAATTTTAGGGTTAAAGGTTCATTTCATACAACTTCTCTGATCGAAATTCACTTTAGGTACCATTTCTATTTTTCTATACACCTTTGGTACTAATAGTTTGAACTTTGTACCTAGGGATGTTAATGGGGCGGGTCGGGGCAGGTATCATCAGACCCGAACCCGCCCCGCGGGTCACTATATTCAACCCAAATCCGCCCCATATATATTACGGGGCGGGTACTATAAGTTTAAAAAAATTGCGGGGCGACCCGCGGGACTTCGCCCGCCTCGTGCTGTCTTCCTCGGTAGTTGGTAGGCTGCACCCCGGAATTCTTAATGGCAGCTGGAACGTTTGCATTTAATTTGGCAGACAAAAAAGGGGTTGTTCTTTAAATGAGTATTTTGAATAATTAAATAGCAAATGACTAAAGGAGTAAGTCCAACAGTCAAGACCAACAAACAAGAGCATTAAAGAAGGCGTGCCAATTGCTTTGAATCCCAACAATGCATTAATGAGGTGAGTATTAAATTTAATTACACTTTAATTGTTATTATTTTAAATTAAATATGTAGTATATTCATTATATTAGTTTATAAAATAATAAAAAATATATATAATATACAGGGCGGGGCGGGTCTACGGGGCTCTGTGACCCCAAACCCGGACTCGCCCCGTCCCGTGGGTAACTAGATCCGGACCCGTCCCATAACTCATGGATCGCGGGTCAGCGGGTCAATATCAGGGCGGGGCCCCGCGGGTCAACGGGTACCCGTGACCCGTTGACATCCCTATTTGTACCTTTTTTATACAAGAGTAGATTTTGTGTATGTTGATATGCTAGTTATTGAAATATACATTTAATTGCTGACAATAACATTCACCATTAAAAATTAATAAGGGTTCCTTTCATACAACTTCTTTGATCGAAATTCACTTTTGCTACATTTCTATTTTTTTTTTTTGTACACTTTTTGTACCAATAGTTTGAACTTTGAACCTTTTTTATACATCCGTTAAAATTCTGTCCGAAAGGGTTTGATTTTCAAATTTTATGAGTAAATTGAATATATTAAAAGTTAGGGATGTATTAGAGGGGCTAAATTGAACAAAATCAAAAGTTTGGAGCTACTCACGTGACACTTAATAGCCAAATCAGACGGAATTTAAACGGAGGTATGAAAACGGCACAAAGTTCAAACCATTGGTACCAAAAAGTGTACAAAAAATAGAAGTGGTTCCAAAATTGGATTTCGGTCAAAGAAGTGGTATAAAAGGAAGCCTTAACCCTTAATTTTATAGGTGAGTAATTTGGCCAACAAAAAGAACAACTTTGTAAAGACGTATTTCTACCATAAACCCAACATGTCCCCTCTGTCAACAAGAAACTAAATCATGGAATCACCTAAAGTGGACTTGCCCATTTGCCACTAGATTCTGGTGTTGCTAGCCCCCTAATGACTAATAGAGAGAATTTGAACATTGACTATGTTCAAGATTGGCTTATGCTAAACCATACTTCTTCAACAAGCAATGATTTACAGCTGAACTGTACGGTGTTATGGTGTATTTGGCTTACTAGGAATGAGTTAGTGTTTAGAGCAAGAAAACCATCTATTTTATTATTAGAATTAACTCATTATTATTGATCACTTCGATGTTTTTATGCCATCACTGGACCACAAATCACATGAGCACATGCACGAAGACAATCCCAACCAGTAGGTGCTGGCTCAAGTCCTACACAATGTTGGCGCTTAATAGCAGTGTTATCAGAACCGGACCGGGCATCAGACCGGTAAGGGCTCCGGTTTCCGGCTCGTCCGGTCAGACCCGGTTCGAAACCGGTCCGACCAGAATGATGCTAAAACATATATTTTTCACGAAGATGGGTGATACCAGAGTAGACCACCCGCCACGAAGAAGCAGATATCTTGTCTTCAAGAAGAACACACTAAGACCAGACCTTCACCATCGATCACTCCCCCATTCCCTTCCCTTCCCTCCCATCCCCTCCACCGTAACTCAATTCTCTCTCCATGGTGGTAACTCCATTCTCTCTCCACCTCCCCAAGTACCAACCATGATCATTAAGCTTAGATTTCCTTCACGAAGACAGATCTATATTGAATCGACAACATATTAGAGCAACCACCGCTGCCCTAGCAGTCATCTGGTAATTGCTTCGCCGGTGTTGGAGGTGTATTCTTTGGTGATTCAAGGGATGATGAGCTTGATGGCTCTGAAGATCGACGGGAGTCAGATTCGATGGGTCGATCGGAGTCTGATGATCCACATGAGTGACTCGAGGGTTGAAATCTTACGAGATAACATGGTTGGGTACAATCGCGGAAGATGGTAGGTTGCTTGATCTGAAGAGATGCATCCACTTGAGCAATGGGGAGATGCGGCGCTTGGAAAGGAGGTGATGAAGTAGATTGGAGGCGGCTGGACTTCGATTAGGGTTTTTAATTTTATTTCAGTCAGCGAACCGGCGAACCGGAGAACCGCCCGACCCGCTCAAAAACCGGCAGGTTCGCAAAAAAATCGGCTATCGAACTGGGTTCGCTTACATCTTCTGAATTTGCTTGAACCAGATATTTGGAGGCACCGGTTCCGGTTCGAACCCGGTCAGACCGCCGGTCCGGTTCTGATAACACTGCTTAATAGTGTTGTAAATTCTGCTTCTAACGTAGTAGTTGGCGCTGCTGTTCTTTATGATTGTTTTGGGAAGTCGCAGGTTTTGTCTTCCCACTCTTTTGCTGGTTCTGACCCCCTTTTTTCTGAAGGCCTGACTCGTCGAACATGCTTCTTTTGGCTCTTCGTTTTAAGCATGAAATCTGTGTCCTCTAAACAGATTTCAATGTTCTTGCGGAGACCATCTCTTGTCCCAGCTCTTCAGCAGCTGTCCTCTCTGGGGTTATCTGGGATATCAATTCCTTGCTTAGTTTGTTTAGCTCCATGTCTGTTTGTAAAGTTGGAAGAAGATTGATGAAACCAACCCATAATCTTGGTAAAAGATCACTTTTGTTCGACTTATTTGGTAATTGGTTCTCTCATTCATTCCCTCATTCCTTAGGCTTTTAGCAGCATTTGTGTGTTTCTTATGGCTTGTTCTTCCTTTCTTAGCTTGTATTTCTCAGTTTATAACTACTCCGTTTAAAAAAAAATGACAATATTTACTTGTAAATCTATAAAAGATGTATTTCAATAATTAGTCGCTGATGGTGCCCCATTTTCTTACAAGGGTTATTGAGATACTTCATAATAACGAAATTATTTCCCAAAAATACTATTATATTATTTTGGGTTAACAGGTCTTTTGGTCCGTGATGTTTGAGCATTTTTGGGTTTTGGTACATGATGTTTTTTTTCCCTAGTTTTGATACCATATGTATGCATATTTTTTTTTTTTTTCTAGTTTTGGTTCGACCGTTACATTCCGTCCATTTTTTGACATGTACAAGTCACGTGATGCACCCTAAACTTTCAATTTTGTTAAATTTAGTCCCTCTAATACTTTCCTAACCTTTTTTTTGTTCAATTTAGTCCCGAAGTTTCAAAATTTCAATGGGACCTATTGTCCAATTGGGGTCAATTTTGAAACTTCGGGACTAAATTGAACAAAAAAAGGGTTAAGAAAGTATTAGAGGGACTAAATTTAAAGTTTAGAGTGGATCACGTGACTTGAACATGTCAAAAAATGAACGGAATGTAACGGTTAGACCAAAACTAGAAAAAATCTGCAAACATATAGTACCAAAACTAGGTAAAAAAAACATCATGGACCAAAACCCAAAAGTTGTCAAACATCATGGACCAAAAGACCTGTTAACCCTTTTATTTTTTTAAGTAAGTTTTTATCAGTGAGATAAAAGTAAAAAGTTTTATTGGTCACTTCTAATTTGCCGATAAAATTGGCGGTGCTTTTATGGTGACTTTTACCAGCTAGTAACATTAATTGCCGACATGAATTTTTACCAAAATAGTGTTTTTATCAGCCACTATCCCTCACTGGAAAATGGGGTTATCTCTTGTAGTGAGGTACGACATTTAAACTAGCAACTAATGGTTGTGTCATATACTTGTGTGAAACGGATTATATATTTGCTTCATAAAGTGTATGTCATACTATATGACTAAGAAGATTATTGAAGAAGCTAAATGTGAAACTAGAAAGCCCAACTAACATCTATGTGAGAAATTATTACATGGACTAAGTCCACCAACTCATTTATAGAACAAGCCAATAAAAATTCAACAACTCAATATTAGTACAATAAGTATTGAAAACAAGATGTACAACAGAAAAACCTTATCAACCTTATTAGGTATGTTAATTTATTTTATAGTTATTATTTCATATTACAAATAAATTATATATTTATTAAAATTTATCTAACAAACTTTTATAAAAAAAATTTATAAGTTATTTCGATATTTACACTAATTTAATCACAATCTGAGAAGTGTCTCATTGCCCTCTAGGGTTCACCCTATCCTATAGGATTTTAGAAGAAAACCACAAAATTATCGGACAGTTGTCAAATATTAATCGGAAACGTTTTTGTTTCTATTTGTCAATATGTGACTAATTAATATTTAACAATTGTACGATAACTTTGTGGTTTTCTTCTAAAACCCTATAGGACAGGGTGAACCCTAGATAACAAATAAGACACTCCTCGAATTATTATTAAATTAGTGATTACATTGTTGTAAAATATTGTTAGAGAAATTTTCATAGATAAATAATTTATTTTCAATATATGAAAGAAAACTAAGATTAAAATAAATTAAACATTCCTTAATATGATGATGAGAGTTTCATTATTATATATTATATTTTCAATACTTATTGTATCAATGATGCGTTGTTACGTACATTTTAATTGGTTAGTCTATAGGTGATGTGGCGAACTAAGTCCATATAATAATTTCTCCATCTACGTCGACAATGAGAAATTCTTCAATTCCTTGCATCCACCATCTGTCATAGCGGTGGACCTTCCGCCACTAAAATTAAAATAACTGGCAACGTAACTATAGACAATAACCCGGCTATTTCCTTAGACAATAACTCGGTTCACGCAATGAGTCGGTGGATTGAGAAAGTAATAATTTCTCACTAAGACAAATTCATTAGTATTTTATTATCATACTTGAACTTTCTATATATGTATATAGCACAACACGAATTTGCATACCCACAGAGCATTAATAAGAAAAATATAGACCCATTTAAATAACAGAACATTTCCATCCATCAGTACCTATCTTATTTTACACTGCAGACTGATGAAATGTCAGAAATTGGCTTAAAACCGTGCTTCATTGCAGCTTCCCATACAATGTCGATGCGGTCGACATCGATAGCACCGACTTCATGGTGAGTCCACCCCTCAAGAAAGTGAACCACCCCTCCTGCATGACATGCATGAACTACCCCTCTCTCCATAGTGTACTGTCCATATAAATATATATAGAAGAGAAACTTGACAATATCAATATTCCACAAGGGTATTTCCGTCTTTCCACATTTAGTCCATCGGAGATGTTGGTTATATATATCTTACCTCACATGATCCCAGACCTTGGACATCTTTAGGAAGCCTCATTGCAGCAAGATCACCATATGTGCAGTCTCTCCTAAAATGAAATATCGGCGGCACAACGAACTGGTGGAAGTGCGCTCCCGATGGTGCCCACTTTTGTTCTCTAGGATTTATCCACTTCCCCACAATCCACGTCTATTTTCACATAAAATCAAATCGTCTTAATTGTCCGTACGTTCAAACATATATCATATATATAAGATCGTCGTGCAATAACGTTTTATTTCGATCATCCGTCTAAAATAATTACCTTGCAATGCTTAGCTGCTTGATACTTAGTTACTTGCACAAGGTACTGTTGACACTCTACTGGAGCTTCCTTTTGAATCTTCTTAAACCTTTCTGTTGCTAGAGTTAGCATCTGCATTATCAACCCAATTTACTATCGTTGCTAAAACTTTTTTAACTATTTCGGGGTGATTATCTCGACCGAGCGTATAGTAAAAGTATTGATGAACTCGATAAGTGGGTAATTATAAATACTTACAAGGACGCGAACTTTTTTCTGACAGAGGTAGAGGGCGATGGCTCTGCCGAGCTTGGAGGTCGATCCGGTCAAGAAAACCTCCGTCACGTCGTTCGGTAAGTCATTCAAAATCACGGCTGCAGTTAATGTGTTTCCATGAACAACTCTTACCCTCAGGTCCTTGTGTTTGTTCACGAACAACGTTCCTCCGCCATTTAAAGCTTCGTTCTGCCCAAAGACCAATCATGAACTAGATTAAGGGTTTAGATTACACGTATAGACCAAGTTGTTCAAAATAACTTTTAGCGACGCGTACATTTTCCGCCACTAAAGTATAACGACTAAATCATGAACCAAACTAAACCGAAGGGAATCGAACCTTATTCAATGCAGCGAGACTAATGACTTTAACTCCCAATCTATCAGCTTTGAGAATGGCATCCTCTATCTGCTTGTTGATCCCTTCTGCTGCAAATGGCAAAAAATACTGCAACGCAATAAAAGTTGTAAGTTTTAGCTTCGGTTTCGATAAATAGGTTCGGTTTGTAATAATGTACCTGAAAACCGAAGCGAGGGACGGACCAAGTTTGGTGGAGACGACCCCGTAGATTATAGAAAGAAATAGTGAAAGTCTTGGCCCAAAGCCACATAGCGAACATGGCTGTGATGGCAATTGGCAATATCAGTATCTGGAACAACCTTGTGGAGAAGGGAAGCGATGCGTAAGAACGAAGCACAAACGGTGCGTGCATCGATGACGAGATATCCACTACATGTGCTAGGAAGACGAAACCCGGCACAATCACATCTTTTCCTGCAAATAAATAAGCGTCGATAAAAATTTAAGCAACGGTTTCACCTAGAGTTGTGGCACTTTAAGTACAACTAGTAAATTTCACGAAAAAGGGGAAGCTTACTGGTTTGGGAAGTTATTTTCTTGTGGAGTTCCCATGATTTGGTGTTAATTGTGTTTCCAATTGCATCAAAAATAGGCATAAATAGGCAAAAGTTTGTGTCCATCTCTTGGTGGTGCAAGCTGTGATACCTGCAAATGCAAACAAATTAGTAAAGTTTTGCCGACAGAAAAGACCGTCATTGTTACTAGCACAGTTGTATATGTTTACTCTTACTAGAAAAGGGTCATGCATGGTAATTAAGTACGGACATTTAAGTAAAGCTTAACATAATTATGGATGCTTTATCAAGGGACAATTAATGATTTTTCCTAAAGGACCGAAATCCCGATTAAGGTACTTCCCCAAAAACGTTGTTGGAACATTAATGTATGATGAATATATATACATACATCAAATAAATGTTTTGTGGACCTGTCATGGTCTATGATCCAACCTAGTTTTTAGTAATGGTAGATGAAAAATATGTGTGCACCCATGAACCCATGGATTCTCCATCCGTGGACACTGCCTAAATGGATCTTTTTTTACCACTTAGGGTCGATCAAGGCAA
Organism: Clarkia xantiana subsp. parviflora; assembly: GCA_036873135.1. Classification (NCBI taxonomy): domain Eukaryota; kingdom Viridiplantae; phylum Streptophyta; class Magnoliopsida; order Myrtales; family Onagraceae; genus Clarkia; species Clarkia xantiana. Next base: position 22,469,090 of record JAPTYO010000014.1, read on the forward strand.
AATAACCTTACGTGGGTGTGTAGATGATGTATCGAAGAAACGGAAGGGCATCGAAGATCTGATGAGGCACGACTTCGACATTGCAATGACCGAAGCATCTGAGGAAATCAAACGCCATTATGTAACCATAAACCAGGCTCAACGATCCGTTTCCGAATAGGGTAGGCACCATGATCGGAACCCCAACAATTGAAGCCAATACTAGTTGCTCCAAGAATGTTGCATTTCCAGCTATATATATATACACCAATTAATGTGACAACGTTAGTAATTCAGGTAATGATCTATTGGTGTCGTCTACTATTAAAACTAGCTAGTTCTTTTTTACCCACATGTGTAGGGTTGGAGGACAGTTGATTGATGATGGAGAGAGTGGTAGTTGGTGAAGAAGTAATTGTTTTGATGCAGAAATCTGTGGACGATGTAATAAGCTGGCTCTGAGAATCCAACATGAAGCACAAGAGCCACAATTACACCTCCTGTATTCCACACTGGAAGTCCATCTAGGGATGGGAACAAGTAGTACAACGTGGTTGCAATGAATGCTTGAAGTATCAAGAAGTTGTCCCTGAACAACCCAAAAAAAATTAATTCATTTGTCAAATCTTTTCTATAACACTGCTAAATATGAAATTTAACGAAAGATGGTTCAATTTAAAAAAGTTTAAGAACCATAATAACAGTCTCAGCCGTATATTATGTTGTTAATCGTTGTCGCAGATATAAAATGTTGATATATTGTATCTCAACTATCAGATTTGTTGCTTTCCACTTTTTTTCATATGATTTTGGCTTTAAACTCGGTGTTTTAAGAAACAAAAACATGTTTTTGTCAAGAAAAAAAGGTTCATCAGTTAGGTTATAACAGATGGTGAAAAAGTAGATTTACCAGTCCCATTCGTTGTCGACCTGGGCAAAATCGAGTCCCTGGGGGTTAATCCGACGAGTCTGATTGAGGAAGAGCATGTTGCTAAAAGTGCTAAAGAGTTGGTGAATGCAGCCTCTAAGTGCCCAAAGGATGAGAAGATGGAGACACCAATAACTCATCTTCTTCGTCGACCCTTCCTCCTCATACATCCTAGAGTACATCACTTGTGCTATGAATGGTCCATAAAGCAAATACTGATGAATCCATGCACAAACACAAAACCAATTAGTTCCCACGCAAAAACATGTCGTCGTAAAATTAATTAAAGATGTCGTTGGACTAATTAATTAATTACCGTACCTTGTATGAACCCAAGTTTTGCCACGGCCAAGAAGAAAGTGGAGCCGCCATGTCTTTCCTAGCTTAGCTTAGCTTAGCTACTTCAAAGAATCTCTTACGTACTTAGCTAGGTAGGAGGGTGTTGAGTAATTAAAGAGATCAGATTTAATTTGTGTGTTTATGTGAGAAAATCTTAATGTGCAGACAACCTTGGTAACAACCTACTTATATAGCACTAGCTAGTGTGAGGGAAGGAAGGAGGGTTCCACTATTATTATTTATGTAATAATAATAAATAAGTATTTAAGCTCAAATCTAGCGTCTATTGGTTTGGTGGTGGTGGTTGGATCGGAGCTCAAGCCCAACGAGATGTATTGTCGCATTTCCAACTTGTTGGCAGTTGTAAGAACGCCGACCATTCTTCTATTTAATGCTCTACTATTTGAACCTTCGTATGGAACATTGTTTTTTTTTAATCTTTCCACCTCTCTAATCACACATATATTATAGACATATATTATAGGGGTGGGCTAAAATAAAATCGAGTTTATTTTTGTAAAGTTTCGCAGTGGGAGGTGGACATATCATAATCATGAGTCCAAATTGGTGGCTTTATTGATCTAACTGGCCTAGTTCTAGGTTCAGAGACAGTAACATCATGAATTTCCTCATGGAAAGGGCTGTCATCATCACTACCTGTATTAACAGACTCACCATCAGATCCTCCATTTTGATCTTCAGGGACAGAATCACCAGTATCCAAGGCTTCTTGGTTTATATCATTGGGACCATCAATGGGAGGTTCATCATGAACCCTATCTGGAACAAAAATAGGAAAAGAATTAGGATTAAAAACTGGTAAATTTGAGTTACTATCAGACTTAAAAGGAAAAAAGTTTTCAAGAAACTTAACATCACGGCTGACAAAGAAACTCTTGGTCGATAAATTGTAGAGTTTGTAGCCCTTCTGAGTCAGGGAATATCCCATCATAACTGAGGCAATCGCCCTGGGAGCAAACTTATCAATAGAGGGTAAAACCTTTGCATAACAGAGGCAACCAAAAACCCTTAAATGTTCTAGGGAATGAGCTTTTCCATATAACTTTTCAAAAGGAGATTTTCCTTTTAAAACATCTGTTGGAACAAGATTAATCAGATAACATGCTGTTAAAATAGCTTCTCCCCAGAATTTTATAGGCAAAAAACTTTGCAATTTTAAGGCTCTAGCTACTTCAAGTAGATGTCTATGCTTTCGTTCAACAATGCCATTCTGTTGAGGAGTATAAGAACATGTACTTTCATGAATGACACCATTGTTAAGAAAAAAAGAAGCACAGTTTTCATTAAAAAATTCTCCCCCATTATCAGAACGAATCCTTTTCACTTTTCTGTTGAATTGAGTATTGATCATGGAGAAAAAATGCTTTAAAATCACAATAACATCAGACTTTAAAGTAAGTAGATAAACCCAGGTTGTTCTAGAAAAATCATCCACAATTGTAAGAAAGTATTTCTTATTATCATAAGTGGGTTGCTGGTATGGTCCCCATACATCAATATGCAGAAGCTCAAAAGGATCATGGCTAACAGACAACCTAACAGGGAAAGGTAATCTAGTCTGCTTAGCTAAAGGGCAAATGCTACAATCAGAAATGCCTTTATTTTTAAAGGGAACAGAATTCAAGCTATCTATCTTGCTCAAAGTATTAAAAGGTACATGACCCAAACGTTGATGCCAAAGGATGGTTTGAGGATGATCAGCCAAAGAATGAAGAACTACAGGATTCAGAATGTTTGGTTTAAAAAAGTATAGTCCTGCAGTTTCATGACCAGTCCCCAACACCATTCCATTGGAGGGATCCTGCAATATTACAGAGTTTGGATGAAAGATAGCACAGCAAGATATATCCCTAGTGAGCTTAGCAATGGAGATCAAATTGAATTTAAAATCTGGGACAAACAGAACATCAGTCAACATTTTATTTTTTCCAAAACTGAGATTGCCTACACTATGAACTTTAGATCTAAGGCCATTAGGTAACTGAACATATCTATCACCAATTTTTATATTAGAAAGCCAATCTGATCTACAGGTGATATGATGAGTGGCACCAGTATCTAAAATCCATTGTGAGTCAGAAAAGGATATACCTGAGGAAGCAACGTTGGCACGTGCTTCAGCAGCCTCAGATCCAGCTTGTTGAGACCTAACCATTGATCGAGCAAAATGCTCCAATTGCTCTGCTGTAACCATCATTGGCTGGTTTTTGGGCAGATCCAGAGGGGTGGATGCATTAGTACCGCCAGCCTCTACACCTGGAGCAGTATTGTTAACAGCAGAGTTAGCTTGGGGAGCTCTGTTTTGATTTGAACGAAATTTCCAGCCCGGGGGATATCCCTTTCTTTTAAAGCAGTGTTCGTAGTCGTGGCCTTTGAGTTTGCAAAAATCACAAGTTAAATTCAAATTCCTTTTCTGACCACGACCTTTGCTCCCAGAAATATCAGAAGACTTAATATCAGAAACATTGCTGGCAACAGAGTTAACAGATAGACTCCTTTGGTTTTCTTCTTGAATAAGAACAGAGTAAGCTTGAGACACCGAAGGTAATGATTCCCTCATCAGTAAATTTGTTCTGACATTGGAATAAGAGTCATTTAACCCATTCAAAAACTGGAAGAGTTTAAGATTGCTTGCATGAACAATATGTTTTTGAAACTCAGGACATCCACAGTTGGGCAAATTGCAAATAGCATCAAATTCTTCCCACATAGTTCTCAGTTTTGCAAAATAGGTTGAGACAGAGTCAACTCCCTGCTGGGCCAGGCAAATGTCACGATGTAATTGAAAGACTCTAGAACCATTGACTTTATGCAAACGTTCCTTCAAATCATTCCAGACAGAAAAAGCACTTTCAGTGTAAATGTTGCCAGACATAAGCTCTCTGGAAACAGAATTCATAATCCAAGCAAGAACAAGAGCATTGCATCGATCCCATTGATCGTGCAGATTTGGTTCAAAGTTTTCCTTCTTGCATGCACCGGTAACGAATCCCAGTTTGTTTTTAGAAATGAGACAGATCCTCATCGCTTTGCTCCAGAAGCCATAATCCTCAGAACAGGTTAGCTTCTCAGAGACTAAGGAAAGGCCAGCGGAATCCGAAGAATGCAAAAACAGAGGATGATTATGATCAAGCTTTGGCATAGACTCAACAACATATGTCAATGGAGGAATCTCTGTTGCCTTGGAAATATCCTCTTGATCCTTGTTGGTTTCAGTTGTCATCGTCAACTAGCGAAAAGAAGTCGCTAAGATAAAAGGACGACAGATCTACAGAAAAGCAACCAGGATCTGAGAAGATGTAATAAAATCCTCAAAAAAAATAAGCATTCAACGGAAGATCTGATTCAGAATATCATTATCAGATAGGATGGGGCCTCTGATTCACAGAATCATCATTGGATCGATTTTTCTTTTTGCATGCAAGAAAGTAACAAATCAGACGCATCAATTGTACGACGATTCTAAAAAAGTAGATCTGTTCTATGTTCAACAAATTCTTTTTAGTAAAAAAAGGAAGATCCAGATGAAGAAGGAACAGATCTATAAAAGAAATAAACAGATTGAGTAAAACAGTTGATTTAGAATCAATCAACGCAAAACCTTCAAAGAATGCGAATCGTCATATAGAAATATATCAGCAGGTTTGTCAGATCTTCATCAGTCATCAATTGATTGAGAGAAAATATAAGACAAAACCTCTGAAATCTCAAAATGAGAGAAGAAAAAACCAGAAAAAGCAGATCCGTCACGAATTTTAGCAATCAGATGAAGAACATTATGAAGAAAAATATCGTAAACAACAGATCCGTGACAGATCTCAACATGCAATAGGTAAAGAAAGCATATAACCTCAGGAAAAAATCGTAAACGACAGATCCGTGACGAATCTCAACATGTAATATGTAAAGAAAGCATATATCCTCAGAAGAAGGGTGAGGAATAGTTCAGAATACCACAGAAAGAACAGAATCGTAATATCGGAGCAAAAATAGCTTCGAAAAGCTCTGATACCATGTAAAGTTTCGCAGTGGGAGGTGGAACGGCAAACCCTAGAAACGAGAGAGATGAGAGCACACTGAAGGGTTCATTGGAACAGTACCTTCACCGGCCATTCCTCACCCTTTAAATAGACCAAAACATCCGAAGAGTTACAACTTGGTCCATACAGTTTTAAGTGAAGGTAAAAAGACCCCAAAACAACAATACCCAATTCAGATTGAACCGAGCTTTACAAACCAAGCGGGCCAACACAAACATGGGCCAAGCCCAATACACAAGCTAAAATAACCAAACCGGGCCATAGGATCCGGGCTTCATACTGGGCTTCATACTGGGCTTCAACAATTTTAACTCAATTTCTCAGCCGTTAGATATCATGCGAGAGAATCAATCAGAATTCAGGAGAGTTAAAAAGTGTTTCATACACATGTATAATCTGATGGATGAGAAATCGAAATAAAATAAAGTTGAGTTTAATTTAGCCGAACTCTATATTATATCATTTGTTATACTTACTCTTATGTTGACAAGTAATGAACCTGATTAATGACATCTCCTAAAAAGATCATTGATCCAACTTATTCTGATTTTGTTCAGTGTTGATGTGTGTTTGTCCAAATCAATCCTATCTATAGGTTTAGATAAGTTTCAAGCTGTCACATTGCTTACAGTAGACGTTTTGTCTTTATTTAATATCATTAATTAGTACATTTCTTTTAGAATGAAAGATGAAAGTTGATTGTCATGCATTGATAAAATGAACAACTTACAACAAATTGGAGTAATGCTCCTAGCAACTAACAATAACGACAACAAATTCAAGCATTACATATATAAAGCATCAATGCGGTTAGAGGTTTAATCAAATGAAGCTACAATGAATGGGGAAAATCTTGTGTAGGGGCGGTGTTTACACCGCCCCAATCATAGCCTGCCACGTGTCGAATAAATTTATCTGTGTTTAAATCAGATTTTCTCCTGCCGTTACCGTACCGTTCTTTCCCGTTCAGTTTTGTTTTGTTGTTGCAGCCTGCAACCTATTTTCTGTTTTTTCTTTCTCTACACCACACGTGTGACCTTATATATATATATATATATATATATATTTATTTATTTACACATTTAAATTATTTTTTCCACCGCATTTAATCATTTTCCTTAATTGTGTATCTTTTAGTTTATATATATATATAAACTAAAAGATACACTTGCTTTTTTGGCGACTTCTTTTAGTCACTTAATTTGCAGCGATGGAAATATGCTTTATATCATGGCAAAAGAATAAAAGACGCATTATTTTATCTTATAAATTTTTTAAAGAAAAAATCATGTACCAACGAAAAAAGTAAAAATTGTTTACCAAAAAAAACTACAAACTTATTTATTAATTACGAAGAAAACATATTAACAATGTATTTTTTAGATGTTTGATTTATTCTCTTAAAAAACCTAAGGGGTGTTTGGATGGATGTAATGTGATATGTAATTCCACATTACATCAACATTACGCTGTTTGGCAAACCAAACATGTAATGTAATGTGCATTGTAATTTTAGATTACGACGGGTTGGTCAAAACCCGTTGACTTGCCCCCTCAACGTAATGTGAGATTACATCCGATTTTGGATGCAATGTGAGATTAAGTCCAACATTATGTAGTGTTTATTTTTTTTAATATTTACTAAATTAATTATTCTCTCTCACATTTTTATTTCTTTATTATTTAGTTATCTCCATTTGTTTTTGTAAAGCCATTTTGCAGTCACTTTTAATCTCGTTTAAAGTACAAAATGTAGGTACTAATAACAATACGCCAAACTAAGATAACCCCCACCCAGAATAATGCAAATTATTCGTTATAACATTTTGTTCGGTTTCAGAAAAAAAAATATATTTTTGTTCGGTTATAATTACAATTTCTACGTCTGAAGATAACAGAGATACAAGTATGTTTGTACTTTACAAATTTTGCAAAGTTTATTTTTTATTCGTTAAAAAAAAAATAATTAAGTTTTTTTTTTTTTTTGCAAAAGAACTGAACTTGGGTTTGTTTTTTTGGTAATTAATCTTAAAATGAAATATTAATTAATATTGAAAAGATAAATGATAAAATAATAATAATTTTTTTAATAAGAGACATTTTTTTCCAAATAAAATAAGACATGTTTTTTTTTTCTAGCCACAAAAATGTCTAGATAAGTTTTGAAAATACAAAATCTAAATCTCTATTATTAAAATAAATTTTAAAGATTAAATAACAATTTTATCATACGAATATATATTGAAATCTTTTGGAAATCTTCATATATCTGCTTAGTTAGAGCTCATAGGGGGCAAGTGCATCTACTCAGTTTGAATGGTTTTGTAAGTGCTCGCTTATAGTAAAAGAAAAAATATTATTTTACAATTTTTAAGAGGAAAAAAAAGAAAAATTTATGCAGTTAAGTGCTTAATTATTAAATTTTGCTCTAACTTAGTGTATAAAATATTTACATTATAAAAATATATAAAATTAAATTCTGAATAATAATTTATTAATATATAGAATATGGTGATCAAATTAAGTTGTTTACATTAAATAATCAATACGAAAAGATAAGTCAAACTTTATAAAAAGAAAAGTAAACTTACTATTACTCTATCACCTAAAAGTAATGAAGTAATTTTGTGATATACAATATTATATATATATATATATATAACATTTTTTTTATTTGGATGAAACAAATTTTTGAATGAAATTTTTTTAATATTATGCTAACGTTAAATTAAATTTGTCAGTGATAATAATAATATTATTGGTGGAAATAAACTCTACTAAATTATTCTTAAGTATATCAAAAGCAAAAAATTTAATAAATCCTACATAATATTATAATATATATCTGCTAAAAGCCTAAAACAAATTGCACATAAAAAGAGGGGCACGTGGGTAGCCGGTTGCAGTAGAAAATAGAGGTAGACGGAACGAAACGGAAAATAGAGAGAGAGAAAATCTTATTTAAATAAAGGAAAATTTGTTCGACACGTGGCAGGCTATCACCGCCCCTACACAAGATTTTCCCCAATGAAGGACGCCAAGCTAATTAGATAAGTTGGAATTCGCTTTGATAATAGAGAGAATGACCTAATTCAGTACATATATTATAGCTAGTTTTTTTTTTCTATGATCCTCTCTCTCTCTCTCTATATATATATATATATATATTGATTAAGGGAAACATAAGATTGAGGGCTTCGAAATTTTTTATAATTGTCTAATTTAGAAATTCAATTGAATATCTAATTGAATTATAGATTCTTTTAATTTATAAATAAGCAAATATTACCAGATACATATATATCCTTATTGATCTTAATAAATAATGTATGCATTATTATATTCTGAAATATTTCCTTATAAATATAGCACTGTAATTCTTAATTAGAAAAATTTAAAAAATATTACAACGTTTTAATCATGATATTTAAAAGTATATAATATTATATAGTAAATAAATAAAATTAAAATCGTATAATATTATTTAATGATATGGATTAACCTAATGTGTTTTAAAGTTCATAATTCATGGTCGTACGTTTACGTAACACAATAATATGCATATAGGACTACAATCTGTCACATGTTAACTCTCTGATTTTAATTACCATAACTTTTTTTTAAGACTAGTAATTTTCTTGGTACAGTTAATGTTGAAGAATTGAAAAGTAATTATTGGACGTCTTTGTAGATTCGCACTCTTCATTAGAATCATTACAAATGTAATAATTGTCAACTCATTATAATGTGATATATAACTCGATCCTGATGGTTCTGGTCATACATATTTAAGTTGTTCTAGGAGACTAGCCTAGCCTGGAAGAGGAGGCTTTAATACTTCATCAATATGTGACCGATATTTTTTGGCCGGTACCTCAAAAGTCAAATAACATGTGTTTTTTGCCAGAAAATATTGCAATCATTCACTATGAGAGTTGTTGCGTCCTAGTTGAACTGGGTTGGATGGACGCGTCTGTCTGATTGGGTTGTTCGGGTTTTTGGGCTGACACCCTTCGCTTGGAAGAGATATTCGCCTAATGCCGGTGACGAGTGTTCGGTTTTAACGCTGTGTCTCGGAAAAAGTCTGTGTCTCAGGAAATGGCGGTCTGGGCACAAGTCTTAGCGTCTGGGCACATCTTACTCCTATTTCTCTTCCACGCCTTAGCTGCGGGGCCCGTTCATGCACAAAGGGCCAATACTAGCACAAGGGGAGGGGTGGTGGTGCTAGTCGAGCCCTCTCTGATGCTTAAGTCACGATTGGGCTAAAAAGAGGAAAATAACTCTAGAGAGAGAAAATATTTTTAGAGAGAAGTCAGAGCTCAAAATGCCAAAGTTGGGCAAATGAGAGGATGTGTGAAAATTGGTGGCCAAGGTCTCCTATTTATAGGCTACCTTGGAACCGGACCCGTTTTTGAAGCGGTTTGATGACGATTCAAAGGAAACGGTAACCGTCATCAATATTGGCAATGCGCGAACTCGACTTCCCTATGCGTAACGGTAATCGCGTAATACCCATAGAGCAATCCGGACCTCGTCGAATTTGGGCAATTCGGCGAGGTCCGGATTGCCGTGCAACCCGGACCTCCGGATTGCCGTGCAACCCGGACCTCCGGATTGCAAGCAATCCGGAGGTCCGTTCCGGACGCGTGTACCGCGCTTCCGGACCGTTTTGACCCTTAGGAGACGTTTTCTAAACCGTAATGTGATTTTTGACGTGTTTACGAGGCCCGAAATATAAATACGAACCTGAATTGGACATATATCCATCACTTGCCCCCGAGTCAAGTAACGGTTCAAAACCTTTCTTGACTCTATTTTAAGTTAGGGTACATGTCCAATTTGAGCTTGACGCTAACCTTCCGGTTTTGATTTTCGGTTGGACGTAGAAGTCTCGATTTCGTCCGTCCCTTGATTTTTTGACCGAGTGACTTTATTTTATGTCATCACGGTTAGTGCAATAGAGAATGTGCGTATATAACGTGCAAACATAATTACCTCTAGGGACATAAGCGATTAGTAATATGTCACGCGGACATGCTTTTTATCAACATGCATGTACAAGTAACGGTTATGGCAAGAACGTAATTACGTGATGCTAGAAATATAATCTGTATACCCTAAAATGACTTAGCGATTAATAAATCATGAATCATGCGATATGCAAACATGCACGTAAAATGATGGACTTGATACGCGTAGCACTAAAATAATCATGCACGTAGAGATAGATACTTAGAAGAGGGTGGAGTATACCGTAAGCACTTAGGCGTGGGTGTAGGTGAATTACTCATTTGATCCTTATCATTAAGACATCTTTTGGGGTATGTGATTGCACTAATCCCCAATCATTCTTCCAGCTTTTTGGGAATTCATTCTTCATCCTTCTTTGCAGGTAAATATTGCTCCATCATTTTTAGAAACCATTTGCTTGTTCATAGTTTCTTTATTGCCGTAAACTTTAGGTGCATCCCGAAGGTTACGTGTTTGATTCTTGGCCTATTTTCAGAAATTGATACCACCAATCGACTCAGAACACTGCGAGGATTCCGGCGCCGCCTTCAGAATCGCCAGCCGACGCCGGACGCGCCCTCACGCGTCGTCGCATGTGCGTTGCTTCACCGGCGCGTGTAACCCACGCGCCGCCTTCCCGTGCTCCGTTTGCCGCGGTCTTTACCTTTCTGAAATTGTCTCGACGAGTGGAGTCCATTGTGATACTTTTTGTCACATTTTGAGGTAATCTGAAAACTCGATTTTGCAGAACAGCTTCGTCTTGATTTTTGGATGTTGCCATGTTGTTGTTCCTTTGAACCATTTGTCGTTGTTGTTGCATAGAGCCGCTCATTGGTGTTTGCATGTTGAATAATTGCTGGTTGGTGGTTGTTGCTATCGTCGTTAGCTCATGCCTTAGACGACTTTTTACCTCCGTGCATCGTCGTGGTAAAATTCCGATATTTGGTATATTTCCCACATGCCTTCGCGTAACGGTCTTTTGATCGGTACGTGTTGTTTTTCCCTTAACGGGTTTGTTGGTTGCCGGAAGTTGCTAAACGTCTTTGGGGGTAGTCACTTGTTGTCTTGATGCCTTAGAAAAATATTTTTCCTAAGTGTTGTCGCGTTTGCTCTTCGCGGTTCGTCACGTTAGTCGCACTACTTGCATGATAGTTTCTTGGGACGTTGGCCACTTTTGTTGCACGCATTGACTTTGCTATGCGCGTTGACTTTGCTTACACATATGTTGTTATGTGCATTGGCGCTTTATGATCGCATGACTTTGACGTGTAGACTTCTTGTTTGGTTCTTGCAGATTGTGAAGTCACAGTAATCGTTTGTGGAACTCCTTTCTTTTTGATCGAATTACCGCTATGAGTAAGTCCGCCACTCCTCTATCGCAGACTCCTTTTAATTCTGACGTTGAGGATAACTTGGAGGTAGATTTGGTTTCACAAGTAGATAGTGTTTTGGGCGCTGATGAGGGGGTAGTTGCTGAGCCTTCTACTAAGGCACCTCCCGTCGAAGAGACGGAAGTATTGGTTAGGTATTACACTAACTGTTTGGATAGGTCCTTGTTTGTACTGTATGCGAGTGCTTCTGGACTTGACCCTCGCGTAGAGGCTGTTTACCCCTTTGATGTGCTTCGTAAGAGTAGTTTAGGAGATGCTACTTCTCCGCCTATAGACTTTTCCGTCGTTTATACATCTCATGTTAGGGAGGGTTTACGCTTTCCTTATTGCCCTGACCTGATTGAGCTTTGTAGCGGCTATGAGATTTCCCCCTTAGATCTTGCGGCCAATGGAATTCGGGTGTGGATTTTCTTTAGGGTACTGTTTCACAGGCAGTCATGGCATTATTCTCCCACCATCTTTCGCTGCTTCTATCAGCTTAAGAGTCCGGACTCTGCGGGGTTGTGTAGTGTGAAAGTACGCTGGCCGAACTTGCAAGGTGATGGGTTTGAGGAACTTGGCCTTGGTGAAGCCAAGTAGGATTCCAGTCATCGATTGGTTGCCGCCGCGGATCGCTCTGCCGATCATTGGAGGCACCATTACTTTTTTACGCATGATGCGGGCACGACTTTGGACGTCGAGTGTATTCGGAAACCTGATCCCGCGCCTGCTTTTCGGGAGCTCTCCTTGCTGGATAGGGAGGTGATAAAGCAGATATATCATTGTCAGCGATCGCGTGGTTTTACTTGTTCGCTGCGTGCATCTGATCAGGAGTTGGTCGATGCTGGGATTCATGTGCTCCCTTCTGCGGCTTCGGTATGTTAAGCATTTTTATAACTTTTAACGTGTTGCAATGTAGGTTGGTTTGACGGAAAAATCTCGTCTTTGCAGACGGCAGCCGCTCGCAGGATTGCTTCTAACGGAAGGATTGTTCCATATCTTGCTCCCGGAGCATCGACGGCTTCCGGGCATGGAAATGGTAAATGGTTTGAATAAACAGTCTTCCTTGTACACTGTCTTAGTTTAGTTGTATTTTGATTGTAGCTTTGTGTGTTATTTGCAGGTCGCAAGACGCTTGTTACTGATCGCGTTGTTGCCAATCCTGATTCTGCCAAACGCTCCGCCGCTGGGATGCGTCCTTCGAGCAGTTCGAAGCGCCCGAAGACTACTGTGACCGTTCCTACTCCTTCCTGCCATAAAGGGAAGGAAGTTGACGGTTGCAAGGATGCGCTGTCTGCCCCCCGCTCGAAGGAGCGGCCCGAGGTGGAACGTGCTCTTCCTTCTGGTATGAGCTTAACACTTGTCTGTGTGCTTTTGTGCGTTTTGTTTTTGGTTTTTGCATAACTCTAGTTAGTTTGCATGTAGTGCTCCCGCCACTTGGACGTGTGGATCTGCTTCGTCCTTTGGAAGGCGATATTTCGGATGATAAGTGGATGCCATATATGACAGGTGATCTCACTTTCCCCAAGAGTTCCCGGCTTAGCATGCCAGAAGTTGGTGTGCGTGTTCTTCATCGATCCGTTCCTCCTGGTGATCGACTTGTTCGACCATCGAGCGACGAAGAGGCGCGAACCTTTGTTGAGAGATCACTGTCTGGATTCACACCAGTAAGTGTATTTCTTTGTTTTGCTATGCTCGTTGTTTCTGAACATGTATGCTTATTGTCTTGTTGTTTTCAGGTTGTTTCCGACATGGTACACATGGCCTCCTTCATGTTGGAACTTGTCCAGGAGAAGCGTGTTATCGCCGATAAAGCTGCCGTTGTGTCTGGCGAGCTTAAGGAAGCTAAGGATGAAGTGCGCCGTCTTACTTTGAAGATGACGGATTTTGATGCCTGTTATAATTCTGATCATGCCCGCCTTGTTCAGCTTGAAGCTGAGAATGTTGCTATCGAGATGGCGATTTCTGACAATGCGGGCAACCACAAGGTTGCCTTTTGGAACGTGCGCGAAGAGGCAATGAAGGCCGGCATTGAGGAGGGACTTGGAAAGTTCCCTACTACTCCTGAGTTTGACAGCGTGGTTACTGCTGCTGCTACGGCGAAGGCCGCTCCTATGCTTAGCGAGTTTGCTGAAGACTTTGTTCGTAGGGTGAGAATTCTTGCTCCCGGCTTTCCCTTTAACAGGTAAGGCCGTATGCGGAGTTTGCGGTTGGGAACGTTGCCGAGCTCCGTCGTTTGGATGCTGCAGCAGCTCAGTTTGCCTTTTTGTTTGGAGAAGATGGTGGTGACATTAATGTGCAACTTCTGCCTGTTCCACCCAGTCCTGTCAGAGATGATGGCGTTCTTTGATTTGTGCCATGCTTATTGCTTTTGGATATGTTGAACTCGTTTCCGAGTCTGTTTGCCACCCGACTTCTATGTTTGGAACTTTGTTGGAGTTGTTCCTTGGTTATTGCTTGTGACTTGTTTGCTTCGAACTATGTCGTTTGAACCTGCTTTATGCATAGCAGTTTACATGATAACTTGTTAGTAATATTTCATACCGTTATCACTTAATGTTTTTGTTGAATGTGGATGACTAGTAATCATAGACGTAGTCTCCATAGCCGTGACCGTTAGCCACTTCTTGATTAATGACTTGAGATGTTCTCAAGATTGCTTGCATGATGCATTACGCATGTTGCCCTTCTTTCCTGAATAGCTTGCCGCTATATATGTTGTAACATGTTAAGTACTTCGCGTATAGCGACTTTTCTTAACAAGTAGTGTATTTGGCACGGGTACTTGGCACAAAGGCACTTTACACTGGCCTTTGCTATTTGAAAGGTGTTATCTTGGCTAAGCAAGATACTAGTTTATACCGTCTCTTAGTTCCACTCTAAGGCGACGTTGTACAAGACTCGACTTGTAAGTTTATGAGTTTTGTAAACAGGGTGCGCACCTGCCAGCGTGTATCAACCCGCGTTGGTGAAGCATACGTAAAAACATTTTGGTTTTTGAATTTTTTTTTTTTTTTTGTGATACATGATTCCTGCGTCCAGGGACCATGTAACACGTTTTGAAATATGTATTGTGATGCATGATTTCCGCGTCCAGGAACCATGCAACACGCTTTGAAAATCTGTAATACGGAATTGTCATCTAACAAGAAGACGTTTGCCGTAAAGTCTGAACCTTAAGCAGGAATTCGTAGTACGGGATTGTCATCTAACAAGAGGACGTTCGCCGTAAAGTGTGAACCCTTAAGCAGGAATTCATAGTACGGGATTGTCATCTAACAAGAGGACGTTCGCCGTAAAGAGTGAACCCTTAAGCAGGAATTCATAGTACGGGATTGTCTTCTAACAAGAGGACGTTTGCCGTAAAGAGTGAACCCTTAAGCAGGATATACACACTTGTTGTAGCGTGGGGTCATTGTCTAACAAGAGAACTTCCGCCACTTATGGGGTGATCAGTCCCGTATTGTATTTGCCCGTCCTGTTCTGAATCCAGGGAATGGCGATGAACATGAGGATTTGCCTCTAACAAGAGATGTCACGGCATGTCATTTGTATGTCATCAATAGGACATTGTAGATAGAACGTCGTTAATATGACGTTTGAAGCAGGACGTCGTTGGTATGACGCTTTGAAGTAGAACGTCGTTAACATGACGTTTTAAAGCAGGACGTCGTTGGTATGACGCTTTGAAGTAAAAGGTTGCAATTATGTCCTTGCAAAATGTTGTTGCAGCATGCTGACTTTGAATATATCTTGGGTTTAATTCCAAGTTGTTGATTTCTTGATGACGACTTTTGATATAGTCGTCAATATGAGTAAGTTGTTGTTGATGATAAGCGTTGTCATAACGCGTAGTAGATTTTTTGCTTGCACATAGCATAATATCTTGGATTGTTGATGTAGATAATAAGTGCGTAGTTTTGTTACTTCGCGTTCAATCCAAAATAGCATGCAAGACATAGATATGTACCTACAAATGTAGATTGACTTCATTAGATACTTGCGCGTATTTACATTGTTTTTTCGAGAAGGCGTCAACCGATCATTCCTTCTTAGAACATGTAAAGAAACTAGATGCGATGATTCTAAAAACACTTAGAATAGAAATGCGCAAAGTAAACGGAAAGGTAGTTATTTCTCCCGTCTCTTTCAAGATTGGTTTGACGATGAAGTTGCAGAGTCACTTGCAACAAATCGCCTTAACGCGCCCAGCGCGATGCATTCTTCTATCTCCCATCTCAGTGGTAGACACCTTTTTTTGTTTTGTCCCCAGGTTTTGTGGTATTTGCACCATTCCTTAATGTTGTTGCCCAAGAAAGCAGTCTTTGGAACAAGTGGAGTCGGGAGCTTGTTTTCGAGTAGGTTGACGTAAATGTCTTCAACAAACGTGTTTAGCGGTGTGAAGATGTTGTCAATATTGATGCTCGCGCCTTCCAGTTTGTTCATTTCAGTTTGAACTTCTTTGTCCCAACTGAGGGGTGTACCCCACCTCAGTTCTTGTTCACACAAGTCTGCCGTCTCGAGCTTGTTTTTTAGATCTGCCATGGTCCTGGTTGTTTTCCATCCATGAGTTCTTCCGAAGAGAATGAAGGATCTGGCGTTCATGTTTGCAAAGGATACGCTTATCACTTCTTCTCTTGTTGCTTTTGCCAAAGAGACGTTAAAAGCGAATCTGTTGAAGTAGTTCATGACTGGCTCGCCTTCACCCTGCTTGACGAGCCATATCTGGTTCCATGATGAATACCGAACGTACTCTTGTGGATTCCAAACTATAACAGCTTGCTCATGCCTTCCATCATCAACAATTTTTTGCTTCTTGAAAGAATTCACTATCGCCACATGGAAATGCTGCTTTGCTCTTAGGGCGTTGACGTAACATCGTCTTGCGGATATCTGGTCGCCTAGTACTTCCCCGATCCCGTGGTCAGTAGGGAATTTCATCTTCTGATGGACAGTAGAGGGCACGATCACGTAAGGGTTGATCGTTGTTCGCCCTAAGATTCCATTATAGGCCCCAAGAGATTCCACAACGACAAAAGTGACGTTGACGTGCAATGCTTTCCACCCTTGGCCTAGGATGACAGGAAGCGTGATCGTTCCTAGGGGGTATGTGGCTGCCCCGGCACAGCTGACTAGCGAGAAAGTTCCCGGAGTCAAGTCATTAACTGATTTTCCCAGTTGCTCTAGGACTTTGACATGTAAAATGTCAGCGGAGCTTCCACCATCAACGAGGATTCTTTTCACATCATATCCGTCGATGTCCATGGTTATGACTAAAGCATCATCGTGAGGGTAAACGATGTGCATTAAGTCTTCCCTGGAAAATTGGATAACCACGTCGTCTTGTTCCGGTTGCTTGCGCTTTCCATATCTAGGCAAAGTTTCTGCTTGGGATGCATAAACGTCCCGAGCATTTGACACTTGACCTCCGGCGGCAGGTCCCCCGTGGATAACATTGATAACACATCGCTTGGCCGGCGGAGGGTTGTCGTTGACTTTCTCTTTGCCTTTGCTTCTTTTCTTTGATGACTCTGCTTGAGTCTTCTTTAGGGGGCTGTCGCCTTGATCGACGAATTGCTTCAATTCGCCCTTGAGGACGAAGTTGTTAATGCGGAAACGTAGGCTGACACAGCTGTCCGTTTCGTGGCCGAAGACCTCATGGTTTTCACACCACTTATCTTTGTCTTTCTCTAGCGGGTCTTTTCTGAAATTGTTCAGCTCTTTCCACATGTTCGCATCCTTCATTTCCTTCAATATCACGGACAGCGGCGCATTCAATAGAATGCAGTCAGCGAGGTTTACTTCTCTTGGTTTCTGGAAATCTCCTTGAAAAGGCCTTTTCGGCTGAGGCTGCCAATTTCTTCCTTGCTGACCGCTTGAGGACGGGTTTGCTTGATTATGCTTTGGGTTTTCTTTCGCCTTTGCAGCAGAGAATTTCTCTTTGTTCTGGCTCCTGAACCTTTCTAGGTCCACATACTCTTTAACTCTTGCGGCTAACTCTTCTAGAGTTTCAGCTGGGCGCTTTGCCATCTTTTCTGCTAAGGCGTAGCCTCTTTGTCCGAGGTTTCGGATGAATGCTCGTACTATCTCTCCTTCCGTCAGGTTCTCCTGAATATCAGAGATATTCTGGTTGAAGCGAACGTAATACTCAACGAGAGATTCTTCATTTTGCTGTTGGACGTCGTCCAGAGCATTTGTTCCTTTCAGCAATGTGCGTTCGCCCATATATCGTTGAATGAACTTAGCCTTCAGGTTTGCCCATGAGGTGATGCTTCTGCATGGCAGCGAGAAGAACCAGTGTGCTGCTGTCCCGGCAAGAGTTTGTGAAAACGTCATTGCAAAGTGGTGTGGGTTCTTCGTTCTTCCTAGCAGAGAGGCCTCGTGCTTCTGCACGTGTTCCACTGGATCTCCCTTTCTGCGATAGAGATCTCCTCCAATCCGGTACAGTGCGTCTGGGACGCGACTGTTTACAAGGTGGTCCGCGAACGGATGCGACGCCTTTTCCTCAAGCGCGTGCATACCCTTCATCTTTGCTTCTTTCATCTTTTTCTCAACAATTTCTTCTAACATCGCAGCAGTAAACCCTTTTACAGGCGCAGCATAATCCGTTGCAGGATTTCGCCAACCAGTGTTATGGTAGATGTCAGATTGATCTCTGCTTGTGGCCTCGAAGGGATCATCCTTCGTTGGCTGCTGTGAGCGGTGGTGTGGGGGTTGCCTTTCTGCATTCCTCCAATGACGGGCTCCTTGGGAAGGAGTGTATGAACGTGCGGCTTCATATCTTGCATATTGGTCTCTGCCCTGGAATGGACCGCCTTGGCGGGTAGTGTCTTGCGACATTTCTCTTGTCGGCGCAGCGTGTTCCTGGGCGGTTGGAGGTGGTTGGGCCGCATATCCTTGATTTTTCAGTGACTCGCGGAATGCGAGTAATTTTTCTAGCGCAGCCATCATTGCTGGAGTAACCGTAGGCATCGGGTTTGCTCCCGTTCCTTGTTGCTCGCCTTGCGGCGTTTTTGTTTGAAATTCATCATCATCATGCATCTCTGGCTCAAAGCCATGCGGGGGTGAACGATGCTCGTCACTTGGTTCTTGGTGGTTGTGTTGTGCGTCGGGCACATCCCCGGTTGGCATGGATAAAGCTACGGAAGTAGCTCTCGGTATGTGGGAAGGTCCCGGCTGGCTTCCAGCTGGCTTCTGACCTCCTGCTCTTTTGCTTGCCGGAGACTTCTTAGGACGTCAAGGCCTTTTCCTTGCATTTCTCGCGTTAACCTCTTCGGGAGGGTTGCGATCACTCGTCATGTCTTTGCGGTATGGTAGCTTTTGTTCGAATCACGGAGACGGCGCCAAATGTTGCGTCCTGGTTGAACTGGGTCGGATGGACGCGTCTGTCTGATTGGGTTGTTCGGGTTTTTTGGGCTGACACCCTTCGCTTGGAAGAGGTAATCGCCTAATTCCGGTGACGGGTGTTCGGTTTTAACGCTGTGTCTCGGAAAAAGTCTGTGTCTCAGGAAATGGCGGTCTGGGCACAAGTCTTAGCGTCTGGGCACATCTTACTCCTATTTCTCTTCCACGCCTTAGTTGCGGGGCCCGTTCCTGCACAAAGGGCCAATACCAGCACAGAGAGGGGGGGGGGGGGGTGCTAGTGGAGCCCTATCCGATGCTTAAGTCACGATTGGGCTAAAAAGAGGAAGATAACTCTAGAGAGAGAAAATATTTCTAGAGAGAAGTCAGACTCAAAATGCCAAAGTTGGGCAAATGAGAGGATGTGTGAAAATGGGTGGCCAAGGTCTCCTATTTATAGGCTACCTTGGGACCGGACCCGGTTTTGAAGCGGTTTGATGACGGTTCAAAGACAAGCGGTAACCGTCATCAATATTGGCAATGCGCGAACTCGACTTCCCTATGCGTAACGGTAATCGCGTAATACCTATAGAGCAATCCAGACCTCGTCAAATTTGGGCAATTCGGCGAGGTCCGGATTGTCGCAACCCGGCCGTCCGGGTCGCTGCAATCCGGATGTTCGGATTGCAAGCAAACCGGACATTCGGGTTGCTGCAACCCGGAGGTCCGGTCCGGACGCGTGTACCGCGCTTCCGGACCGTTTTGACCCTTAGGAGACGTTTTCTAAACTGTAATGTGATTTTTGACGTGTTTACGAGGCCCGAAATATAAATACGAACCCGAATTGGACATATATCCATCAAGAGTCAAATTACAAATAGCCCCCTATAGATATGGCCCCCTTCGGTTTCGTTTTGACTTAATTATATCATCGAGTACTTGATGGTTTCTTACAAACGTTACCCATTTTCAAGCTTAGGTTTCATCACTTGAACAATTTGAATTTGCTACACATGCTCTAAGAGCTAGGGCTGAGCATGGTCTGGTCCTGGTTTAGGACCAACCAGGACCATGTAAGACCATTTGAAAATAGTCCTCCTCTAAATGGTCTAATGCCAAACCAGGACCATTTGGACCATTTAAAATGGGCTTGGTCTTTTTGGTCCTGGTTTTGATCCATACCATTAGGACCATTTAAGACCATTTTTATTTTTATTTATTTTTTTTAATTTGTACAATATTATTTATATAATAATCATATCATAAATTGAAAATGTACTTATTATAATTATATATAATATAGTTGAGTAGAGAAAATGAGAAACTAATTATTAAATATTTTTTTCTTGTGGGATAATTATTAAGAAACTTATTATAATTATTATATAAGCATAAATAAGAATTTGCAAGAATACCGAGTTAGTCCATTGTTACGCATCGAATAAACTAAATAATTTAGGTCTGTAAAAAATATTCTAACTTCGTCCTGGATTCAAATCATTATAGATCAAAATCTATATTAGGTCTATTATCGGCTTTACGTAGAAACTAAGATCGTAGAATGCATTTTTTGCAATAAAAATGCGTATCTATTTTATATATATACTATACGTAATTCTTCCTAAAATAAACATAAATATAGAATTTGAAAAGGAAACTTAATATACAGAGAAATTCCTAAAATATATAATATTAAATTAGGATACGACTAATAATTATGCAATAATTTTGACCAGTCAAACTATACATATAAAAAAATATATTATTGTTTAAAGTAAATATATTTCTCATAATGTATATATTTCTCAGAGTTTGAGACGTTTAAAATTTCTTTTATTATTATTATTTTCAGTTTTTTTTTTAATAATATTATGGTCTTAATGGTCCTAAATGGTCTCAAATGGTCTTAATGGTCTATTCGGTCTAGGACCAAAACTAAGACCATGACCAAATAAGACCAAAATAGAAGGACCAATGGTCTTGGTCCAAAATGGACTTGGTCTTTTGGACTCGGTATTGGGCGGTCTTGGTCTTGGTTTTGGTCTTGATGGACCATTGCTCACCCCTGTCAAGAGCACCATGTTTTTTGTACAATTTTTTGTATTTTTCTATTACCCTAAAGGGAAATGTATATTATTAACAGTATGATGCAAATATTAGGTGTGGTTAAAAAATCTCATATTTTTCCATACTTTTAAAGTTTTACATATCTTACAGTTAAGTCCATCATAGTAATAAAAAAATAAAAAACATGGTGCTCTTGAAGCATGGTAAAAAAATTCGGTATACCACCCAGATAATTTGCTAACCCAAGTTTCATGAGTGGAAAAATTGGTAGCTCACTTATATTATAACTTGAAATTTTGGGGACATTTTACTCATTTAACTATTTGCCACATTATATTCACACGTTTCTAGTTCTGTCCAAAAATAACATTTTTTTTTCGGATCAATTCACTCAATACCCACAGACAGACAATGATGAAGAAATGAAAAATATATAAAAAATTTACGTGGTTCGGTGACTTCGGTCAACTGACCTACATCCACGAGAAATGATGGCGGGCGATTTTAGTAATTGTCAGTAGGTCTATTTTTTAAATAGAGACTATATCGCTATATATATACAGAGAATAATAAATTATATAAAAAATATTCGGGTTTGAACTCTGCTCCGAATCTCGGCTTCGGCTGCCCCCAACCTCCCCGTTGACCTCTTTGCGACCGTGATAATCAGGATCCGTAATCTAACAAATTTAACCGAATTAGCAATTTGTCCATTTACGAAACTTAGGCTAGAAAATTGTTCGAGTTATGAAACTTAGGCTAGAAAATTATCCGATTAGTAATATCAAAGCTAGCAAATTTGTAATTTTGACATAAATAATCGGTAATTAACACTAATACATTTTGAAGAATCGAAAGTCGAATGAGACCCATACCGGATTTATTGTCCATACCGATACAAGCCCTATTTCCCGGATATAGAAGTGGGAGATATTTAGAAGGGCCACGCGAATAGCTATTCACATGCATAACTGTTTGAAAAAATGGATGGATTGGACATTGGAGGGAATGCATGGACGTGTGGGTTCATATAATAATCAATTCCTACAGTGTTTGTAGGTTGTCCACGACGCGTTATAAATTCAAAGTTCAAACTGACATGGTTGATGGCAGTTTATAGCTAGTATAGTACGCTACATTTATTAATGAGTTAGGCCAAATTAGACTGAACATAGATAGATATATACACCTGGTTAGGTAGCAACTTGCTATCCGCGCTTTGAGGGATTAACTGTGCACGTTTAATTTTAATCCAATTTTGGACACTATTTTTGCTAAATGAACTTTGAGAAATTAGTACAATTTGCTAAATGGACTTTACAAATATCTCCAAAGTTCAGCTAGTATTTGCACAAATTAAGAACAAGTCAAAAATGAAATTCAGCGAGACAACAAACAACCCTCAACTTTATGTCGTCCTCATTTAATAATAAAAAATTAAACAGAGTTAACGTATTGTAAATTTTTATAGGTTCGGTTAAAAACAAAAAACAACTAGCAGACTGTTCAGAGTTCGGTTAGCAAATTGTTAAAAGCTAACTAGCTATTTAACTCTATTATGTATGTACCACTGAAAGCTTACTAGATCTATGTGGATATGATCTTTACATCGAGGCTCGACAAGTTATGAAGCTGAGCACTTCCAATAGTAGTGCCTAGTGCCTAGTTTCTAGTTCCATGTTGTAAATTTATTATTGTAGAGAGTGCCTAGTGCCATTTACTGTTGGTCCCTACTGGTAATGATTAAATAGGCACTTGCATTTTCAATAGGAGTGCCTTGTTCCAAAATGGGAGTGCCTAGTTCCAATTTTTGCCACTAGACGCTGACTAGGCGCCACTAGGCGTGACTAGGATTACTAATATTACTGTTTTGCCATTATTGAGTGAATAGTGAAGTGGGACAGTGCCTACTAGTAGGAACTCCCAAGTTACTGTTCATGTCGGTGCCAACTTTTTAACATTATTTTATTCGATTGTGTTGTTCATCTCTTTGATTGTATATATATTCGGTTACGCTAAGTTAGATAGACAAGAGCCGTAATCAGTCATTTTGAATATTATGTAACATAAATAACAACACGAACCAAAATTACTACTTTTTAACTTTGAATCAATTTCGAAATTTTCATATCTAATTTGTTTATATGGTACCATGTTGAATAACTGTTAATTTTAAATTTTGAAATAGTATAACATTTCAAATTATTAAATATGGAAAATAATTACTACAAAATATTATATTATTTTAATGCATATATATTTTTATATATTTTACGTATTATATTATATTATATTATTATATGAAATAAATATATCTTTTACGATAAATTATTATAAAAATTATACTTTTAGAATGATGTATATATAATATATTTCTAATTTACATATATTGAAAATCATATATAAAAACACATGATTAATGCAATAATCAATTTACTAATATGATCATGGATGTACATAAACGTGAATATGTTGATGATGTTGAATTAATATATGTCAATCAACGTATAACAGATATACACTGATTATGGTGAAATAATAGATTCAATGAATTTGATTGATCAATGTTATTATATCAACAATTATACTTATCAATCATTCTGCATGCCGCATGGGGACTGCACCTAATAGTAATTTTACCTTGGTCAAGTAACGTATAATTATTGCAATGAATTGACAATAGAGAACTATGGATATGCACGAACCGGTCGGGCCCGAATATGTTCCGAACTGGATTGGTACTAATTAAAACAGTATGGTCCGGTCTGCACTGAATTTGAAATTAGCACTAAAAATTCTGGACCGATTTTGGACTGGAACTGTAAAAAAAGTCTGGTTCAGTTCAAAACTGGTCCGACCCATTTTCCTATACAAATTTACCCTAATTAAAAAAAACAAAAAACCGATCATCCAACAAAACTGATCCAGTTAAAAACCAGTTCAAAACAGTCTGGTCCAGTCAAAAATCAATTTTTTGAGAAGTATATTACTGGTTTTTGGTCTGGTTCTCCTTTCGCATAATTGGTCTGTTTGGAACCGGTCCAGTCTATACCAGTTCCGAACTGACCAGACCGGTTATTTTCTTATCCCTATAGAATGTAAATTTTTATTAAAAAATTCAATTACATTTTTATAATTTTGTATATATTTTTCCCTTTTTTTTAATTAAAACATCTAATACTTGAATCTCATTATTTATTCATGTACGTATTTGTAAAAAAGTATGAATATATAATTTATATATAATGATATATAATTTATATATAATGCAAAAATTATATTTGAATTATGAAATTATGTGGGTCCCAATGTAGAAGTGGAACTTGGCCTCCACTACTGGATAGAGTGCCAATTTTACAGTGCCATTTACTGTAGCAAATACTGTAGCAGTGCCATTTTGATGAGTTGGCAGTGACGTGGCTGCTGATGTGGAGGCACTAGGCACTTCCTATTGGAAGTGCTCTTATATCAAAGTTTGGAGTTAAGTAAAGTTCCTATTCAAAATCCCAAAACAATAAAATTGGTCATTTATAACGGTATTTTTTTAAGAGAATTAAATATCTCATAAAAATAATGCATTATTTATTCATAATGGTTAAACGATCAAAATATTATTATCTTTAACTAATAGATAATGACTTTAGCGATTTCAGGCAGAACACCGACAACCTCAGCCCGGACTTCGGCAACTTCGGGCCCAACTCCGGCGACCTTGGGCTTCACTCTAACGACTTCAAAGGGCTTGATTTCAATAACCACCTGATGGATTCTAGTGACCTCGGACTCGACTCCGATATCCCCGCGCCTGTGGTATTTTTAAATAATTAAATAATTGAAGTTATTTTCTTTATTATTTTTTGTATTTGTTGCAAAATTATTATTATTCTTATAATTTTATTAAAAAATGTATATAAGAGGATTTAGACCTTTTGGACGTTGTATTAAAATATAAGGTTAATAGGTTTTTTGGTCCATGATATTTGACCACTTTTAGTTTTTTATTCGTTTTTTTTTTTTTGCCTAGTTTTGGTACCATATGTTTGCACATTTTTTAGTTTTGGTCCGAAAGTTACATTCCGTCTATTTTTTTCCGTTAAATGATATGCGCAAATCACGTGATGTACACAAAATTTGAAAAATTGACCCATCGAGGTTTGTCGCGAACTGAGGAAACAAGTCGGCTCTTACCCCGACGGCCTGTCCTATCCACTTAACAAGGGGGTAATGGGGACTAAAACACATAACATAACCAGAGACAAAGCGTTGAAAGTGGATGGACTTCTGCGCAAGCTGGGCTTGTGCGTGTTTCGGTTTATTTTGGTTTAGTTGGGCCTTGTTGTGGGCTCAAGTATTGACCCGGCCTGTTTGTGCTTGTCTGGAATGGTTTGTAAAAGGTTTAATATTTACTCTTAAGGGAGAGTGAGTAGCCGAAGGAATTAGGTGTAAAGAATCCGAAGTGTTCAGTCTCTTTAAAGTTTAATCATACGGTTAGGGTTTCTGCAATTGAGCAATTTAACATGAAGTACCATGAAATACCCGAACAAGGACAGAGCCGTTGTGTTTCCGTGGTGGTTAAGGACGAGGTTGATCGGTGATAAATGAACCACAAAGATGATTCCCGGAAAGAAACACGCGACCGAGAAAGATATACACTGCCATTGATTTCTGAGCACCGACACCGATAGACGGACACCGAAAAACCCTAGCTAGGAGAATACATATAGAAGCTCATTGCTGCCATATCAATAATGCACATGGTGATGCGGGTAGCGCAAACCCTAATGTGGCAAAAGATACGGTAAGAATCGCAGTTGCCATGATCTCTGAATCTCGTTTCCAACCATTACCGAGTATAACATCAAGAACTTCGAGCTCAAGTTTCATATATAGTTCAGTGTATCCGAGCAAGCAATGGTGTCCAACAACAACTCATTAACACGATACCTCCTTTGAAAAATGCCACTCCGATATTCCCATAATATAATAACGGTTATAGCAACTATCGTTATCATCAAATTCAAAATCGAGAGCGATATTTATTGGTCTGAGTCGTATTCAAAATCTTAAAAGGTGCTGAGTTGGAAATTGGAATCTCAATCTAACTATTAAGATTCTTGTTGTTAACGATCCAAGAGAAATAATGGTATATCACTGATCGATTTGCATTGATTCTAGCATTTTATATTTTTCAAGAAAGAATTATGATTGAGGACAAGAAAAGAATGAAAATTAGTAGAATATAATATGATTTTCAAATTCTTAGAAAGTAATATTTTTGTTGGATCAATTATGCCTTTATTCTTTTCTTTTTTTTTTGCTTATACTAATATATCAGGAGAATGGGGTTCAGTATATATATAAATACTGAAGAATTAACACCATTGGCAAACTAACTTTATAGCGGAGGTCTGTTCACCCAAAAAGAAATACACAACTTTAGCTAATGCCTTTGAATCTTCGATCGAAATTGTGTTGTCGGTTGTTTCTGAAAGCACAGCAGCCAAGGGTGTAGACTATGATGAGGGATACGAGGAAGACGATGTTGACGATCGCCACCTTCTTCCAGTCGCTCTTGATGTTGTCCAAGATACTCGCCTTGCAGGATTGGCAGTCGTAGCACAGAATGTTCGGATCGTTGTTCCATGCGTTGCAGTCCGGGTTTGAAAAATTTGAGGTTGCTGTCTTGTTCCACACGATGGGGCCCACGTAGCGGAAGTTGCAGTCGTTTGACGGTTTACAGCATCCCGACTAAGTAAGCAACAATGTATTTAATTAGCAATAACTTTAGAAATTATTAATTAATCATACAAGTATATATTATCGTTGCAAAATACATATAAACTATAATTTTTGCAATTAGAGTTAATTATCAAACTGCTAGCTCATGTAATACTAGGTACCTAATAAATGAAATATCTAACAATTATTTAAATAGTTGAATTTCAGCTAGCAATTTGTTCATATGTTCAAATATTAACTAGTAATTTATCATTAGGGATGGCAACGGGGCGGGTTTTCGCAGCCCCGGACCCGCCCCGCAGGTCAGCCTGGCTGACCCGGACCCGGGTAAGTGTACCTCTCGGGTCGGGTCAAAAATCCCGCGGGGCCCCGACCCGACCCGACGTGCACATTTTTTTTTTTTCCACTTCTCAATATTAAATACAATTTTTTTTGCCAAAATATTACATTATATGTAAATTCAAACCATAAATCTAACATCAATCAAATACAAACACATCAAATTCATCACCAAATACAAATTCAAATCCGAATACCAAATCAAAATTAACAAATCCTAATAATCTAAATATACATCTATTTATAATTTGGTCCATATTATTTATATAAGTACTATATTAACCATATTGTTTAGTAAATGTTACAATATATTAACATTAAAAAAAAAAAAAAAAGTAAAAAATATATACATAGACATTTCGGGGCGGGTCAACGGGGCCCCGAGTCCCTAGACCCGGACCCGACCCGGGTCCGACCCGCCCCAAACCCGACCCGTGACCCGCGGGTCGGCGGGTCCTCGGGTCAAAACTAGGGATGGCAACGGGTCACGGGTACCCGACGACCCGCGGGTACCCGACCCGATTTTGACCCGAGGATCCGCCGACCCGCGACCCGCGGGGCGGGTTCGGGTTTGGGTTCACGGCGACCCGCCGACCCGACCCGACCCGAGCTTTCATTTTACATATATATTTAATATATGTATATTATATAAAAATATACGGGTAATATAACACATAGTCAAAATAACAATTATTCTAATGAATGGGGTGATTTATATTTGGATTATGAGTTAATTTAATAATTTATGATTTAAATTTGGAGTTGAATTTGGATACGGTAACATAGAATTTAGAATTTTAGATTTAAAATGATAAAGTATACCTCACACGGGGCGACCCGCGGGTCGACCCGACCCGACCCGAAAGTGCATGGGACGGGTCCGGGTCGACCATATTGACCCGCGGGGCGGGTCCGGGTCCGGCGATACCCGCCCCGACCCGCCCCATTGACATCCCTAGTCAAAACCGGGTCGGGGCCCCGCGGGTCAGCGGGGCCCCGAGACCCGTTGCCATCCCTACTCATCATGTGCTGAGTAGGTAGTATATTCCGTCCAAATTAAATAGATATTTTAACAAAGCTAGCAATTCATACACATATAAACTTAAGCTTGATAAATATTAAAAAAAAAATCAGCTAACAGTTTTTCAAGCCGTTAAATGTGTGGGCTACAGTTTGATAGTTAACCTTGGCAAGGCAATTAAAACAGAAGACCAGAGTGGTAGAGTAATTAAACCTGAAGGGGATTCAATTGATTGGAGTAGAAGTTGTCGACGGTGTAGCCGGTGTACGTGACGTTGAATCGGGAGCAGAGCTGGCTTTCGATGATGCAGCTCTTGATCTTGTTCCAGTTCTTGGTCTTGTTCACTCTCTTCTGCAACCAGTGCGAGTAATCTCCTAACCTGTTTTAATAATGTACCAAATTTGACTCATTAGCTCACATTATTTATTATTATTGTTGTAGAAAAGACAGACCAGAAACAAGAACAAGACAACCTTAATTTTACAGTTTAAGATAAGATATCCACAAAGTCTGAATATTTAATATAACTGCAGTTACAGATTTCAGAAGAAAGTTGACCACTTCGATTCTCTTGTTGATTCATCACCCCACGCTATTACATACAAGACAGAAACTTCATGGAGAAACAAGAACAAGACATCCTTGTACAATTCATCAATAAACCCAGTAGATGAATTTCGTCTTTTTCAGCTGAAATTCGAGATTTTCAGAGAAAAATCAAAAACTTTTAATCACTTGCATGATTTTCTAAAAAAACTCAGAATGCAGATTCCTTCGATCAGCTGTAATAATAATAGACTGTGAGAGTTATTGTAAAGTAAAGGTGGTGTTTTTCTTTTTTTAAATTAATTAATTACCTGTATTCCTTATAACCTCTGCCGGACAAGACCCGGCCGGCGCCCTTATTGGTGACGACGAAAGCGAAGATGGTGAAGCAGAAGATGATGACGATGAGGAAGAACATGACGAAGAGGTAGAGCCAGAGAAGCCACGACACGTGGCAGCAGGCGCCGATGAGTCCGGCGAGGGAGATGACCATCAGGAACACGCCCAGTGCTATGATCGGCTTCCCCATAAACTTCTCGCATTCGGTGTTGGCCTTGTAAGCTAGCCATACGCCGCCGCCGAGGATCGGGATCGATAGAAGGAACGTCACCAGATTCAGCAGCCCCAACAGGCTGTTGCTCAACCGCACCATTACTAGAGTGACTCTAGCTAGAGAGAGAGAGAGAGAGGGTGCAATGTAGAGGCAGCGGAGTGAGGAGAGAGTTGCTGGTAGCTGTTTGGAGGTCTGGTTTATAAGTTGGTAGCAGAAGGCGGAGAGGAGAGTTCGAAAACTTACAACTGACGTTATACGCGCCGGGAGCGTGGAAGTCAGCGACTTGGCCATTGTTTTTAGTGGGGGGCTTACGTGGAGGCGTGGACTATGTATCGAGTAACTGACCGTGGGAGGAGCTGAGCTGGAATGACGAGCCAGTGACCGAACCACTATGACAGTAGCGGGGATGACTAAAATTTTGATCAAACTAAAACACTCGTCTAAACTTTTGACATCGTTCATATTTCTATTAATAAAACTATGTACCAGCTAGATGTATGCGTGCACGTGAAAATTTTATAAGGATATGATTATATCAACTTTGAGAATAATACAATGGTAAGAATAATATTTGAAAATATTACATTTTTTTTAACTTTTTAGAAGGCTCAACATGACTCAGATTTGTACTAAACACATTCAATAGGTAACCAAGTCTAATAGCGAGCTTCCTAATTGAATGAATAATCATACTTTGAATAATTATAATCATACTTTGAATAATTAAGAGACATTAAAAAATTTAATTGAACTGCTATTCTCGGCATTTGTTAAAAGTACAAATTATGTAAAGCAATTGTCATTTAACTCGCACAAACCTTTTACCCACCTAGGTGTCAGAGCAAACCTACCCTCTTAAGTCTTAACCCATAAGTTTGACTACATCATTGTTTTTAGTGGAAATAACTACTACATCATTAATGCTATTAGACTATCAAACAATAATTTAAAAAATAAGTAGCTAATTAGATGAAACCTCACATTTTTTCCAATTATAAAAACATGTAAAATTTGCACTTACGCCTGAACTATGTGATAATAAACAACTTGAAATCATATTTAATTTACAGTTGTCTAACATACACATAAAGCATCAAACATAATGTATATATAGTCTATATTAAGATTTTTTTGCTATAAGTAGACCCCCTTACCAACCCCACATTTATGAAACTAAGTTATTTGAGTTATCAATGTACTCAAATTCCTAATCCACCTATACATTTTGCTGTTATATATAT
The DNA here is from genome assembly GCA_036873135.1 of Clarkia xantiana subsp. parviflora. NCBI lineage: Eukaryota > Viridiplantae > Streptophyta > Magnoliopsida > Myrtales > Onagraceae > Clarkia > Clarkia xantiana. The sequence continues at coordinate 22,499,624 of JAPTYO010000014.1, forward strand.
ATATATGGAGTGGAAGTGGACTCAAGCTATATATAATATCTTGTTAGAATAAGTAGACATTCTTAAAAGAGAAGGCAAAAGAGAATAGGTAATGTACTTTCAGTTTCAGGTTCGTTTATTGATTAGGTTGTTCGATGACTTGACGCACATACGGCACTACACAGGGCGAGCGCGTGGAATTTTGCGCTTTGCATAAAAATTTAAATATAGGAAAATTACGCTTTTAAGATTTAGTATTTCTGTTAGGGTATTGTTTAGTTTTTAAATTATACTAGAAGAGTCACTTCAGGTATAAATGTGGATATACAACACCTATGAACTAAAAACCATGGATGGAAGTAACATTAACAATTATAGGTTAACATTGAAATTTACTTTGCAAGGATGTTAATTTCAAAAACTGCGAAGAGAATAGAATAGAAGTATGAAATTACCATTCTCATAGAAATAGTTTATCAATAGAGCATCTTATGATTAAAGCTATGGTGTAACTTAAGAAGAAATATATAATAGAGAACCGTGATTGGTACAAGCCAACAAAACCAAATTAATAAGTCAACTATAACTGATGTTCTTCGTTGGTAATAATGACTTATTTCTAATAGAAAAAGTAAGGGTAAAGAAGTATAAAACTTACAACTATTCCAATTCATTTCTTAACCTCATTCATTTCTGCAGTTTTCAACTATCATGTTCATGAATCGATCCCAACATGTATTCCCGCAATTGACTTATTTGCATTAAGCTTAACTACAGTTAAAATAAAACGGTTGAATTCAATGAAAATACTAAATAGACAAAAAAAATATTGACATAAATCTTACTTCACTAACTAACTAAATTCATTCAGTGTAACATTATTACTAAATTTAGTAAGTGTTTCAAGAAAGTAACGAAAACCTTAGCTATTTCTGCTATAAAAAAAATGTATCAATGATTAATTAGTTGGTAACTTTTTGTGGTAATCAGTATAAAAACATCAAATAATAATAGCATTTCTCTTAATTGGACTTACAAAATTCAACCATCAAATATATAGCAACCATTGAGACATTTTAACGAGCACATTATATGCATTTTAAGGGCCTAGGATCGCCACTACTAGCTCATTCTTTTTTATTAAAAAAAAAACAATATATGAATCGAGTGAACCAATTAGAGAGTTCAGAAGAATATCAAATGGAACAACCACGACTTAGTGTAGAAAGAAGTAAACTTTATCTAGTCGAATTACATAATAAATGGGGTTTCACATTATTAACCTCAATAAAATTACCTTAGAGTCTTGCAGGTAAACTTGTAAGGCTATCAAAGGTCTTCCTAATATAGATAGAATATCTTAAGTGGGCAACTAATATATCCCTAAGAATTGTATATATTGTATAAGATTGTAACATATATCTCTTATCTTATGTAATCGTAGGAGATTAGGAATCATGTTGTATTTATATCCATGTAGTCCTCTGATCAATCATTCAATAGAACATTACATGACTTGATGTTGTATTCCTCTAATTATCTTCAACCAAGGAAACGGGTCTTCTTCCCCTCGCACACGTCACCAGCAGCAGCAAGCCCCACCAAGACTTGTATGTCAATTTTGTGATAAACCGGGTCATAGCGCTTGTTGGAAATATTGAGGGTAAATATGCAAATTTACAAAATCCGAGGACCAAAATGCAATATTCTAAAATTCAATGACTAAAAAGCAATTAGTCAAATTTCGGTTACTTACATGTAACTCTACCAGTTAACATGCAAAATATAGGCAACACCGAAATTATACGTAAAATCGACACAAAACGAATACGTATTTTTTATACTGAGGCCCGTGCTAATCACAGTCTCCTTAAGGCAATTTCGCCCCTCCCCACCCTCGGGTTATGCAAAGGGGTTTATACAAGGGGCGATCACCTCCCAGGATTCAACAGTGTCATCGAATCGTGTTATGCATGCAACACGCTCGACCGAACCGAACCCAATACCTGAACTCAAACAAAGAACAGAAATGCCGACGACAACGGCTAAAAACAACTAGAAAGGTTGAACACGACATAAGTCGAAATCAACCTAAGAAGAACTCTGCAATTCGTCAACACGAAGAACAGAGGAGGAGAAAAATAACTTGGATTCCAAAAATATGGATTCCGAAAATATTGGATACTCAACCAAAAGGAAGAGATCTCATTTTCTTCTACCAAAAAGTGAAGAGGAAGGCTCCTTTATATAGGAGAAGAGAAGGGAGGAGGATGGTTAAAATACTCGATGTGGTACAAAAATTCCACAAATTCCATTCACTAAATAATGGGCTTAAGTGAGATTGGGCTTGTGTAAAAACAATTTAGCCCAAAATCCAACTCAAATAAAATTAGTTAAAATGGCCCATTTTCCAACAGCGCTAAGCAGTGCTATCAAATTAATCCTCCTCCGGGAATGACCGCTCATATTGCGACCCCTGCGAAACGTTCAAATTCAGATTGGCTAATGGACTCTGGAGCATCCCATCATGTTACAAATGACTTTGATAATCTGTCTTTGGGATCACCGTATGAAGGCACCGAAGAAATCTCGGTTGGAGATGGCTCCCAATTGCCTATAACACACCGGTTCTGCTCTAATTCCCTCCTCGAAAGCAAACTTCAAATTATCTAATGTTTTATGTGTGCCTTCGATGCAAAATGAATTTAATCTCCGTATCCAAATTTTGCAAGACTAACTCAGCTTCCGTTGAATTATTTCCATATTATTTTTTGTTGAAGGATTTGAGCACGGGGTGCCACTCATGCGAGGTCCAAATATTTGTGGTCTATACTCTTTGTCAAGTGCGGTAGCTCCAGCTCCTATGGCAATGACTTCTGTTTCAAGCATGAGAGGGGATTGTCACAAGAGGCTTGGGCACCCGTCATCTTCGACTCTTCAACTCGTCCTTCGCAAGATTTCTTTATCTCCACAACTAGTTCGTGGTAATCTATCGCTTTGTGAGTCGTGTAGTTGTAATAAAAGTCACAAACTTCCATTCACAGAAACTAGTCTTAGGAGTACTCATCCTCTTGAACTTATTTTTTCTGATGTTTGGGGTCCGTCGCCGTTTATGTCCATTAATGGTTTCAAGTACTATGTGATTTTTGTTGATCACTTTACTATATATACCTGGCTTTATCCGCTTCGTAACAAATCTGATGTTTATGCGATATTTGTCAAGTTCAAACTAGTGGTTGAAAAATTCTTCAATCACCTAATTCGTAGCCTATTTACTGATGGGGGTGGTGAATATATCAAGTTGGCATCCTTCCTTGAAAAAAACGGCATATCACACTTCAAAACTCCACTGCATACTCCCGAACACAATGGACTTGCAGAACGTCGCCACCGTCATATCGTGGAAATCGGTCTAAGTTTCTTCATCATGCGAACTTACCCGACGTCTTTTGGTCATATGCATTCATTACCGGAACATACCTCATTAATCGACTCCCAAATCCTACACTTGATCAACGATCACCATTCGAGTGTCTATTTGGTAAAGTCCCTAATTACTTAAAGTTACGTGTGTTCGGGTGTCGATGTTATCCTTGGTTGCGTCCATACGCTAAACATAAACTTGCATATCGTTCTAGGCCTTGTATATTCATTGGTTATTCGCTTGTGCAAAGTGCTTATCTTTGTTTTGACCCCTCCACTCTCAAAACATTTGTATCACGTCATGTTGTGTTCGATGAGTCTCTATTTCCCGGATATAATTCTCAGTCATCAGTGCCAGTCCCTTCCTCAATGGAGACGCCAATTCTAGTGCAGCTACCATTGCTACATTCATCACAGAATGGCCTCTCAACATTTGGAACTTCAAACGGGGCCCACACTGACCAATTTGCTACTCAAGCACCAAGAACGGAGCATCACATATCACAGCAGTTCCATTATGGCCTCCCCGTGCTATCCCAAACCTCTAATAGTGTGGAAGAAAATTATACAACGGGAACTGCGTCGACTCCATCACCTGAGCAAGGAAACTTGTCCACCACAGAACCGGTGGAATCAAATTTTGTCTCACCCGCGGCAACATCATCTGAGGAAGCCCCTTCTCCTCCGTCTCGTCTTCACCCAATGACAACGAGATCCCAACACGGCATATATAAACCAAAGCAATTGTTCATGTCTACTAAACACTCTATTTCTTTATCTCTTGAACCTACTTATGTAACACAGGCTCTTGGCGATTCAAGATGGCGACAAGCTATGTCCGCGGAGTTCGATGCCTTACTTTCTAATGGAACATGGGATCTTGTACCGTCTCGTTCCAGTCAGAACGTTGTTGGGTGTAAGTGGGTGTTTCGCATTAAACGATGCTCGGATGGAAGTATCGACCGTTACAAAGCGCGACTTGTTGCAGAGTTCACAAATCGAACTTGTATCGAGGGTCCAAAATGCAAGCAATTGTCAAAATGCCACTAAAGTTAGACCAATACTTCTCAAATTTGGATCTCATATGATCAACCATACACCCATGAATAAGAATACAAAATTGCAATAATATACTTTGATGTTGAAAAAATCAGTCAAATAATAGAAGGCTCATAAAAAATATGCAATTGTGATGATTCGCAGCTTTGAAGCATAAAACACTCGTAAGCATAAGTAATGTGGAATTCCACATGGTTGGTACGTCTTGAAGCAAAACTCTCTCAATGTCTAGCTTTAAAAAACTGACATTTATCAAATATTTAGTCTTTCCAAACTAAGAGACTCGAACATACTTACTAATTTCTCTAATTTTAGTCGCAACATCATCCGCTTCTTTCAAGCCATCTTGAACTAATGACTACAATAACGGGTGTGGAAAAACTAACCACCTAGGATAAGTAATAACTGTGAAATGTCAGTCTATCCTTCAACTATACAACGAAACATCATTTGTAGAGGTATTATCCAAAGTCAAAGAGAAGATTTTATCAAGAATCCCACAATCCTTCAACATGTTAAAATTCTTTTCAGATAATGCCTTACCCGTATGTGGAGCTTCCATAAAACTGAAATCCGAGAGAACCTTCTGTATACCCAATCATTATTAACAAAATGTACAGTCAAACAAATTTAACCATCAGTTGTGACAGAGGTCCATAAGTCTGATGTTAGACAGATCTTACTACGAGAAGAATATATCATCATCTTCATGTTCTCCTTCAAAGAAATTAATTCTTCATAAGATCAGATTTAGCGGTGTTTCTAATAAGAAACTGCACATTATGTCGAATATATTTTAAAAAAATTCCTTACGCGTGGATATTCAGTAAATTTAAATGACATATCATGTGCTACAATAGCATCAGTAAGAAAATTTCTAAACTTGTGAGGATCAAATTGAGTGGTCTTTAAAGAAACAGAATTTTTGCTAGTTGCAATTATCATTTGACATATATACTTATACTATCTTTTTTCACACTTCAGTATATGACGACTCATGTTACTTGTTTTTATCTTTAGTAGGATGACTTTTATACTCTATTTTACACTTCTTACACCTACTTCTGTGTTGCCAATTTGTTTCACTCATCGGAATCCGATCAAAATATTTTCATATACATGACTTCAATAGATGTATAAGTTTTCTTTTTACATTTTCAGGCAGAGCTTTCTAAGCTTGGGTTTGCACTAACATTCTCTTTAACCTTATCCAATATTTTCATGCCTTTAGTTTTGATGCTTTGTGGCTCGACTTCGATTACTAATTCAGGTGCATCTTCATTAAAGTCGACATCATTAAGGGTGTGTTTGTCGGTGTTTTTTGCACTTAAAAGCACTTCGGTCGAGCTCAAATTTCTGAAACTCGAACTCGACTCGCGTACAAACCCGATATAATCGAGTTGCACTCAACTCGACTAGTACTTCTAGTATACATCACAATAAGTTAGCATTTATCATGACTACCCGACTCTACTCGACACGGATGCTCATTATACGTCACACTAAGTAGTATTTCTCATGACTACAATAATCGATCTCGACTCGAAATCACATAAATTATGTATATTATAAAGCTTGATATTACTCGCAAGTAATTCGTGCCAAGTATCAAGCTCGAGCTAGACTGACATACCAAAAATCTCAACTCGAGCACAACTCGAAATTTTCAAGTTAAATTTGAATTTTGACCAAGCCGATTATGAGTAGCTCGCAAGTAGCTTAATTATCTCATGCCCCTATTATTGATCACCACTTTAAAAAATTATAGTTATATGTAAAGTACAAAAGATGCGTTGACAATGATGATAACAATAGATCAACAAATAATACAAAATTGGAGATGTCAAAATTATGTGATTAAAAAGTTACAAGTTTGATGAGATAACTTCATATTATTTTGAATCTTCTTATTTTACAATATTAAGTTTCTTAATAATTTTTAATGTTTATTAAACTTTTTTTCTTGCATTTAAATATTGAAAGATTTTTTTAAAAAAATTATAATCTTATATATAATATGAACATACTGCATTGTACGGATATGTGAAAAACATAACATATCTTATGTTAACTGTAAAATAATATATAATATAATGTATTTAATATGTAATTTTATAATTAATAACTAAATGTATAGTCAATGTAGATTTTAAATTAAATATATTACCAAACACATATTAAGAAAAATACTTCTAAATACTAGTTTGAAATGTTACTCTTCCAAACATAAATTGCATTGACTTAATCCACTTTTTTCTAATATATTTTTAATAAAAGTGTTTTTCTAAAGATTTCGGGTAAAACCATTGTCAAACCCACCCTAAATCTATCATCGTCAAAACCAAGCTTTCAAACTTCATCTTAATCTATCCAACAAAATAAGTCAGTCCAACAAAAAGTGAAACTGAAATTGAATTCTAAAAATATCAATTTTGTTCTCAAAATTATTATGTAATACCACCAACAACTTGTGCTTACTCTCTAGTTTATTTAATTAATGATGAATTGTAGGACTATTTTTCATTAATTGTAATCAACAATTAAGCATAGAAGCAATTAAGCACATAAAAAAATATAATCAGATACAATTAAGCACAATAATAATATTAGCAAAACATGTGATCAGCGGAAATTAAGCACAACACAGCAGCAACCCGTGGAATAAAAATACACAACAGCTCCACAAAAATACACAACAGCAGTAGCCAGCAACAAAACACATCAGCAAAACATGGAATCAGTACAGCAGCAAAACATGGATTCAGCACAACAAAAAGCAAAACAACGGAATCAGCACGCAGTAGAACATTAGCAAAACATGGCTTACTAGTCGGAGGATTCACCGGAATCAGAAGTTGGTCGCATTAGTAGGGTTCTGCCGTCGGTGTTCACATGGACTTAAATAAATAGGGTTCAGCGTTCGGCGTTCAACAATAGTCGGAAGTAGGGTCGGAATTAGGGTACGGGAGCGGGAACATTGCTGTCTATCGAGTGCTGATTGGAATTAGAAAGAAAACCATGTAACAATAGTGTGGTGGTTCAGCACCTCCTCCTTAACCGGAGATCAGGGGTTCAATCCCCGCTAGTGATTATGGGAATGAAAAATTATTCATGGTCAGCACTTTACCCCTTACGGGCGTCCCCGCGGGAAACCAAAAAAAAAAATTAGAAAGAAAACTATTTAAATTTTGAACGACAAATTTTAACGGGTCACGTGTCGGGTTGGGAGAAAAAGACCTAAACCCATACCAGCCTACATTTCTCGGGTCATTTATGGTTTGATCCATAAATTATCTGAACCCATTTTTTCCGAACCCAACTCGAGACCGGGTCATTTACGGGCCAGGTTCAAAATTGACAGGCCTAGACATACTGCGATTGTTAGGATATACTCTCGTATATCCTCATTTATTTGCATATCTACATACATATGAAATTTTAACCAATATATATAGAAAAACTATCTATTAAGATTTCAGTATTTATAAATTCGTAATATAAAATTGACAAACCATAAATTTAAACAATTAGTTGGAGTTTTAAAAGTTATTAAACAAGACTTGTTCAAAAGTACTAAACAATTAGCCTTAATATAACAATATTATCGTGTGTGATGCCTAAACGCAAACAAGACATGAAAATTACACTGTATTAATCGTGTTCGTACTATCATGTTATATTAATGTCATATGCGTGCACTAACATAGTTTTTTTTTTCATGTGTGTTCATGTCGTGTGAGAAGTTATCGACACTAACTAAAGTGATATTGTTGATGATGGTTAACTTATCTTTCTTCTTCATAATTAGTATATGAAAGTAAAATGTAAAAATATGATCGTACATAAAAAGAAAGGAATATATTTATAGATATTAATAAAAATATAACTCTATTTAATAACATGAAATTTTTAATGCATTTTAATATTTATAATTATCAGTTGTGCAACGTGGTGAAATACCAAGAAGTTTAATTATGAATCTTTTTTTTTTCCTTAAGTGGCTATCTAACAGTGGCCAAATACGAAAATATTAACAAAATGTAACATAATTCCACATATATCCATCAGAGGACTTTGAAAGAGCGGCGAGCTTGTCACGTCAACTCGCCGCTCTTTCAAAGTACGACGAGCTGACGTGGCTTGCGGGGAATAAATCCCTAAATAAGTGATGCATTCCCTATCAGCATGTCACGTCATTTCGTCGCTCTTTTAAATTGCTCTGATGGTTATATGGGTAATTATGTTACATATGTAAATATTTTTGCATTTGACTACTGTTAGATGACCACTTGAGGAAAAAATTCCGAATCCCACTTGAGGAAAATTTTTTGAATCTCTAAATACTAGAATTTATTTAATCACCCGTCATTATCTATTTTAATTAATCTAACTGATTTGGTAAAAAAAAAGTAATCTAAATGACATACATTTCTTTTGATATCGCTATAAATAAAAACATAAGAGTTATTTTAGCGTGATAGAAATAACAACTTAAATAATATATACTATTTAACGTGCAGTGGTTCAGCGTCTCATCCGTTAACCAGAAGTCAGAGGTTCAATCATCGCTAGTGAGAATTGAAAATATTAATGGCCACTTAAAGACCACCCGCATAAAAAAAAACATTTATTTGGTAATAATATTTTATAATTAATTATTGGCCAAAAAGAAACTTCTACTTAATTAAGTCTTTTTTGGCAAAAAAAAAAAATATTTGGTCAAAAACAAAATTTAATTTTTTTTGGCAAAAAAAAAACAAAATTTAATTAAGTCTTTTTTTTTTTTTTACGTAAGTCTTAGAAGTTAGATGTTAGGGTTCCGCCGGTCAGTTTCTGTCACTCCCTCCTGACTCCTCCTTCTCACAGCTCGGACCTCTCTTCTCCTCCCGCGCGGCCGCACCAACACCGGCATTTCGTCCAGCAGCATCGGCGTCATCCACAGCAGCATTAACGACCGGCTTGTCCAGCAGCAGTATTGGTGATTTTTTTCGGTATGGATGTTTTTCTTTCTTTCCCAATTCTTTTTTAGAGATTCGTATTCAATTTTGAGCTCTCTAGTCTCAATTGTTTAGACGTTCTTAATAAGTCATGTAATGTAATGTAATGTAATGAGATTACTATATATATGGACAAAGCTCCTTCCTTTTTAACGTACATCCACCCCTTTTTGTTTTTGTTTTTTTTTTCTCAGTGTGGGTTTAATTCATCATCATCAAATGGAGTTCCGGTACCGAGCAGGCGACCGGCGCCAACCGTCGGACCTCAATTACTTCTCTCAGCAGGCGGCGATTCGTGGTGCAATTTATCTACAACTTTTTCTACTTTAAATTCGTTTAAATTACCGATTTGCATACCAAACTTTGAACGAATCGGAAAATTAACAAACTGAATTTCAGCTGATTTTCTTAAAACCAAACTTGGCAACTTTTTTGTTAAACCCGACGGATTTTGTTTAAAAATATAGAAATGTCCTTATTGAATAAGTAAAAAAATATGAAAATGAAAAGAAGTATAAGTATTCAGCTTCAGTATTCCAATTGATTTAGCCATGCTAATTTAGAAGCTTTGATCGTTTCTTGGAGTTATTCTTCTGTTTTTCGAATGGTGGTCGTTATTATTGGCAGCTGATTATGAGAAGGGTATTGATAAAATGTATTCCCCGAACCCGAACTTGGCAGCCTCAAACCTCGATCACGACCAAGTCCGGGATCTAAATGGGTTAACACATGATGATGCTCTTCAAAGGCAGCTGGAGAAAGAGCAGATTAGAAGAGAAATAATTGCGCAAGAGAGGCGGAATGCTGGAAGCAGAAGTGAGGTGGGAAATGATGATGGAGCATCAACTAATGTCAATGCAGCATCATCGGAGTGGTAGGTTCTCCAGTACAGAGACTGCAGAAGGATTTGCTTCGGTGGATAGGTTTTGTGACGGAGCAACTGAAGAACACCGTAGAATGTCGTCGGAACTTAATCACTGTGAGAGGACATTGGTTTTTGAGGTTTGTTCTCAAAACTTTAGTATATTATCTTAAGTTAATTTTTTATTAAAATTTTGAGCATTTTTGCAAAAACTAAAATTAACTTCCTTGACAGAAAAAACTGAATTTTCAACCGTACTGCAATGTGCAGTATATATTGATTTTAATGTTAAATTGTGATAAAAATCGCACACGTAACATCAATTCAATCGTGTGTCTAGTTAAATTGCATCACCGGCTGTCACATTGAAACTTTTTGTCACATTCTAATTGATAAAATCAACGTATTGTCATGAAGCTAAAAGTTTGGTTTTTTTTGTTTTTTTGTTAAGAGAAGTAACAATTTATTTTTTTGCAAAAAATAGTTCAGATTTATTAATTAGCTAGTTGCGTATCGAACTAACATAATGATTTCTTTTTAATAAAGGTAAACGCAAATTTTGCAAATACTGGACTCCTTTATTTTTTCGGCTAACTTTCATGATTTTTTTAAACATAAAGCTCCTTATTTTTTGAAAATATATATCCTAATTAAAATATATGAAAATATTGAAGATGATTTCTTATTTTTCTTTTATTTTTATAATTTTAAATTAAACAGGGCTATTTCAGTATTTTTAACAAATATATATATACAGTCAAATTTGACGTAAAAGCAAACCTGGCTGTGTTTGGTGTTTGGAAATTTGCTTAAGTTAGGTTTGTTATTGATATATAAATTAGTTGAGTAGATTTTACGTTCGTCCAAAGTTGGGTATGCAATATACAAACTGTGTTTGCGTGAGACTGCAGGAAATAGAAAAACGAAACTCAAATGTGTCGGGAGAGAAACGAAAGAGGGACACCACTGACTTGTGTCGCAAGAAACCCATCGGTGAGTGGAGTTGTGCCCTTTGTAAAGTCAGTGCCACAAACCAAAAAGATTTCGATGACCATCTCCAAGGGATGAAGCACAAAGCCATGGAAGAAACACTCAGAGCTAAAAACGGACAAGCTTCAAAACCGAAGCTTTCTCAACAAAATGTCGATTTAAGCTCGGAAACTGAGCTTGTGAAGAAGAAGAAGAAGAGGATGGAGAAATATGCAAAAAATGAGGGGCAGAAGGGCAAGAAACTCGAGTTTTGGTGTGAAATGTGTGGTGTTAGATGTCAATCAAGTGTTGTAATGGAAGCACATAACAAAGGGAAGAAGCACATGCGTGGTCTCAAGAATAAACACCAGCTGGCCTCGTAGAATTGTTGCTTTTCTAGTTGCTGAAAACTTGGATTGCAGCTTCACAGTAATAGAGCAATGCTACAGTGTAAAATTGTAGAGTAATATTATTATCTTTTTTAGGCTATATTGCTATCCCATATTTAAAATGTTAATATTCAGTGTCTCAAAAATTGACTGAACAAAAATATTTTTTAAGTATCAAATAAGAATAATTCAGCAACAAATTAAATGCGTGGAAAATATATTTTTGTTGTTTAAAACGTTAAAAGTAACAAATCTAATTGGGATACTGAATTTACATGGCCTACAGTTGGGACTATTTTTAGGTTGTACCCCTATATTCAAGGGTTAATAACCTAGGAAAGGTTTAAATTTTGGCCCATGTTAATCGGAAATGTTTGAATTTTCAAATTTTGATTTAAGAGGTCTGAGGTTTCAACTTTGTGTATATAAGAGGTCTCCGTTAATTTTTTCTGTTAAAACTGACGGAAGTTGGTCACATGCTTTGCATGTGACCGTTCTCAAAATGTCATTCTATCAAAGTGTGCCCCTCACATGCTTGAAGTGAAAAGACAAAAATGCCCTTAAAGCCACCACCCAGCTCCGGCCCCACGGCTCCGATTGGGGCCAAATCGGAGCCACCGGCCCTGATTGGGCCCAAATCGGAGCCACTGAGCTCCGATCTGGAGCTCTATGGCTCCGGTCGGGGCCCCAGAGCTCCGACCAGAGCCACAAAGCTCCGATTTGGGCCCAATTGGGGCTGGTGGCTCCGATTTGGGCCCAATCGGAACCGTGGGGGCGGTCGCCGGAGTATGGTGGTGGTCGCCGGAGCCGGAGTGGTGGTTGCCGGAGTCGGGTGGCGGTGGCCGAAGCCGGGGTGGTTTTAATTTGACTTCAGGGGTAATTTTGTCATTTCACATTTCTTAAATAAGATATTAAATAAAACAAAATATTAAAAGGGGCAAAAGTGTCATTTCAAACAATTCTGTTAAATTTAACCCTAAAAATGGACGGAAAACTTTAAATCAACAAAGTTGAAACTTCAGACCTTTCATATTAACTTTTGAAAATCCAAACCTCTCCGGTTAACATAGGTCAAACTTCATACATTTCCTAGTTATTAACTCTATTTTCAATATCTTTGTTTTGAAGGGATTTCAAAGCCTCAAAAACTTGAACAAGAAGAAACAATTGCTTGGGCTTTAAGGAAGAAACCTTTCATTTTCAACAATAACTCAGCAATATTTAAGATATTCAAATGAAAATTCTATGAATAAAAGTGGAATCCAACATCTTTACATGCAATTTGCAAAACCAGATTTTTGCAAGACGAGAACAACACATCCAACCAAATAAGTCACAATGTTCCACTACCTCTCCAAAGAACAAAACCAACTTAGGGTGGGGGGAAAAGAAGAAGAAAGAATACACAGATTTTTTAAAGAAGTTGCCTACAAAATATTGGGCAATTGAGAGTCTAATCTCTGCTGCAACTCCTTGACCTTAACCGACAGCTCCGACTTCTGCTCTTTGTAGCTTTGAAGCAAATACTCCTTCCCCTCTATCACTTCCTTCAACTCCCTTACTTCCTTCCTCAGCATCTCAACCCGGTCTGCATCTTTCCCTTTCACAAACCCGTTCTCTCCATTCGAAAACCCATTTTCATGGCCATCTGCCCAAGTCGGAGCAGTTGAGATTGGCTCCTGTGAAGCCACACAGTGATCTGCAATTGCTTTCCTCAGCCTCTGAACTTCTCTTTCACATTCGAACAATTCCCTGTTTGCTGAATCGAGCTGTTCTTGCAAAAGGTTAGAATGGTCCATCTGGGATTTCAGTGAATTCTGCAGCTCCACGATCTGATCTTGCATTTCGAGTATCATTTCATCTCTCCTCTTCAGTTGTTGCCTTAATTTATGGATCACTTCCCTTTTGGTGAAGATGTCCGATCCTGTTTCTGAGACACATGGGGAGTCTGAGCAGTTCGAGTGGTGGAATGGCTTTGGAGGTAGCTCCAGGCGGTCAGGGGAGGATACCCAAAGTGTCCCATTGTCTCTGTTATACTCTGTGGCAGGAACGGTAACCAATGATAGGGATGCATCTGTCTCTATATGGCCATTTGGAGGGTGACTTGTTTCCACCATCACATTGTCTCCTAAACCCAAATTCCATAGAGGTTTGTGATTAAACAACTAAAATGAATCAGAAACTACTAGTAAAATTATAACTTCAAATTCCATAATTCCTTTTTCATGGTGAGGGGAGCATTGATACAAGCCAAATGTTACTTTTTGACAATATGTTCAAGTTGCCAAGCACCAAAGACAATAATAGAACACATATTTATAGATTAAACCTTTATCCTGAAGCAACAGGAGAGTTCAAAGATGCTGAATGTCTGAAAAGGTAAAGTTCCTAGCAAGTGGCTTATTGCTTGCTTAATACTCAACCTAAGAAATAAGAACATTGTTTTTTTTTCTTCAACCAGTACTATTATTATGTAGGAGATATATTGCAAATTCTAACTATCCAAGCTTACCTTTTCTTTTGCCACAATTATCCAAGCTTTCAAAGGCAATAAAAACTATGGGAAGAGCAAATGAATTCCATTCACTGTTTGCGTTATAGTCCAAGAATCATCTATTCACATATAACGATAAAGGACAAGTTACAAAGCAAATAGATGGCAAAAGCAACAAAGACTAGCATAAGAAAGATCGAAACGCACTATAGCCACAGCAGAGGTAATTTGCACTGTTGAACGAACTAATAGATCACATCATAACAAGAACCAAAGAAAAAGTTTCCTCATAGAGAATTCCTACCATTGAGCCAAAAAGAAAAAGAAATGTTACCTGGTATGCAATTGAAACACCCATCATCGTCTTGCATATAAGAATACATACTTGAATGTGGACGTGAACTCACTGTCCTCCTTCTGTCAGAGGGTTTTCCATTTCCTGGATTATGAATATCTCAGTGACCAAAACATACAGAGATCAAACCAGCACAAAACCAATAGACATTACAAAATACAAACCTTTGGCAGAATCACTAGCGGTACCCTGATTTGAGTCAATGGCTTGCTTAAGCTTGAAACCGAGTCGAATGGATAATGTACTCAACAACGCACCACCCACGATAAGAACCCAGTTTGGTCCCTCACCTTGGAAGCTATTTGACTTCTGAGTTTTATAGCTCTGGGAGGCTTTTGGTTTCATCTTATGATCTAATAACAGATTGTCGGGGATAGAGTTTTAGAATAATCCAAATAAAACCTGCATTGACATTGACACTGATGCTTCATGTCTGTCAAAAAATACATGGATCTACTCTACCGAGAATACAAAACAAAAAGAGGTTGTAGCAGTTCTTTCTAATGATCTCCAAACAATATTTTATCGAAAAAATTGTAGATTTAGAACTTCCATAGCAGTCCCATAGTCTAAACGTCAACGAAAACACATTCAGCTTCGACAATAAACAGTCAATATGCCATCAAGAACGTCAAAAACGAGGCTGTTGACTGAACTAACATTGGATACATCAAATCACTTCAATTATGCAGAAGAAAAAAGTTAATGAGCTGAAAGGAGTGATCAGGGAAAGTTGGTTGGACGGATTAGAGTGTCACACAGAATCAGACCATAACTACAGCGGCCAAAGGAGTAAAAAGAAGTGAAATCATTGCTCAAAAACCGCGATGAAGGAAGCTGAAGCTGAAGATACCGTGGGAGATGCGGAATGAAGGGGCAATCCATGCCCTAACGGTTCTCAAACTGAGTCATCAGCATCACCGAGAAAATCGAAGCTTCATTTTTCTCATTCAAAGCTTGTGCTTGCTGGCAGTTGCCCATTTTGCCCTAATTTCAGCCGTTCTTCTCTACTGCATAATCTCCTGGGTCTCTGCGGACCGAGCCTTATATTACTGGGTGTTATAACAATTCGGCTTATTCTGATAATAACTAAACCAAGCCCATTAGATGGATCTTGTAGCTATTGAGACAATTCGGCTTATTCGAATGTTGTTTATTCGGCCGAAAGCATTTGACACGTTTTTATAAAATAATAATGAAAGTATTAGTGTCTTACACAAAATAATGTAGTTTTACGCTAAAATAATATAATTCGAAATATATTTTTTTTAAAAAAAATAAAGCTGGAGTTCTAATAAAAATACTTGATAATGAAGTGACTTTTGTCATCTCATTATTTTATATATAGGAAAATTATTTAGAATCCGACTATTGAATTGCGAAAAACTCCGATTGTGAGAGTGGGTATTTATGCCCAAAAAGTTGACCATAATTACTCGTACTGCCACTGTGAGATAATCGGAGTTTCTCGGAATCCAACAGTTGGATTCTCTATCAACCTCCTATTTTATATTCGTTTTGTTAAATGCACCACTTCATTATTTACAATTAAATTTCCATATAAAATGATAACGGTGTATATGTTATTGATGTGTAACTGTCAATTAAGCTTACACGAGTTTTACGTAACAATTAATAAAATATTAAAAGAAAAATAAAATAAAAAATTGCAAAAATAATTATAAAATATTGAAAAATGTTTTATTTGATATATAGAAATTTAAAAAAGAGAATGCTTTTAAAATGTTCTAGTAATAATTTAACTGTAAAAAAAATAATGAAAAATACAAAAAAAATGTATATAAAATGAAAAATCATTTATTAATTTTTTGGTGATATAATTTATAATTTATAAATTCTAAACATTTTATTTACAGACCCTTATAATTCCAATTGACTCAAGCTGGATCCTTAACCTGAGACTGACCCAAAAAAATTTCCCCATCCAGTCGATCATTTTTTTGTCCAATTGTGGCCATGACTTTCTCTCGAACCTGGGTTAATTGGACCAAAAGTTCCGTAATTTTATTTTTCAATTTTTCATTTTAATTTTAATTCGAAATATGTAAAAGAACAGGGTTTCAATTTATAAAGGTATTCTTGGCCAAAAAAAAATATAAACGTAATTTTATTTTTTGTAGTATTTTGAATACATTTTTTTAAAAAAATTCATTATTTTTTTAATTTAAAAAAAAAATTAGTTGAATATTTTAGATATTTTCAAGTTTTCAAATTATTATTTTTTTAATAAAAAGTACCATCTTTCCATTTTTTAATATTTATTGACTTGTAGTATTAATATATCTTATTATTTGATTGCGTAAACATCAACGTTTTACTATTACTATCGCAGTTAGGGTTAATTAACAAACTGATATCTTACGTTTGAGTCTGCGAACAAATTTCTAGCTCACGTTTTTTTTTTTCAGACAAATAGCTAGCTCATTCGTAAGTAAACAAATGGATAGCTTTGTTCACTTTTCCATTATTTTTTAACGGAATAAACACGTGCACAACATGTGATTATGCGAAATGACCATAATGTCCCAACCCATCATATTCTAATATTACATAGACCAACATACCAACATGCTTGAGATCTATTCATAGTCGTTGAATGTGGTCACTTGATTTTGAATGTGGGTACTTTGATTTTAATCTAAAACATTACATACGTAGGTTGAGTCAGCATTATTATAAGATAATGGGTTGGAGAGTATTTTGGTCATACATGCCGTGCAAGTACCGATTTCGTGAAAAAATAATTCAAAGGTGAACGGAGCTAACTATTTATTCACTTAAGAAACATGAGCTAACTATTTGTTAGAAAGAAACGTTAGCTAGTAATTTATTCGCGGATTCAAACGTGTGTTGGCAATTTAAAAATTAACCCTTGAAACTAGTGTTGTCAAAGGCGAGCGCTTCGGCACCTGATGTGAAATCTGAAACCCACCCCCCCCCCCCCCCCCCCCCCCCCCCCAGGGGCGACTATCTTCTATAAGGCGCACGCCTTTTCATAATGTGATGAGGCGTAGAAGTGAATGCAAGATATAGTTGTAAGGAAAAAACTTACCGGAGATTCACAGACCTAGCTGATGCATTTTTGGAATAAGAAGCTTCAGAGTATGGTGGAGGCTTGAAAGTGAGAGAGGAGGGGAGTCGGGTTAAAAAGTAAGCTAGGGTTTTTTCATTTAAAACTTTTGAAAAATTATATAAAGATCCCTAGATTTATAATAGTGATTTAAATATATCTATTTTGATACTGGCTAAAAAAAATCTATTTTGAGGCCGAAACTATTAATTTTTAAGGTTAAAAGATTCGGTATTTATTAGAATATATAAAACAAACAAATATTAAGATAAATATAAGCTTGACTTCTTTTCTCTGAATATTATATATGGTTTAGTACATATATCATAATTATTTTAAGGAGATTCGCATTTTTTAACGAGGCTAGCGGCTCGTTGTCGCCTCAAATTTAAAACGATATTTAGCATTGTCGCCTCGTATCTTCTTTTACAATTGACAACATTGCTTGAAATTATAGGATTTTAATGAAAAATGCGTTTTTTTTTTTGGGTACAAAATGGAAAAATGCGTTGTTAATATAACAGTATATAGTTGTATATTTGACAAATTGGGTAATACAATAACAATATATAATTATTTCAGAAAAAAAAATAACAATATATAATTTATATATATACCGAATTACATACCGATTCATCTCCTCGCATTCAATTTCCGATCCCAAATTGCATAAACAAGAAACTTCGTCTCAGTTCAGAGAGAGTAGAGTAGAAGAACATGAAGATCACGGCTCTAATGGTGCTGAAGATCAACCAGGAGGGAACCGACCCTGTTATTCTGGCGAATGCATCGGATGTCAGCCAATTCGGATTCTTCCAGCGCTCCAGTGTCAAGGAATTCGTCGTCTTTGTCGGTCGGACGGTCGCCAAGAGGACCCCGCCAGGTCAGCGCCAATCTGTCCAGCATGAAGGTATGAGCTGTTTTCGATTTACCAAGATCACAAATATCATGTACTTGTCTTTCTTCCGCCTTCGTTTGTGTTGTCCGTTATGCTAGAAAGTGTTGAAATTGGGGGGATTGGATTGATTAGGTGAAGATTTAGCTTAGTATTGAGGATTTGGTTAAGTTTTTTTAGGGTTTTTGCTTTTTAGTATAGCCTTGAAATTGTCAACTTGATTCTGTGCAATTTGGTTAACTACTATTGTTAGCTTCGATTTTTTGAGCTTGTACCATGTTTCCTAAATACCCACTTATGAGGTCGTTTTCTGTATCAAAGGCCTGTAATATTTCCTGCTGAAACCTAGCATTGGGAGCATTAGAGGCATGACTGAACTACTGCTATGTCGGGTTGGCAAAGTAATATTGACTAGAACTTGATCAATAAGAGGTTCCTATTGAATACAATCAAGACTGTTCTCGAAAATTCCATGAACTAAAGGTGCTCCATTTGCTTGGGATAGTTGGGAAGATTCTTGAGCATGTATGACAAAAATGTGTACAAGTTATATTAGAGTCACATACATGATATTAGGGTGCTCTAAATTTGTATATATTAAATAGATGTTGTTTGAACTGTATTATGCTTTACTCATGTAATTAATGCT
The DNA here is from genome assembly GCA_036873135.1 of Clarkia xantiana subsp. parviflora. NCBI lineage: Eukaryota > Viridiplantae > Streptophyta > Magnoliopsida > Myrtales > Onagraceae > Clarkia > Clarkia xantiana. Next base: position 22,518,786 of record JAPTYO010000014.1, read on the forward strand.
ATGATTTGTTTGCTTCTCTAGAGTACAAGGTTCATTCCTATAATAGAAATGGTCTCTGCGCTTTGGGATTCATGGATGATCACTATCCTGTGCGAAGTGCCTTCTCTCTTCTAAATCAGGTATTCCCTCTTCCATTTGGATACTACGTTTGAGTTGAACAATTTTATGATTAATGGTGGATGAACACTAAGGAATCAGCTTGGCGAACACTAGATGGCAAGCTCATACATTGTGCCACATGTACATGCTATGTATGTGTTACCTACGGCCTTAAGTTAGTTTTTTCATAAAGAAAGCCTTCATATCGTGATGAATTGAAATGGTCTCAATGGAGAGATAGGGCTCTTGGCTATTACTCTACGACTTTCTCTTTTTGGGATATACTTGTTGAGGGTTCTCTTTCAGATTTGCTATTTGATTGTTTATACTCATTAACTATTCAACTGAATCATTGATAATGACAAATGATAATTCTGTTTGCATAGGTGCTAGATGAGTACCAGAAGAGTTTTGGTGAAACATGGAGGAATGCAAGGGAAGATAACAGTCAACCATGGCCCTATCTAATCGAAGCTCTTGCAAAATTTCAGGTCCGTTCATTTTTATACATAATAATGGTGACTTCCTATCTATGAAGTCCGTACTTAGTTTGGCATTCATCTCTTTGAACTCACAGGACCCTGCAGAAGCTGATAAGTTGTTGAAAATTCAGAGGGAGTTGGATGAGACCAAAATCATACTTGTAAGCATTTAATGACTCTCTCTAACTGAACTGAAACATAAACTCTCGAGGAATAATACTTGTTGAGGCCGTTTCTTTGTTTCTTGATACAGCACAAAACTATTGATAGTGTTCTTGCTAGAGGTGAGAAGCTGGATAGTCTGGTTGAGAAGAGTTCAGATCTCAGTGCAGCCTCACAGGTATCTAAAAATGTCATCTTTTAGTTATTCAATCAATGTCTTCACCACTGCAGATGCAAATTGTGTAAGCTATGTTTTTTTTACATGACCAACTTTGGTTTGTGATTCTCTGCAGATGTTCTACAAGCAAGCAAAGAAAACCAATCAATGCTGCACCATGCTGTGAGGTCCCCAAGTAGAAGCTGTGGCTCTGTCCATACCATTTATCCTTTGCTTTGTGTGTCAAATCCGTGATTGTATTGTATGAATGTTGTTTGCTGCACGCTAGTTTCACATTTGCCTATGAAAATGTTCATTGTGTTAATCTATTTGTCGTTGTGTGTATATGTTTTTCACTGCATAAAGTTGTTCACTACGTTTCATTAGCAGTGCCACATTCACAGATATGGGTTATAGAATGCAACATAGATATCATTAACCTCTATCCAACAAACAAACCGAAACATAGACAATAGATCTCTAGCTTTATATGTCTTGATAAACAACACATCATGCTAGATCTATCTATACATGAAATATGTTCCATCTATTTGCCAAGAAGGGACTTGATCCACCAAATGCCTTTAGTGTCCTTGGGGCCTTCTTCCTCAGGTGGATTGACACCCTGTGGAGTCTTATGGAGCTTGCTGACGTCATACCCTTCTTCCTTGGCCTTCTCCACTAGCTTGTTGTAGGTTTCTTCATCCATCTGCGGCTGCCTAGACAGTATCTGCAATTTCAAGAACATACCCAGTAAAAACCAAAGAAAAGGGTACCAAATATGGCAGTTCAATCAATGAAGATCACTAAAGAATGCAGCTTTTAAGTGCACTGAGCATCTGAACAATGAGGAAAGCCATGTTTTTTTCATGAATAATCTCATTTAGGAGGTTGTTTAGCTGTTTCAATGCAGAGAATCGTAAAAAAGATCTGGATTTTGAGAGCAATTGCAATGATAAGAATGAAGAAATCATCACAATTTAGTGAAGAAACAATACAGAAGCTGCAGGCAAAACAGTAAGAAAAGAAAATATTGTTTTTCTTATAAACAGCAGTGATATTTATTTCAGTCAAGAGAACACACAAAAAGCTGTTCCAATGCAGCATACAGTTAACAAGTTTCAATTACGACAACAATTGCACCGAAATCGACCATGAAATCAAGAGATCATACCCAGAGATAGTTCCTACTGGGCTGACCAATAAGAGCATAGCTGTAATCTTCATCGATGGACAGAACCCAGTAATCTCCGGTGACAGGGATGATCGGAAGGAACGGCGGCACATAGAACCTCACCTTCAGCTTAGCCTCGTCGCTGTTGGGATTCGCCTTGTACGCCGAACCCTCGATGAAGCCTCTCTTGCCGTCGCTCCAGGTCTCGTTGAGGACGTGGACGGTGCCGTCAGCGTTGAGGGTGTAGGTGGCTCTGGTGTCGACGCCGTTCCTGGGCTGGAATCTGGCAGGAAAGCTAGCAATCTCGTACCACCGTCCCATATATTTCTGCAGATCCAAGCCCTTCACTACTTCCATTTCCTTCGCCATTGTTGGTCTGATTTTTAGCTTAGTGTTTTCTGCTGTTTGGTTGCTGAAGACTTGAGCAAGAAAGTGAGGGTTTATGTATGTTCTAGATAAGGTGGCGTGGCATGCAACGAAATTTCTTGAAGAAAAAGAAAACAAATTTTCGGTACTAGATGCTAATCCCGCGCACCGCGCGGGAAAAATACATACATCAACAATTAAGATAAATAAATAATCTAATTTATAAAAAATAATATTTTTTATATAAAATTTTATAAAATACAATTCTTATAAAATTATGTTTTAATCATATAAAATACTTTAATATGTAATAATACATATATTATTTTTCTGGCAAAATATATGATGTCGAAACTTGATAAAAAATGAAGATAATTAAATAAAAAAAATGATACGATAAATATAAATAGCTAATGTAAGATTGTTTATTATTTTTTATTTCTTAAACAACATTCATTATATTTTCATCTTCTTCAAATTTTCCTATAATTAGTGAATTAAACCCAACCGTTGACTATTTATGTTAAATTAATTTATATAAAATTATTAGATGAAGTTATAAAGATAAGACGTATAAAAGAACCTTGTAATCGTGGCATCACCAACTTCAAATTCTAAGATGGATTCAAATTCCTTGAAGCAATGCATATATATATACATTAAATTTGTTCACATACCATAATTTATATATTTGTATTTAAGATACCTTTAATTAAATAATAAATTTACAAAATAATTTATAAGAAGTTGACATACCATTGCTCGACAACCAATTTACAATTTTACATGGTTTAAGGTGTTTATACAAAACAAAATCTTCACGGTCCAAGATAAAATTCTCCATCGTTCATTCTCTTTTTTCTAGAACAGAAAATGCAAAATACAAAAAAAAAAATAAGGTCAAAACTCCCAAATAAAGATGTGTTATTTAGCTAGCATTAAAAACAAACCGGATATCTTGATACTTATATTGTTTCGGTAGAGAACAAACTATCAAAACAACTATTAAAATTTGGCATTCAACATCACAAAAGATATGACATGTTATGATTATATAACCAAAAAAATATTAAAATAGAATTAAGCGAAATTATTAAACAATTCTAAATTACTTGACTTACCATCTCGATCATACCTTAACTTAACTTTTACTGTTGTTGGGACTTGGGAGCTACATCTACAAATAAAATTAGGGGATTGCTGAGTGTTGGATTAGGCTCTAGGATTGATTTATATATATACATAGCATTTTAGTTATTCTTTAAAAAAAGTAATAAAGACAATATATATATATATATATATATATATATATATATATATTTATATATTTATTTATATAATATATTAGAAATTAAATATTAATAGCCGTCCGTTCTTACTTGTAAAACATTACATTAAATATATTGTAATATATTACAAAATATGTATGGCATTTATATATTATATATATGCTTAATTATTTATATTTGTACATATTATATTGTAAATCGGAGGAAGAAAGCTTTTCTTTAATGCTTTTCCATAATATATTATATATCCTAATTTGTTTCCGTTATTATGCTTGTCCATAATATATTTTTCGGCAATATATTTACCTATTTTAATTTATTATCATTCATATTTAGTTATTAATTACTGCTTATGTGGCGGCCTACGGTCTTCCGGTGTCAAACTGTATAAAATTACTATTTAAAATGAAACTTTTAATTAATTTGTTTCTTTAAATTGCGTAGAGACCAAAATAGGAGATAAAAATACTTCTTAATTTTCAATCAATCAATATGAATGTAACTCTTTATCACGAATATATGGACCTAAACAATCAACTGCTTTATTAAATCAATAAAAGTAAAGAATAGTTATAATCAAGATTATAATAATAGTAAACCATAATAGCCGTATAAAATAGTTATAGGGTTTGGTGCCACTGACCTCCAAGCCTTTCTTTTCAACATATGATGCGACTTGCGAGTGAATGATATTGATTTGTAGTTTTTCTATTTCTAATTCTTTCTCCTCATGTTGTTAAGAGAAAGCGGATCCAGCGCACTTCTGATTACACCTCCATTATAGATGATCTCACAACTCTTAGTGAATACATCTTCTTCGTGATCATTAACAATCTTGGAAGCTTCTTCTTTTTTTTTCATGGAAGAAAAAAAAAATCAATAGAGAGTACGTCAAGCTAATAAACCCACTCCCCGAGCCGACCACCGAAAACACAACCGCAATTTCGACTTTCAGGCTAGTTTGATTCAATCGAGTCAACCTTCAACTTTCACACTTTATCGCAACTCATTGTACTTAAGCCCTTCACTGTCGATGGAGATATATACTAAATCCCTATGTGTTACATGCATAGTATGGATAGTAACCACAAAACGTTTTTATGTTTACATAGAAGAACTCACTTTTCATCAGTAATGTTTGAACATGATCAGTTTTTATTTGTCGGCACATTCTCGTTGCATTGAACTCTTTGGTGAAGAGGATTGGCACATTCTCGTCGCATTGAACTCTTTGGTGAAGAGGATTGGCACATTCTCGTCGCATTGAACTCTTTGGTGAAGAGGATGTGGATGATGATGGCGTTTATGTCTTTCTTGATAAGATGATGTCCTATATACGTTGTAGTAAAATTCTCATTCTCAAGATATATAAGTATATAATTTTCAATATTTTATATGGCTTACACGTTAATGCTTTGAAGGAAACTTACATATTGTGTTTCTCCAATTACATCATGAATGAACCGGCAAAGCTTAATTCTAAATTATGTGCAAAAAAATTAATTCAAATTTCCAAACTTTAACATTCATGACATATTATTATCTATATTTACATTGCTTACGTGGCGGTCTACGGTCTTCCGGAACCAAACTGTATAGATTTGGTATTAAAAAGGAAACTTTTAATTACTTTGTTTCTTTAAATTGCGTAGAGGCCAAAATAGGAGATAAAAATACTTCTTAATTTTCAATCAATAAATATTATGTATCTAAATTTAGAGAACCCTAATTAAATTCCGATTAAATTAGGAAATGCTGACTGGACAAACTGTCCACGTGTCAGCTAGAGGGCTTCCGATGCCGAATTAATATAATATAGTAGATAGATATGTATTAGTAATTTAGAATAATAGTAAAGAGTATGTAACTTATATAGTATATAAAATATGGAATATTTACATGGTACAAACAGACCTATATAAAATGTTTAAAAGATATTGTACTATAATTTACATATTTTTTTACATTAGATGAAATATTTTTTTTTTATTATTATTGAAAGTGAATGTTTTTTATTTAACAATATATTATGCGATGGAAAAAACAATATGTTATGCATTCTTACTCCGAGTAATTATTATTTTTAGGTGCTAAATATAAAAAGAAATTTAATAAATAATAGCAAATTATTATTAGTCATATTTTGAAGTAATAATATATATGTAATGTGTACATATTTATAATTTTATTTAAAATATAATTAATATGATATATATAAAAACTTTCTAACTAATATTAATTGTTTAATTAGTAAAAAAAAAATGCTTGGGAGATGTTGATAATTACTCCATATGGTGAAAGAGATCTTACGGTTATAGTTATGAACGTTCATTAATGATCAGATTCGTCTTTAAACATGTCCGTCTGAAAAACACAATAAAGATCCAAGTTGCAAAACACACATGTAATAATATATTATCATTTCTACTACATATCGTTAATAAATGACTACTATTGCACCAATATATAGCCAATACATAGATGGTGTAGATCATACCAAAAATAACTAGAACTCTGCCAGTAATTGCATGTGTGCAGTTTCTGTAATTAATTAAAAATAATAAAAATTACCAAATAATTTATCATAATTTAAAGAGAATAGTATTTAAAATCTTTGAAACATTGACTTGGTTTTATTAAAAAAAAAAAAAAAAAAAACTTTGATGAAGAAGAATGTGGTACCGCATGCACGTTACTTCTTGGCGGTCGAGTGTGATGTTCACTCTTTCGGGAGCGGGTATTTGTTTCTAGGTAAGAGATAACATAGATCGATTAAGATAAACTCTATATGAATTATTACATTAAACAGATAATAAAATTTAAGTAGACCAAGTATTTAGCATCTTACCATTACCAATCTCTATACAGCCTCTTCATCATTCCCTTAGTTCTTATATACCTTGTACTTTAAGGCTAATTTTCTACACCGTCTTGATCTGCTAAACCCTAAATTCGACTATCACATATATATATGAAAAACTGCTTTCTTTGTTTATATAATAATATATTTTCTATACTCATTTCTATAATAACAATATAATATATATCTTCTTCACTTGCAATATTATATTTCCCATAAAAAACCTTCATTCCACAATTCAACATCATATATAAATAAAACTGTTTTTTTTTTCTATATAATAAAATATATAACGGGATATATTTAATTATTTGGATTTTTTATTGTGGTTATATATTATTTTTATAGTATATAAAATTTTAATATTTAGCTGATTACTAATATATATATATATAATATATAGATTTAGGTTTAGTCGTGGGAGGAGAATACCTATAAAATGTAATATATTATCCTATATATATATAACGTGTGACATATTTTGTTTATTATCTATTATTAAATTACTTTATATAACATGATATATTATTTATTATTCCATATATACTGTGCTTACGTGGCGCTCTATGGTCTTCCGGAACCAAACTGTATAGACAATGAATTTAAAAGGAAATTTTCAATTAATTTGTTTCTTTAAATTGCGTAGAGACCAAAATAGGATATAAAAATATTTCTTAATTTTGAATCAATTAATATTATGTATCTAAATTTAGAGGACCCTATTAAATTCCGATTAAATTAGGCAACGCTGACTGGACAAACTGTCCATGTGTCAGCTAGAGGACTTCCGGTACCGAATTAATATAATATAATAGATGGGAACTATACGATATTTTTTATTTTTAGATATTGTTTTCTTTTTCCCCAAGCATTCAATTTTTGTTATGTTTATTGTTTATCTATTTATTAATTATTATAATGAATTGAGGATAACTATACCATATTTAAATAAAGTACTTAAATTTAATATTTAAATGAAATACCTAAATTAGATTAAAATATTTAACTTGTTCTAATTTTGAAATAAATATATGTATATATATAAACACATATTCTATAAATTTATATATAGTACTCTTTACTTTTAATATTTTTATTGTTATTTTATATACGTTGAAATTCAACATTTTGGATAAAAGTCAACATAAAAGGAAAAAAAAAATTACCCTCTGGCTCGGGGAACCATATAGTGTGGTGACCCCCGAGGGATTATTCCCTGGCGCCGAGCCACCACGTGGTGGCTCGGCCCTCTATTACAAGAGTGTGGAAGTGGGGCCCAATATTGGGTCCAAATCTCATCCCCTTGTGAGAGAGGACCAAGTCCATATAAAAAAACCCTAAATCCTAATCCAAATATTCCATATACACTTTTCACCAAATACATCCACTACGGCTGTTCTCCCCCCCCCCCCCCCCCCCCCCCCCCCCACCATCTATCCATCTCTCCAGGGGAGCCACTTCGGTGCCCCAGCGAAATCCTCCCGCCTTCTAAAAATAGTAATGTTTCTAAGCGGATATTAAAAAAAAAACAAATTACCTATCCAATAACTATATATATTAATATTTTATTATTTACTTTTATATAAATAATATTATTTAATCCTTAACAATAAAACAAATTACCCAATTTTTTTTATAGTATTACAATTTTTTATGCTAAATAATTTTAGTACTCTTATTATATATATATATATATATATATATATATATAAACTTATTTTTGGCAAATATATATACATAAACTTAAACACAAATAAATATAGTGTTTTTTTTGCCAAACTAAATATAGCATTAAATACACATTTTTTCCGATAATACTTAAAATATTTTGTTGTTGATGAATTTAATTTATTTTTGTATCTGTTATCATTGTATATTGTAAATAATTTCAAAAAAAATATAGTACTACTTTAATTACATTTTTATATATTTTAAAAAAATAACATGTCCTCCGCTCGTGCAATTTTAATTATAAAATTTTAAGTTTCGTTTATATTGCGAGTAACAAATAAATCAATTAAGATTTATTTGTTGTCTCTTTAGAAGACCAACAAAAACTAATAAAAAAAGATTAATTATAGGTAATTCATATAACAAATATGCGCCCAAACAAATACACATAGAACGAAATAAGTATTTTATCTTGTACGAAACAATATATAATTGTCATGTTTGTACTAAAATATTTTAAATTAACATGTCACATGTTGCTTTCATAACTGTATCACGTTTTTCATTTTGACTCCAGAGAATCAGGGATGCCATCAGAAGCAAACGGTGCTTGGATGTTAAGACCTAAAGAATACAAAATAATTTTCGTTAATACATTTATAATGAATTACTTATTTTGTAGTTAGTGTACATAGTACTTACTGTAGATGGTGTTATATTAGGAATCTCTTCTGGGTGTTGCATGAAGTGTATAACATAGAGACCGCAATTAACCCTATCCATGCACAATTGATTTTTTTTTTAATATAAATGTGATAATAATAATTGTACAACATCACGATTTAAAATTTAAAACGTTTTACATACCAATCGTTAAGTGCCGCTTGATTTGGAACATTAGAAGGGGTAACAAATTTCCAATCTTGGAGTAGGTTGATTTTCCATTTGTTTAATTCTCCAGTTGTCACATAATGTCTCTTGTCTATGTCCACTAATGCTTGTATTGCATTTACCTGTTTTAAAACGACAAAATATTAGACACAAAAAATTATAAAAACTATTTGTATTTAAATTTAGTAAATAAAAAGAAGTAAATAACTTCATTACCATTTTATAGCAATCTGTTTTTCTTCTATTAGAAGTAGGAGGAAGAGTGTCTATATAATATATAGTGCGATCATTTGCAGATAGCACAATTAAGTACCAGTGAGAGTTATCTGCGTTCAATGGTATGTATATCTGTTGGGTAAATTAAAACAAAAGGATAAATTAGTTTGTATGAGAAAAATATTGTAAAGTAATATCGAGTACAATAGTAGTTACTCACCCTGTTACAAATACTAAAATTTTTATCCATATATTTATCACCTAAACTCCTCTGTAATTTGTTGACATCATAACCCGTATTAACCAGTTGCTACACATACATTAAAATTCATATAATTATTCAAATATATCATAAACCAAACTGTTGATGAATTATTATGTTGCACACTATAATATAGTGTCCTTACCTGAAACCATGTGGGGAAAAACCAATTATTCCATGCATTTAAATTGACTTTTTCCCAATGGTTAGCCATTACAGATACCGCATCAATTACCTGTCAATTACATGTCAGTTAAATTCTTTATTAAATGTTATACATGCAATTTATAATGGTATTATTATTTTTTTTACTATCCGACCTGACCATCTATCCACTTTCCTGGCATTAAAGTCATCATGTCTTCTCTTGTGATGAAAGCGTAATTGGTACTAAATAAAGTCTCACTACAAATAACATTAACACAAATGTTAGAAACATTAATATATTCAATATAAAATATATAAGAGTTAGGAGTATGCATATTTATCTTAAGTAAAATAACTCACTCTTTAGTATTTATTGATGGAGATTTATTAGCAACAACATAGTTAACAGCTATGAGCTCTTCTTCATAAAGGGTTGGTCCAAATTCCGGTAAAGCACCTCTAAGAATGTTTGTATGCAGATACTGCACATTTATTTAATATTTCATGTGAAAAAAACACAATAAAAATTCTTTAAAACTTTATTTGATACTGCTAAAGAAAAAAGTGATTCTAATAATTATAATAAATAATTGTAAAATCTCACCTTTAAATCATATTTTGCAGGTAATTTTTTTTTTCTTTTCTGGTTTAAGAGAGGATTTCTCTTGTTCAAGAGAACACAATGTATCACATTTGAATAAATTATCATCCTGTACACAAAAATATTTTTAGCAATTTACCGAAAAGCTTTATAACTTTTTTTTGGTAAAAAAAACTTTATATCTACCATGTAACAATATGAATATGGAATAAAATACCGATTTTTGCTTTAAATATGCTTCTGAATCGTCTAAATTTGGAATATTTTCAGCCACCGATGAACTTAATCCCCTACAAAGTTATGAAAGAAAATGAAAAGTAAGATAACAAACTAACATAACAAGTCAAAATGATAAATTTAATCATTCTACATAAAATCCCAACAATCTCCTATCCAACGTGGTGCTTCGTTGTTATCCGACTTCATACTCACTTATTATATCTGCAGAACAAGTGTAATTTTTCCATCAGTAATCATCATATGATACACATGATATCACTACTTAGAGGCTATCCAAATTCCAAAGTATATGTGTATTGATTATAAATTAGATCCTTACCTTAACAATTTTTCAAGTAGCGATTGTATATCAGTCACCGAAGTAAACCTTCTTTGGTTCTTAAAATGTGACTATATTCTTCTGTCGGTCTCTAAGCGTCTCCACGTGATATTCTTCTCTTGCTTAAACAATCCATCTCTTATAAGTACAGAGCTGCGTGAATTTACTTAGAGATATGTTCTCCTAAAATAATGGAAATTCAACAGAGTTATTATTTAATAAATCTTCATTAATTAATAAACAAACATACATGTCAGCTAGATGTGAGTCGGCTAGCTTATAGATATTCTAATTTGAAGATAAAAGAAAGATTGACTTAAGATATTTTCCTAAAATAAGGGAAATCCTCATGCCCACGGATCTATACAACCGTCTGTATCGTGATAGAGCATTAGAGTTTAGAAAAGGTGATGTTGAAGCTGCTTTAGCATTTATGACTGGTAGAAAAAAGCATGACCCAGAGTTTTTTTTACGTTATAAAGTAGATGACGATGAATGTCTTTCACATTTGTTCTGGACAGATGGTCGTGCACAATATGACTACAGATGTTTCGGCGATGTTTTGACATTTGATTCAACCTACAATACCAACAGTTATGGCATGCCGCTAGTGATTCTTGCTGGAGTGAATAATTATCACATGACAACAATATTTGGGTTTGCAGTATTACATGATGAGAATTTTGAAGCGTATAAGTGGCTCCTAGAAGTTTTCCTCGAAGCGATGATGGGCAAGACTCCTATTTCAGTTGTCACAGATGGTGACAATGCAATGGAAAAAGCTATATCCGATGTTCTCCCTGATGCACACCATCGCCTATGTTCTTGGCACATACAAAATAATGCTGCATCACAGTGTCATTCTCCTGGATTTCTTACTGATTTTAATAAATGCACGTATGAGAACATGGAGATTGGTGCTTTCAAACAAGCATGGCGTAAATTGGAGATCAAATACAACATTAAGGATGGAGATTGGGCCAAGCGAATGTATAAAAAGCGTAAAAAATGGGCAGCGGCATACCTATTAGGTCACTTTTGGGGAGAGCTACGGAGTACACAAAGGGTTGAAGGAATGAATGCAAAGGTTAAAAGTGGTACACGTGGAAAAATGCGTTTGAGAGAATTAATTGGTTATCTCGACGCCTTGGTAGATGACTGGAGGCAAAAAGAAGCAATCGCTGCATTTCATAACAACTATGGTAAGCCAGTTTGTGTAACTGGACTAGCTAAAGTTGAGCGACATGGTTATTCTATCTTTACAATAGAGTCCATGGCTAAGATTGTGAAAAATATTCATGCAACTACTGGGCTCGACACGAGCGAAAAAACAGAGCTTGAAAGTGGTGGACGACTTTATCAAGTACGACATTATACCTCGGGGAAGTCATGGAGCGTGGAATACTCACCCAAGGGCGTGCTTATCGAATGTGAATGTCGCTACTTCAAGACAGTTGGGTTACCTTGTTCACATATCTTTCATGTAATTAAGTGTGAACAACTTAAAAAGATTCCAACTTGCTTGATTATAAAAAGATGGACAAAAGGAGCAAGGAAAGGAATTGTCAGTGTGCCATTAGGAAAGAGTCTTTCGCAAAGCATCGAGGCACGATGTGCAAAATTAGAATCAGCTGAGACAATTCTCAATTACAAGGCAGCGCAAACTGATGAAGGATATGCCAGTACGTTGGAAAAAATATATGAAATGATCTCTGCTTTGGATATTAAAAACTATAAAGATGAGATTCCATCAAAAGGAGGGTGCTCAGTAAGGGATCCTAAGCCATCGACTAAGATGCGTGCAAAACATACACACATGACAAAAGGATTGAAGCAGAGAAAATTTGGAAAAAGGAAAAATGCTAGAAAGACGAAGATTCATGGTTCAGACGAAGAAGACATTCCAGTGGAAGTGTCAGGGAAAGATGAAAAAGTGAACATCAGTAGTAAAACGAGTCCAATCGATTCATTGCAGTTTAAATATGAAGGACAAAATGAAGATTTCCCAAAAGTTTTTGAGGTTCTTCCAAAAGGTTTTGATCCTGATATCTCACGAGGTTTACATAAGGATTGTGGATTTCATTTCCCTAGTTGGGACTCTTTCAGGATTCGGAGGGGTGACCCGTGGAAGATTGAGCATTACGAGCAAGATCGTTCTTAAGTATTTTTCAAATTTGTAGGACATTTATTTAATATTAATTGGGTAGCCAATGTTAGATTTTTAATTAAGTTTATCAGTTAATTTCAATTAAATAAAAGCATATGTTGCTTCAGCTACTGTTTTTCATTTTAAGTACAATGTTATTAAGTAAATGCATTTTTTTTGTTTCCGTAAATGCATTCTCTTTTTATATATATATACATATATATATTGCTAAAAAAGTATGACCTAATTTTTTTTATGAAAAGTAATAATATCTTTGTATATAATCCCATGTTATTAGAATCAAACCGAAAACTAAACCGGTGAGAGAACCAATTTCTACTTCGTTCGGTCGAACCGGCTCGAATACGGTCTGACCACTTGTTCAAATACAAAAAAAAAAGTAAAAAATGGTTTTGAAAAAATAAAAAATTCACTCGGCAGTTGGCTATTTATCCCTTTCACAAATGGACAAATATTTATTTTTTGGATAAAATTCTGATTTTTATTTTAAAAGAAAATTGAGAAAATTAAAATTACTTTTTCTTTCTCTTTAACCTGCTATAGCAGGTCATGTATTTATAATTTTTTAATGTTTTTAACTAATTTTCCTTTTTAAATTGAAACTTACTATTTTAGGAAAGGGAGGTACCATTCCGCGGCGGCATATAATAAATTTCCATCTCTCCAGCCGTTTCTTTACCCCCATCCAGCCATCTCCTTCCCTCCGTTTCCACTCCACCCTCCCTCTCCGAGAGTCTAATTGTTTTTATCTTTTAGCTCCCCCGTCGCTTGAGTAGTGATAAGAGAGAGTCGTTAATATCACTGTGGTATGCGTCTGGCGGTAGGTTTCCAGAAAGCTGATTCATCTCGAAACTCTGCGAATACGAATCAGGAATGGCAAACAGCCAAAGCTTGAAGCCTCAAAGAGAAAATTACAAATGATGGATTAGAGTTTATAAGGCAAAGAAATGACTCTCTTGAAAGGGTTTGATTTGTTGAAGATGAAGAAGCTGCTGCTGGAGTTCCCACCATGAAGAAGCAGTTCAAATTTCCGTTTTTTCTGTTGAAGGCTGGTCGGACTGTTTTCATTAAAGCTGGTTCGCCATTTCCAGACCGGTCCAGCTCAGTTCTTATATGCTGTTTTGAAACAGCACGTTTTTATTATTTATGCAGATTCTCTGCCAGATTTTTACCTGATTTGTAGTCCATTAGTTATTAGTTGAGTAGTGGCAAGTAGTTGGATGTTTTTCTTTTAAGATTAGCTATATTTAAGCTTTTAATTCTGTCGTATTCAATCAATTAATAAGAATATCAGCATTTCCTTTACTTATTTGAGCCTTCTTTTGTGTTTTACTTATTTTTGGCTGTGAGTTTGCTTGATCACCAGTCCCAATCTTTACAATTGGTATCAGAGCCAAAGGTTCATGGTCCAACCTCGATTAATCAATGACAGAGTCTGTATTCACTGGGTTGGCAATACCCAAATACGAAGGCAACCGTGATTATTGGAGCTTGGTGATGGAAAATTTCCTCAGAGCAAAGGAGTGCTGGGATGTGGTGGAGAATGGTATTGGAGAAGAAGGCCCAGATGCAACAATATACAAGGCCAGGAAACTCACATACATGAAGGAAAATAACATACTCTTTCAATCAATTGATTGGGTAACTTTGGAAGAAATTATTTGCAAATACTCATCCAAAGACATATGAGATTCAATGAAGAAGAAGGGTGTTGGGATCAAAATGATGTGGCCTTGGAATTTCGAGTAGTGGACTTCTAGATCTCGTCGGGAACTAGCTCACTCAGGTATCTTTCTTGGTCGCGTGGACACTTAGTTTCCTTTGGTGGCTTTGTGTTAGGCGAGGACCTGAAAAGAGGTGGGGATGACCCCCTGATTCCACTCCGAAGCTTAAGTCAGTAATGGATATCGAGAGAATAATATAGAGTAATTGATAGATCTTAGCTTAAATAATGAAAGTGAGTTCCTATTTATAGGGAGATTTTTTACCGACTTTTTCAAGGAGGTGGCTACTATGCCTTGATTGGCTGTATAATGGAGGTGGCTGCCTTTACTTGATTGGTTGAGAAAGACGGTGCGATAATCAGTAGGTGACCAGCTGGTCGCCAGCTGGTGCAACTTTCTTCAGATGAAGGTTTTCGTGGTATAGAGGGCGGCGAGCAGGTCGCCAGCTGGTGCCCCTTCCTTCGGAAAGAAGTCTTCTCAGAGGCGGCGATCAGGTCTCTACCTGTCCTTTCTTAAGAGGGAAGGTTTCCTCCAAGTATCTGATGGTCGACTCGACTCAAATCTTACTTTAGTAAGGAAGCTTTAATCCTCGACTTAACTTATACTTCAACAAAGGGGAGCCTTGAATGAGTTTCTCGCCTTGTCCTTAGTCGTCTGGTGGGTTGACTTCTGTTTGTAGGGTAGTCGACCATTCATCTTTGTCTCCTTATTTTGGACTTGAATGGTTGATCATACGTTCTTTTGAGAACTCGACCTTTACTCTGTCGACTCGTACTAACCTGCCTCGAATCATATCCAACACTTGCCCCTGAAACATAAGTCGTTAGTCTTTTAAAACAAAGGGGAAGGAGTTATGTCGAGTACCTTTTATGATGAGAGGACTTTGCCCTTCTGCAATCAAGGAGTCAGTAGGGATTGATTTACTTCATAGAGGCGACTTTCGGAAGTCAGGGGAGGGAGTCAGTGTTATGACTGATCTCTTGATCGCCACCGATTGTGGGAAGTCGAGGAGTCAGTTATGACTGCTCCTTTGTAGAAAGTTGAAGGAGTCAGTATTATGACTGATCCCCTGTGTAGAGGCGACTTTCGGAAGTCGGGGGAGGGAGTCAGTGTTATGACTGATCTCTTGATCGCCACCGACTGTAGGAAGTCGAGGAGTCAGTTATGACTGCTCCTTTGTAGAAAGTTGAAAGAGTCAGTATTATGACTGATCCCCTGTATCGTTGTCGACTGTATGAAGTCGAGGAGTCAGTGTTATGACTGATCTCCTTTGTAGATTGTTGAAGGATTCAGTATTATGACTGATCCCATGTGTAGAGGCGACTTTCGAAAGTCGGGGGAGGGAGTCAGTGTTATGACTGATCTCTTGATCGCCACCGACTGTAGGAAGTCGAGGAGTCAGTTATGACTGCTCCTTTGTAGAAAGTTGAAGGAGTCAGTATTATGACTGATCCCCAGTATCGTCGTCGACTGTATGAAGTCGAGGAGTCAGTGTTATGACTGATCTCCTTTGAAGATAGTTGAAGGAGTCAGTATTATGACTGATCCCCTGTGTAGAGGCGACTTTCGAAAGTTGGGGGAGGGAGTCAGTGTTATGACTGATCTCTTGATCGCCACCAACTGTAGGAAGTCGAGGAGTCAGTTATGAATGCTCTTTTGTAGAAAGTTGAAGGAGTCAGTATTATGACTGATCCCCTGTATCGTCGTCGACTGTATGAAGTCGAGGAGTCAGTGTTATGACTGATCTCCTTTGTAGATTGTTGAAGGAGTCAGTATTATGACTGATCCCTTGTGTAGAGGCGACTTTCGGAAGTCGGGGGAGGGAGTCAATGTTATGACTGATCTTTTGATCGCCACCGACTGTAGGAAGTCGAGGAGTCAGTTATGACTGCTCCTTTGTAGAAAGTTGAAGGAGTCAGTATTATGACTGATCCCCTGTATCGTCGTCGACTGTATGAAGTCGATGAGTAAGTGTTATGACTGATCTCCTTTGTAGATAGTTGAAGGAGTCAGTATTATGACTGATCCTCTGTGTAGAGGCGACTTTCGGAAGTCGGGGGAGGGAGTCAGTGTTATGACTGATCTCTTGATCGCCACCGACTGTAGGAAGTCGAGGAGTCAGTTATGACTGCTCCTTTGTAGAAAGTTGAAGGAGTCAGTATTATGACTGATCCCCTGTATCGTCGTCGACTGTATGAAGTCGAGGAGTCAGTGTTACGACTGATCTCCTTTGAAGATAGTTGAAGGAGTCAGTATTATGACTGATCCCCTGTGTAGAGGCGACTTTCGGAAGTCGGGGGAGGGAGTCGGTGTTATGACTGATCTCTTGATCGCCACCGACTATAGGAGGTCGAGGAGTCTTGTTTCATGCACATTAGGAGGAAAGAAATTACATCTTTAGTTATTTCATTGTATTCAAGATACATAAAAAGGATCTTTCTAAACATAGAATTTCTTCAAGTGTTCCACGTTAAAAGTTCTGTTGAGGCGTTGCCCCTGCGGATCCTCCAACTTGTAAGCGTTGGGGCACGATATGCCGATGATTGTGTAGGGACCTTCCCTCCTTGGGACCATCTTTCCCCTTTGATCAGCTGTTATGAATTCATTTCTTCGTAGGACTTTCTCCCCTAGAAAGAACTGGCATCGTCTCACTTTTCGATTAAAATATCTAGCGGTGGCGAGCTTCATTTTCCCCTGGACTTCTTCAGAGGCCCATCTTCTTTTGTCGGCTAGATCTAGATCGATCCTTCTTTGTTCGTCGTTTTGGTCGAATTCGTATGCAGCGACTCTTTGGGAGACATTGACTACTTCAATAGGTGAGACGGCCTCTGACCCATAAACCATGCTAAAGGGCGTCTCGCCCGTGGCTCTCTTGGGTGAGGTTTTGAGTGCCCATAGTACTTGCTCCAAATCTTCAACCCATTTCCCTTTCAGAGAAGCCACTCTCTTCTTTAATCCATTTTAAGGATCGTTTTATTGGCTGCTACCACCTGTCCATTCGTTTGTGCATGATGAATAGAACCAAATCGATGGTTAATCGACATTTCTTCACAGAAGTCGGTGAGCTCATCGCTGGCGAACTGAGGACCATTGTCGCTGATGAAGATCTTAGGGACTCCATATCGACATATGATTTGCTCTCGTATGAATTTAATCATTTGGAAAGTAGTCGTGGAGGCCAGAGATTTGGCCTCTATTCACTTGGAGAAATAGTCGATGGCGACTACAATATGTGTGCGTTGACATGTGGATTGAGGTAGATGACCAATAAGATCAATTCCCCATTGTGCGAAAGACCAGGCACTCATCATGGGAGTAAGATCCGCCGGCAGCCTTGCGATTCTAGGGGCATAAACTTGACAGACAGGGCAGGCTTGCACTAACGTTGTCGCCTCTTTATGCATCGTCGGCCAATAGAATCCCTGTCGTAAGGCTTTCAATACCAAGGTCTTGGCTCCTTCGCGACATCCCGCATCACCTCCATGTAAGTCTTTCATTATCCTTTCTGTTCGAGGGGCGGGTATGCATCGGAGATAAGGGGTGGAGTATCCTCTTTTGTAGAGATATCCGTCCAAGATTACAAAACGCCCTGTCGCCCTTTGAATTTTGGTTGCTTCTAGAGGATCTTCGGGAAGAGTCCCATTTTCCAGATAATTCTGGATGGGAGTAATCCATGAGTCGGAAGCTTGAATGTTGAGGATTTCAGCTCCGGCTTCCATGGCTGGATAAAGAGAACTTTCAACAAAGTGCACCGCTACTGGTGGGGTGTTTCCCCATGCGAGTTTGCTGAGGGCGTCTACTTCTTGATTCTCATTGCGAGGAATAGCCTCTATTCGAAAATGGGGCATGTCTTGGATGAGTCTTCGTACCTCTCCTGCATATTTTTTCATGTTTTCCCCTTTGGCGACATAGGTTCCATTTGTCTAATTGATAATCAACTCGGAGTCGCATCTTACCCTTAGGTTGGTAGTTCCCATACCTTTATCTATTCGAAGACCGATGAGTAAAGCTTCATACTCGGCTTTATTATTGGTTGCTCGAAACGTTAAAGCCAAGGCGTAGCGGAGTGGCTCCCCATCGGGTGGTGTTAATACCAAACCTGCCCCACACCTTAAGGCAGAGGATGATCCATCAGTGTACAGCGACCATTGCATGGTATCATTGGCTGTACTTTCTGGTGTAGCTTTGACATGCTCTTCTTGTGGGAGAATAATGGGTTTAGCATCCGGTGTTATCATATTCTCAGCTATGAAGTCGGCCAATGCTTGGCCCTTGATCGCCTTTCGTGGCTCAAAGTGAATACGGAATTCACTTAGCTCTACTGCTTACTTAACCATTCTTCCTGATACGTCGGGCTTCTGTAGCAGTTTCTTTAGAGGTTGGTTGGTGAGCACCGTGATTTCATGGGCGTGGAAGTAGGTTCGAAGTTTCCTGACTACTATCAACAGAGCATACATGTATTTCTCGATCTCCATATAGTTAGCTTCAGCAACGCCAAAGAGTTTCCTGACGTAGTATACTGGAATTTGGATGTTGCAAGTTTCCTTAATGAGGACTGAGCTCACCGCCGCTGAACTGATACTTAAATATAGGAATAAGGGATCCTCTAGTAGAGGTTTGGCTAAGGCGGGAAGGGAGTGAAGATGTTTCTTCAATTGTTGGAAGGCCTCCTCACATTCTGGCGTCCATTCGAACTTCTTGTTGACCCTTAGGATTTTAAAGAAAGGAAGGGACTTATCCCCCAATCTTGCCAGGAATCTCCCCAACGAGGCGAGTCTTCCATCGAGACTTTGCACTTCCCTATGGCAGGTAGGCGAGGACATTTCCTCTATGGCCGTCACCTTCTCGGGGTTAGCTTCGATTCCTCTTTGGCTGACCATAAAGCCCAAAAACTTTCCCGACTGAACTCCAAAAGCACACTTAGTAGGATTCAACCTTACTTGATGAAGTCTCATGCATGCGAAGGCCTCCTCCAAATCTTGGACATGGTCCTGCCCTCTCTTGGTCTTGACCAACATGCCGTCCACGTATGCCTCCATGTTTCTTCCGATCATGTGTTTGAAGAGCTTGTTCACCATGCGTTGATAAGTAGCTCCCGCATTTATCAAACCAAAAGGCATGACTTTATAGTGATAGATATCACAATCGGCGTAGAAGGCGGTATGAGCCTCGTCCTTGGGATGCATCCGTGTCGCTGGGTTCCCAAGCAAATAACTCATTGTATTCCCTTAATAGGGCGATTATCCTCTCAGCTAATTCTGGGGGGAGAGCAGCTCCAATCTTGACCTTTCTCTCCTCTCCTTCCAAGGCGACTTCTATCAATTCTTCCATAGGGGCGGGTCGTCCTCCTTCTTCTCGAGGATCCTCATCTGTGATGATAGAGAGGGTTTCCTTCTGGTTACTTCTCCGGAGGAAGTTAGCATAACATTGGCGAGATGCCTCTTGTTCGCCCCATACTTATCGTATTCCGTGATGAGTGGGAAACCTCATAATTTGATGTGTAGTGGAAGGGAAAATGTATTTGGAATTGAGAGTTGTCCTTCCTAATATGGTGTTGTAGGCGTTGATCTGGTCGACGGCCACAAAGCGTACATTTAAATGCAAGGCTTTCCATCCTTGACCCAAGATCACGAGGAGTTGTATTGCCCCCATGGGGTAAGTTGTTCTCCCTGCAAATCCTACCAATGGGGAAGTCATTTTTTGAAGATCTCCTTCTTTGTACCCCATCGCGGTGATGGTCTCAAAGGTGATTACGTCAGTAGAGCTTCCTCCATCAACCAATATTCTTCTAACCTCAAAATTACTTATTTGGTTTGTAATTACGAGGGCGTCTTCCTGGAATAGTGTTGCTCTCGAAAAGTACTCCGTAGAGAAGGTAACTATCATGGGTTCAAGCTCCCTTGATCTCTTGCGAGTATCTGTTAAGGAGATGTCTTGAGCTGCATAGGTGTCTCGGGCTGTGCTCGACTCTCCTCCAGCGGCGAATCCTCTTGACAAAACATTGATGTTGTTGTCTGGGGGGATCTCCATTCTCGACCCTCGTGGGCTCGACGTCGGTGGTGTCGTTGAATTTCTCTTTGCATGAATTCTAATTCCCTCGCCAGAAGGCAATCTTCCGTGTTGTGCCCCTCTTCTTGGTGACTTTCACAGTAGGGGTGGGAACGACGAGTGCCTTCTGTTTCTAGAAGTGCTTCCATCCTCTGTCGAGTTCCCTGAAATTCCTCCGACGAAACCCCTCGTATAGATGAGTTCTCGCCTCGATTTCTTGACGACCTTTGCGGACGATGGTGATTCATTCGGGCTTGCTCTGCTCCTACATGGATAGTCGCCCGTTGAATCAACTATTCCAAACTTCCCACTGGTTTAGTGTATTGAGTGATGGCTAAGGATCGAGACTGGGGTCCCAAACCTCCAAAGAACATTTGGATGGCTTCTCTTTATGAGAGTTCACCTTCGGTATATCCTCATTGAAATCGCCTGAAGTAATTCTCCAAGGTTTCACTCGACCCCTGGAATATACTCTTAGCTCTACGCATTTGGTTCTGCCTCACTCGACTCCTTGGTGGTTCCATGACTTTTCGATCCTG
This sequence comes from Clarkia xantiana subsp. parviflora, assembly GCA_036873135.1. Lineage (NCBI taxonomy): Eukaryota > Viridiplantae > Streptophyta > Magnoliopsida > Myrtales > Onagraceae > Clarkia > Clarkia xantiana. Next base: position 22,540,200 of record JAPTYO010000014.1, read on the forward strand.
TTCCCACAAACGGCGCCAAATGTTGGGATCAAAATGACGTGGCCTTGGAACTTCGAGTAGTGGACTTCTAGATCTCGCCGGGAACTAGCTCACTCAGGTATCTTTCTTGGTCGCGTGGACACTTAGTTTCCTTTGGTGGCTTTGTGCTAGGCGAGGACTTGAAAAGAGGTGGGGATGGCCCCTGATTCCACTCCGAAGCTTAAGTCAGTAATGGATACCGAGAGAATAATATAGAGTAATTGATAGATCTTAGCTTAAATAATGAAAGTGAGTTCCTATTTATAGGGAGATCTTTACCGACTTTTTCAAGGAGGCGGCTACTATGCCTTGATTGGTTGTTTAATGGCAGTGGCTGCCTTTACTTGATTGGTTGAGAAAGACGGTGCGATAATCAGTAGGTGACCAGCAGGTCGCCAGCTGGCGCCACTTTCTTCAGAGGAAGGTTTTCGTGGTATAGAGGGCGGCGAGCAGGTCGCCAGCTGGTGCCCCTTCCTTCGGAATGAAGTCTTCTCAGAGGCGGTGAGCAGGTCTCCACCTGTCCTTTCTTAAGAGGGAAGGTTTCCTCCAAGTATCTGATGGTCGACTCGAATCAACTCGTACTTTAGTAAGGAAGCTTTAATCCTCGACTTATACTTCAACAAAGGGGAGCCTTGAATGAGTTTCTCGCATTGTCCTTAGTCGTCTGGTGGGTTGACTTCTGTTTGTAGGGTAGTCGACCATTCATCTTTGTCTCCTTATTCTGGACTTGAATGGTCGATCATACGTTCTTTTGAGAACTCGACCTTTACTCTGTCGACTCGTACTAAGCTGCCTCGAATCATATCCAACAAAGGGAACATGAACTGCACGAGTGAAGAAAGCTCACTTGCGGGCTTTTAGAAAAAAGTTCGAGTTGCTACAAATGATGAAATGAGATAAGGTATCAACTTACTGCTCTAAGGTGTTATAATTTTGCAATAAATGAGGTTTTATGGAAAGCCCATGATTGACACTGAAATAGTTGAAAAAATTCTGAGATCCTTGAGTCATAGATTTGAGTATATTGTGTGTACTATTGAAGAATCAAAGGACATATATACACTGATCTTTGATGAGCTACAAAGTTCACTGATTGTTCATGAGCAGAAAATGCACAGTAGTGCAAATAAGGAGGATCAGGCTTTCAAATCTGTACAAAACTTTGAGGGATCAAAGTTTAAAGGAAGGAATAACTTTCTTGGCAATAAAAGCCACGGAAGAGGCTATGGAAGGGGATACCACAAATGCACTGTGAGGATGACCACAAAGAAAAAGGGAGTAGCAGCTCTCAAGTAAGGGGTGATGGTTATCAAAGAGGCAAATGAAGGAGAAGTTTTAACAAGGCAAAAGTTGAGTGTTACAGGTGCCATAAGTTTGGGCACTACAAAGAAATATGCTGGGCAAGATTACTAGAAGATAGACAAGAAATGTCTAACTATGCAGAGATTGCAGAAGGAGAAGTTCTCTACATGACCACTGAGAAGAATCCGAATCAAACATCAACAGGTGTTTGGTTTCTTGATACTGGTTGCAGCAACTACATGTGTGGAACCAAAGAGGCTTTTGCACGACTTGATGAAAGCTATAGATCAAATGTAGCTTTTGGTGATAACACATCAACTCAGGTCAAGGGAAGAGGAGATATCAAGCTCAAGTCACTGAATGGGTTTGTAGAGACTATATCCAATGTTCTATTTGTTCCCAGTTTAAAAACTAACATTTTGAGTGTAGGGAAACTGATGCAAAAGGGATACTCAATATGGTTTGGGAAGGATAAGTGTCAGATCCATGAAGAAAAGAAGGGGTCGATTTTGGAAGTCCAGATTAATCAAAATAGAATATTCCCTCTTGAGGTTAAGACTCTTGAGATCAGTCTTGCAGCAAAAGAAAAGAAGGATGAAGAAGCAAAGCTCTGGCATCTAAGGTATGGTCACTTGAATTACAAGGGACTTAACACTCTCTGCAAGAGAGGAATGGTAGAAGGCATGCCTCAGATCAAGATTCAACATGATCTATGTGAAGGATGTGTCATTGGAAAGCATGAGAGGAGTGAATTTCCAAAAGACAAAGCTTGGAGGGCCACGAAACCACTGCAGTTGGTTCATTCAGACTTGTGTGGTCCCATCACTCCTGCATCAAATGGTGGTAAAAGGTATTACATTACATTTATTGATGATTTCAATCGAAAATGATGGGTTTCAATTTTGAGCGAAAAGTCTGAGATTTTTAGAATCTTCAAAGTGTTTAGAGCAGCAGTAGAGAAGAGCTCACGACACCAAATTAAGTGTCTGAGAACTGACAGAGGAGGGTAGTACTGCTCAAATGAGTTTGAAGACTACCTTAAGGAGAATGGGATCAAGATCCAAAAGACAGCTCCTCACACCCCTTAGCAAAATGGAGTTGCTGAAAGGAAAAACAAGACAGTAATGAACATGGTCAGAAGCATTCTTAATACACGCAGTGTACCTAAGAAGTTCTAGCCTGAGGCAGTCATTTGGAGTTTCAATGTCCTCAATAGGTGCCCCACCTTCTCAGTTAGATATATGACTCCCCAAGAAGAATTGACAGGTCACAAGCCATCTGTAAGTCATTTGAAAGTCTTTGGTTGTTTAGCTTATGCTAAGGTACCTGATGAGTCTAGGATAAAAATAGAAGATAAGTCCCTTAAATGTGTATTCTTATGGCTTAGTGATGTCAGACTTATAATCTATATGACCCAATTTCTAGAAAAGTGATTGTAAGCAGGATTGTCAAGTTTGTAGAGGAGAAGCATTGGAATTGGGGAGGGGTTAGAGTAAAAAGAGAGCCTCTAATTGTTGAAGGAGAAGAAGTTGGAAGAGATGACCTCCCAACTGTATCTGATGAAGAAGAAGATGAAGAAAATGCAGGAGGAGAAAACCAACTCCAGATTGAGGATGAGCAGCAAGCTCAAGGACATCACCAGCAAGAAGAAGAAGAAGAAGAGCTGGTGGATTATCGCGCATCACCAACTGCAGTTGGTAATGAACTTTAACCTGAAGAGGAATGACACGGCAACCCGATACCAATTAAGAAGCCCAGATACTACGATGATATGAGGTTAGTGGTGATGAACTTAGAAGAAATGATCCAGATTTTATAGCTCATTTCTGTCTATTTTCAGATTGTGATCCTCTTACTTACGAGTCAGCTAGCAAAAATGATAAATGAAAAATGGCTATGCAAGTAGAAATTGACTCAACAGAGAGAAACTAAACCTGTGAATTAGTTAGTCTACCTAAGGGTTATAAAACCATAGGAGTTAAGTGGGTGTTTAAGACTAAACTAAAAGAAAATGGAGAAGTATAAAAGTATAAAGCTAGGTTAGTAGCTAAATGCTATAAACAAGATGATGAGATAGATTCTACTGAGGTTAGATACAATTAAAATCATTCTAGCCTTAGCAGCTCAGCATGGTTGGGTACTCTATCAGTGAAATGTTAAGTATGCTTTTTCTCCATGGGAAATTAGAAGAAAATGTCTTTGTAGATCAGTCACCAGATTTTGAGATTAAAGGGAAAAAACATAGTTTACAGATTGAATAAGGCCCTCTATGGATTAAAACAAGCTCATAGAGCTTGGTACAGTAGGTTGGAGTCTTACTTACTGAAAGAAGGCTTTGAGAAGAGTCCGTATGAACACACACTGTTTGTAAAAACAAGAAACAACAGTTTCTTAATCGTATGTGTGTATGTTGATGACCTTATCTATACAGGTAACTGTCCTAAAATGCATGTAGAATTCAAAGAAATGATGATGAAGGAATTTGAAATGACAGATCTAGGTAAGTTACATTACTTTTTGGGGCTTGAAATCAGTCAAAAAAGCTAGTGGGATTAGTGTTTGTCAGAAGAAGTATGTTAGGGATGTGCTTAAGAGGTTCAAGCTTCAGAATAGCAATTCTGTAAGCACACTTGTTGAAGTAGGACTTAAGCTCACCATAGAAGGGGCAGGTAAAGAGGTTGATAAGACCTTTTATAAGCAACTCATAGGTAGTTTGATGTATTTGATAGCCACAAGACCATATATTCAATTTGCAGTGAGTTTAGGGTCTAGATTCATGGAGAAACCAACAGAGGCACATCTCCAAGTTTTCAAAAGGGTGATGAGATACCTGCAAGGAACCAAAGATTATGGCCTCCTATACAAAAAAGTGTTAATTCTAAGTTGATTGGTTACACTGATAGTGATTTTGCAGGAGATCTTAATGATCGAAGGAGCACCACTGGGTTTGCTCTAATACTGAGTGAAACTGTGGTGTCATGGTCCTCAAAGAAGCAACCCATCGTGACACTTTCCAGCACTGAGGCGGAATTTGTAGCAGCCACTTCATGTGCTTGACAAAATCTTTGGGTAAGAAGGATTCTAGAAGACTTGAAGGAGAGACAGAAAGAATGAACAAAGATCTGGTGTGACAGTAATTCAACAATCAAGTTGTCAAGGAATCCAGTCATTTGTGGGCGCATCAAACATATTGATATGAAGTATTTATTTTTAAGAGATTTGGTGAAGAACGGAGAAGTGGAGCTTGATTTCTGCAAGAGTGAAGAACAAATCGCAGACATTCTCACCAAAGGTTTGAAAACTTCATCTTTTGAGTATCTTCGTGGAAGATTAGGTGTTTGCAACATTCTTTAATCTAAACACTAGCAAGTGTATAGATTAAGGGAGGGATTGAAAGGATTTGATTTGTTGAAGATGAAGAAGCTACTGCTGCTGGAGTTCCCACCATGAAGAAGCAGTTCAAATTTTCATTTTTTCTGTTGAAGGCCGGTCAGACCGTTTTCATTAAATCTGGTTCGCCATTTCCAGACCGGCCTAGCTCAGTTCTTATCTGCTGTTTTGAAACAGCACGTTTTTGTTATTTCTGCAGATTCTCTACCATATTTTTAGCTGATTTGTAGTCCATTAGTTATTAGTTGAGTAGTGACAAGTAGTTGGATGTTTTTCTGTTAAGATTAGCTGTATTTAAGCTTGTAATTTTGTCGTCTTCAATTAATAAGAATAACATCATTTCTTTTACTTCTTTGAGTGCTCTTTTGTGTTTTACTTATTTTTTGCTGTGAGTTTGCTTGATCATCAGTCCCAATCTTTACATCGCTTACAAACTTCCTCAAGCGGAAAGGAGGTAAAGTTGAGGTCTGAGGCAGTGTTATCAGAACCGGACCGGACCGGCGGCCCGACCGGGTTCGAACTGGAACCGGAGCCTCCAACGGCCCGGTTCGAATAAACGCGGAGGATGTAAGTGAACCCGGTCCAACATCCGGTTTTTAGAGAACCAGGCGGTTTTCGGTGAACCGGGCGGTCCACCGGTTCACCGGTTCGATAACCAAAAAAGAAAAACAAAATTGAAAAACAGTAAACCCTAGCTAAAATAGTCTGCCGCCGCATCTTCTACATCTCAAACACACCGGCCACCTCTACACCGGGCATTGTCACGATCGGAGTTGTGGCGAGGTCGTACACAAGAGCGGTAGAGGAAGAGCGAGGAGGGAGTGCCTATCGGCCGAATCGAAATCTGCGGCCGTCGTGGTGGAATGGTCGGCGATGGCAACGGGCTGATGAAGGATGAAGGGAGGAGCCGGTGAAGGATAGGTATGTAGAACGAATGATGCGAAGAAAATAAAGGCCACTGGATGTCCTCAGGATCTAGTGCTTGCTCAGTTCCCCACTCAGCTGGGTTTGTTCGTTACCGCCCCCTCCTCCCAATCAGTGCCCTTCTGAAAGGCCTCACCGTGTCTTGGAACCGGCCTCCTCTCTTCCTCTCAGCCGCTGCCATCGTTGGAGTTGTCTTCTCCACTCTCAGCACCGTGTCTTGGAACCAGCCACTCTTGCTGAAGGAGGAGATGGAGATGATAAGGAAGCTTAAAAACCTAGATGCGTGTTTTGCTAGGAGCTGCAAGGAGTGAAAAGCTCTGCAAGTATTTAGGGTTGTGTTATGGGTCCAATTATAAGTGGGCTTGCACTTTTGGGCTGTCTATTAAGAATGGAAGTCTAATAATCTTGTTTTTCTTGGGTTTTTTTTTCATCAAACCGGTCTGACCAGGTTTGAACCAGGTCGAACCAGCCGAACCGGAAACTGGACACCTGACCGGTTCGGTGTCCGGTTCGGTTCTGATAACACTGGTCTGAGGGCTTGAGAGAAAACTGAGACTTGAGAGCCGCATTTGATTTTACAGATACTTTATATCCAGAAAGCTAGGTTTTTAACCAATTCGATTTTTTTTTTTAGTTCGAACCGGTGAAACGGAAGACTGCCCGGTTCGTTCAAAACCGGACATGCGTAAAAAGTCGGGTATTCGAACCGGGTTCGCTTACATCCTTCGAATTTGCTCGATCCGAACCGATAAGGACACCGGTTCCGATTCGAACCCAGTCGGACCGCCGGTCCGGCCGGTTCTACTAAAGAAAAGCTCGAGGAAAAAACTAAATTTGGATGATGACATGGAGATGCCGGTGCCACGTCACGTTGTCGGTGTTGCATCCAGTGAAAGAATGAATCTCACAACCTCATTTTACAGAGCATCACTCGAGCGGGCAGGCACTTTCCTGTAATAACTGCTTTGACTGCTACGCGGACTTCTAGCTCTTCACTGTTCTTTAAATAGCCAACTGGGGGAGATCTGGGTCGATTGGCAGATCGAGAGGAACAGGAGAGAAAAAAAAAATCAAATCTTGAAAAGATTGGGTTTTTGATCTGGAGCAGAAGATGTCGAGAAGATCTGGGACATGCTTGAGGTGTTGTCTGGTGGTGTTTGCGGTGATTTCTGCCCTCGCTGTATGCGGCCCTGCTCTGTACTGGAAGCTCAAGAAGGGCATCAACCACTCTGACTCCAAAATCTCTTGCCCTCCCTGCATCTGCGATTGCCCTCCTCCCCTTTCTCTCCTCAAGATAGCTCCTGGTAATTTCACTCCATTCAATTCCTCTCTGTTTCCAAAATTTCTTCATCTTGAGCTTTCTTTCACTTCAAATTCTATTGGAACCTGCGTAGATAACTGCTGAATTATCTTAGTTACAGCTGATCTGAGAATCTGTGTATGTTAATCAGTTTCTTGATATTTCACATTGGTGTTAGTCTTGCTACATCTGAATAGTAAAAGTAAATCATGTTCTTAATGGTGGCTGATTATGGAATGAGTATATACTAGTAACTAATGAGTCATGTTCTTAGGATTGCTTGGATTTTGACACCAAGTATTAAGCTTTCTAATCTGGTGTTCCTTTTTTTTTTAACCAATATAGTTTATTTGGTATCAATTCAAGTACAAGGAATAATCATCAATGTCCTGTCCTGTGTAAAAAAAAAAAAAAAAATCTTTATGGTTCCAACTTTACCCAACTTGGACTATTCATGTCTCCAAAATATCATCTTTTGATGGGTTTTTGATGATTTTGATAAACCCTTTTCTAAATTACCATCAAATGAAACATACCCAGATAGCCAAAACGTCTGAAACTTAAATTGCTGCATTTTTTTTTTCAAGAAATCATCGTTGTCCGGAACCGTGACATGAAGTAATGTCACTGCAGAACTCAATGCTTATCCCACCATCTTGCTTCTCTTGAAACTACATAGTTGTTGAATTGCATTGAAGTTCTTTTTTCTAACGGTGGCCTTTGGTTTTTCTCTTCTCATTTTTGCAGGGTTGGCTAACCTCTCAGCCACAGGTCAGTGCTTCAAAAGGTTTTCAACATTTTTGGCTCTTAGAAACATAAAAATTGAAACTTAAAAAAAAAACTGTGCTGCAGATTGTGGAAGCAATGACCCAGAGGTGAAGCAAGAAATGGAGAAGCAATTCACTGAACTTCTTGCGGAGGAGCTGAAGCTTCAAGAAGCTGTGGCAGAAGAACACGCCCACCATATGAACATTACCTTTGCAGAGGCGAAGCGGGTAGCCTCTCAGTACCAGAGAGAGGCCGAGAAATGCAATGCCGCCACTGAAATCTGTGAGGAGGCCCGGGAAAGGTCGGAGGCTCTGATGAGAAAGGAGAGGAAGGTGACATCCTTGTGGGAGAGAAGGGCCCGCCAAATGGGTTGGGAAGGTGAATAAACCAACATACCAAATTCATCATCCATTCTGTAATATCCTCTTGGTAAATCATGAACTTTGTGTTTCCACAGATAAAAATGTATGAAGTATTGTATTTTCATAAGAATGTGGAGATTTGCTTATCAAGAGTTGGATGGCAAATGAAAAATGTAGGATTTTCTTGGCAAAGCTCGAATTTCCGGATTTCGAATGTGCAATTGATTGATCTGCAATGGAATTATGTGGGTGGGATTTTGATCCTAATGGACGATATTTTACCAAATCATGTGGTCTTTTTCTCTATTGATCTTGGTTTTTTGGAAGAGTTAAAAAGCCTAAAAACAGTCCCAACTACAAGTCATTGCTAACCAGTGTCCTAAATTTAAAATTTTGGCATTCAGTTTCTTAATTACTAGATTTGTTGATTTTTCATTTTTCTGACTGATTTTGACGTTTTTTTTGGCAAAAAAAAAAAAATGTTTTCCACTTTTTTGAAGCAGCGGATTTGTTGCTTATGGTTTAGGATTATTTGATGCTTAAAAAATGTGTTTTTATCCCGCCAATTTTAAGAGGAGAAAGTGGAAATCAACCAATTTGATAGTTGAGGCGGGACACCAAATATCAACATTTTAAATTTGGTAGCATAACCTATAGTTGTGACTATTTTTAGGTTCTTTAACCTTTTCTGAATGATGTAGCAAAATCTTATTGGTTTATCTTACTTAGGAAGGCAATATTATTGGGAAATGGAATTATTAATATCTCTGAAGCCAAACAATGAGGACCTAAAACTAGATTTGCAGAGTGGAGTCTACATTGGTTACTTGCATGTCAAGTCAACACAATCCAGATACCAGGTGATCTGAACTACACTACCAGAAGCAATCATTCATTTAGAAACATATATTCATAAAAGTTATATACAGGCTGTTGAGGCAAGTTTGCCATTGCAGATGATAACTACATAAGAGAGAATCTAATACTAAAGGCTTTACTTCACATGAGATGAACAAATATATACATAAATTTCAATCTCAACCATAAAAACAGAGGAGGTTTACTTGCTCTCTAAGAAATCAACAGATTTGGCTACCTTTTTTCTTGAATCTCAAGCACTTGTGCGGTCTGGACTCTGAGATGCTTGGACTATTGGCTAGTTGTGGGTTTGTAGGTTTTGTGGCGGCGAACACCTCCATTGAGCTTAGGAACTTTTTTACATGCCTTATATATTCGGGGTAGGTCTCAAGGTTGCAGTGACCCCCGCCATTGACCCACAACGGCTCGTACTTTTCCTTGGCGAGTTCCCATAACCGTCTCCCGTGAGACAAGTCTACTATCTCATCGTCGGTCCCCTATTCCACAAAAAATGGCATCATCAGATGTAACGTTTCACCGCTGACTGAAGCGATCAAAATGAAGTCTTTCTAAAATTTATTATCCTAAGTTGGGCACAAAATGGAGAACTTACATGTATTACTAGAACAGGGCAAGTCACACTCTTGATCTTGTCAATGTTCTGAAAGTGGCCGAAGAGAAAGCACCCATCATTGACAAGATATATAACATCGTGTAAAATTGAAAATTTTAGTCAAAACAGAAATTGAACTCTTATACTTTACCACCTCTTCGAAAGCGCTTTTATTATAAAAATATTCTGTTAGGGCTTTTATTTTTGTAAAATATGTTAGGTTGAGGGAACGGTGAAGTAAATAAGTAAAATAGGTAGTGTGATGATATATATATATATACCTTAAAAATGTCGAACCAAAGAGTGAGTTTGACGTTATAGAGAACTCGAATACCGGAGAGGATGGCACTATGAAGAACAAGTCCTCTTAATCTCTTAAGCCGAGCACCCAAGTGAAGGGTGGGTCCACTTCCAACGGATTGACCATACAGTATCAGTTCCTCTTGCTTAATTCCATATTGCTTCTTCAAGCATGTGTATACCGCTTCTATATCATAGTATGTGTTCAACTCCGATGGCTGCTAGTCATTAACAACCACAATCATATATCATATTAGACCTATAAAATTAGTTAATTAATGACTAATAGTTAAGATATGTATTTACCTTGCCTGAGGATGCCCCGTAACCCGAGTAATCATAGCTGCTAACACCATCAAAGTATTTTTGGTTATATATAATAATTATAATAATGGTTATATATATAAGTATAAGAGTAGGTTAGGGTACCTCATGATATTAACTCGGAGGTGTGCTCTGAGCTCAATAAAGAGTTGTTGCATCTGCCCCAAATCGGCAGCATTGCCATGAGAATAAAGAAGGGTGAATCTAGGAAAAGAGTGTTTCCACAAAGTAGCGACAATACGGTTGCCGGGTTTGGTCTCAAGTAAATGAACGTCCACATTTTTGTCAGGCGTCAATCCAGTTAACATTACCTTCCCATTTTCTCCACCTTCTCTGTACACGTCGTATGTCGCTGGGTCCGGTGGGAAGAAGGCGAATTTCGCCGCTAAATTTGCCGTTGCATTCCCCATCAATTCAAATCCCACACAATGATTGATTGCCCGCCCTTTCACTGAATTTAATTTCACTTTCATAGACGACTTTTCTTCATTGCATTTTGCTGCTTGTTTCTACATGATGATGATGGTGCAGATTCTATTCTTAATTTTTTGTTTGTGGTATTATGTTCTAATTAGGCTGGTAATGGGAATTGATTAAGTTAGAAGATTTTTGGGGGTTGGCAATGGCACCCCACCGAAACGAACTCCCTAAATTTAGTAGTGAACCCAACCTCTCCTAATCAGAATTAGCAAATTGGTTTGTTTAATTAAGAAAAAAACAAATTAGATAAGCTTTACATACTTTACAACAAATTATCCCAACTCTGATTTTTTAATTTTGTACTTTTAGAAGTGGGGCATAATCCAATATCCATCTATCTTTAACAACTAAATATTGATAGAATTATCATATGAATCATACGTCTGTTGGTGTTTTCAGTCAAAAAAACCAGGAACAAGTTGTAAAGCAGAGTGAGTACCTCAACTATTTTGGTATGAAAAAACAGTTAGTTACTTATGAGTATGTGACACACACACACGTAACAATTACCGTATATATATTTACTTACGGTTAGATTAGATATGCACAAAAGTAATATTATGTACCAATTACAAATTAATGTGATCTTGTAGACCGAACACAAATGTGGATCATCCACTAGTGTCTCCTTCTTCCACTAGTGACAACGATTCTTTGACATTGTCGACCGTCAACGACACCTTCTAGTATCCTAACAGACCGTGACAACAAAATAGCATATTCTTTATTCTAAAATAATAATGCAGCTAAATACAATTCTAGATTAGAAATTACTCTTGTTATTGTCGACAGCTGAGCTAGCCAGCCAATATGATATTGCTTTTTCATAACCATAATTAAAGAACATGCTAAACAACAGCATAAATACACACTCCAATGCCAATACTTATACTAATACTAATAATTAAAAACAAAACAATAGCCGTCTTGGGTACAAACACAACCATCCAAAACAATATATAGGGAAGCTCAAATTTCACCTACACAAAATAAAATTAAGTATTCTCCTTGACTAACATCTAAAGCATGTTGCGATTTTTAGGAGTAAGCGAAGTATGTTCAAATCTTACTAATAAAGCCTTTTTACAAATGTTTTAAACTTAACACTTATATCTGAAATTGCATAAATTATCCCACACAAAAAGAGAAGGGTCAATAACCTAGGAGAGGTCTGAAGTTTGGGCCATGTGAATTTGAGAGGTCTGAAGTTTAAATTGGTGATAATAGATGTCTGAAGTTTTGATTTGTAGATAATAGAGGTCTCCGTTAGTTTTTTCCGTTAAAATTAACGGAAACTGGTCATGTGCTTGACATGTGACCAGAAATAAAATTAAATTCCAAAAAATGCCCTTCTTCCACCTCACATGCTTAAATGAAAAGACGAAAATGCCCTTAATGCTACCACCAACTCCGGCGACCACCACTCAGCTCCGGCAACCACCACCCAACTCCGGCGAGCACAACCGCGGCCCCGATTGGGCCCAAATCGGAGCCACGGAGCTCGATCGGAGCTCGGTGGCCCCGAATCGGAGCCACAAAGCTCCAGATCGGAGCTCTGTGGCCCCAGGTCGGAGCCACAAAGCTCCGATCTGGAGCTCTGTGACCCCAGATCGGAGCCACAGAGCGCCGATTTGGAGCTCGCGATTCGGGGCCACCGAGCTCCGATCGGAGCTTTGTGGCTCCGATCGGGGCCCAATCGGGGCCGATGACTTCGATTTGGGCCCTATTGTGGCGGTCGTCGGAGTTTGGTGGGGTCGCCGGAGTTGGGTGGTGGCCGGTGGGAGCCGTGGTGGTGGCCGTAGTTGTGTTATGTTTTAATTAGTGAAAGGGGTATTTTTGTCATTTCATGTTCAATTAATTAAACTTTAATTTGTTTAAAATATTGTCAGGGGTAAATATGACATTTCACGTGTCTCTGTTAAATTTGACAGAAAATTTGGACGGAAAACCTAAAAATCACAAAGTCGAAACTTCAGACCTCAGTTATCACTATTTCAATCTTCAGACCTCTCAAATTCACAATGTCCAATCTTCAGACCTCTCCCAAGTTATTGACTCAAAAGAGAACAACATTTTTGTTTTCTTTAGCCATCTTGATTCGCCAAATAAACCATGTCATATGATTGTTTGCAGCTAGTCTTCCTAGCTAATGGTGACATATTCATTATATAAAATTCACTATTAACAAAAATTAATGAACAAAATATAAGGATCCAAATCACACATTTTATTTTAGATTATTTTATATTACAATTTATTTTATTTATATACGATGTGTGTGTATATACAAAATACAAGTCGTGAATTTGAAACATTTTGTCTCTCGTTTTAACCAGCTAATTAAGGTGACCTTGTGGGGGTTAAATCCTTTGTATTATATATATAACTACACTATATACATCAACTGAGTAGTATTGTCTATTTCCATATACTCTCGAAATGGCAAATTTAAGCTCTTTCTTCCTAGTTTGGTTGACCTGCACTAGGGGAGCTAATTCTTCATCGTCACCCACGACCGCCATTAAAGGAGGCTACTATCCTTCATGGAGCAGCTTCCCTCCATCACAGATAAACACAACCTTCTTCACCCACATCTTCTACGCCTTCCTCTCTCCTAGCAGCATCACTTTCAAGTTCGAATTAACTAACGAAACCGCCATAGCCATCTCCAACTTCACCGCTCCACTGTTAAAATTAATATTGACTTACCATTATGGGCCGAGAAGAACCCACTATCATGGTTAAGACTAAGTTATCATCATGGGCCAAGACTTGATGATTTGGGCTAAGATAGTTGACCCAAGTTGAAGAAATATCTAGAGTCTAAATAATTCTAGGAATTAAATAAGGGTTAAATGTACTTTTGATACCACATGTTTGTCCGAATGTGGCTTTTAGTACTGGATGTTTAGTTTTGTATACTTTTGGTACCAAACGTTTGAAAAAATGTGGCTTTTGGTACATCCGTTGGTTGGCCGTTAGTTTTGGCCGTTAAATGACATGTGCAAGTCACGTGATCGACTCTAAACTTTTAATTTTGTTCAATTTAGTCCCTCAAATATATTCATAAATTTTATTTTGTTTAACTTAGTCATAACACTTCAAAATCGGACCCAATTAAACCAATCGAATTCAATTGACATAGCACCATTTGGGGTCAAATTACCCAATTGGAGATAGGTCTCAATTGGGTTCGATTTTGAAGCTTTAGGACTAAATTAAACAAAATAAAAGTTATGAATATATCTGAGGGACTAAATTGAACAAAATTAAAAGTTTAGAGTCGATCACGTGACTTGCACATGTCATTTAACGGCCAAAACTAACGGCCAACCAACTGATGTACCAAAAGCCACATTTTTTCAAACGTTTGGTACCAAAAGTATACAAAACTAAACATCCAGTACTAAAAGCCACATTCGGTCAAACATGTGGTATGAAAAGTACCTTTAACCCATTAAATAATTGTAGAAAGTTCTAGAGTGTTTCTAGGTAGTTCTAAGTCTAGAAATTTCTTTAGTCTAGATAATTCTATAGCTCTCTATAAGGAGTGAGTCATTTGTAGCAAAAGCAAGCACCACCACAACTAGATCCACCACCATAAGTTGTAAGAGTCTCCTATCATATTTAGAGTAAGATAGTTATATATATATATATATATATATATATATATATATATACGAGTTCTTCTCTTATTGTTGAGATACGGTTTTTGGCAAGTGCAAATCGGCACTTCGTTATTTTTACATGGTATCAGAGCCACATTAGCGGTAACGCGGAGAGATTCAAGATCGGGATTGAAGAACTCGGGAACTCTAAATATGGATGTTTCCGGTCGTGTGATTGGACGAGGAATGGAGTTGCTGAACTCGTCCAATTACCGGATTTGGAAGTCTTGCATGGAATCGTATCTTGTGAGCGAAGACTTGTGGGACGTCGTTGGAGGCAATGATATAACCGCCCCGGAGGAGATCGTTAAAAACTGTGAAGAGTTCAAGCGCTGGAAGCGGATGAATGCCAATGCGGAGTTTGCCTTGAAGAGGTCGATATCGTCAAAGGTGTTTGATAATATCTCACGATGCACCTCTGCCAGTTCGATCTGGAAGACGCTAGACCAGCTATACAATAAGAAGAACGAGGCGCGGTTACAGATGTTGGAGACGGATCTGGCAAATGCGAAACAGAGTGAGTCTTCGATTTCACAGTTCTTTCTAAAGGTGAAGAACTTGTATTCAGAAATTAATTTACTCAACCCGGAGGAGCCAATTTCTGAAGCGCGGATAAAACGGTCTATTATTCGAGGATTACGCCCCGAATATATTTCGTTTGTTACATCGATTCAAGGGTGGGTCCAACAACCATCATTGGAGGAGTTTGAGAACCTTCTAGCTTCACAAGAGTCGTTGGCTAAGCAAATGGCCGGGTAAAGCTGGAGGAAGATCAGTGCGCGCTCGTGGCTCAGGTAAAGGAGAATGACGCCAGCAAAAAGGTTGGTAGGAATGTGAAGTCGTCTCGCAGGAAAGACTTCAAGTGTTACCTCTGTGGGAAGCCTGGACATTTGAAGAGAAATTTTCGGACCAGACTAAAGGAGAGTAACATGGTGGAATCCAAGACTTCAACCGAAGATGAAGAATTGGCAAAATGTTTTCTTGCCAAGACCACTCCCACGTGTGCATTCACAGCTCAAAACTCAGGAAAGGAATGGATTGTCGATTCCGGTTGTGGTAATCGTCTTACTGGAGATGTGAAGCAACTTTCGAAT
This sequence comes from Clarkia xantiana subsp. parviflora, assembly GCA_036873135.1. NCBI lineage: Eukaryota > Viridiplantae > Streptophyta > Magnoliopsida > Myrtales > Onagraceae > Clarkia > Clarkia xantiana. Next base: position 22,555,601 of record JAPTYO010000014.1, read on the forward strand.
CTTCGCCGTCATGAAGGAGAAGAAGTCATAGTCACGACGGTTGATAATGTTCACCATGTTGAGAAGGAAGGCACAGTTGTGATCAACAGTAGCGGTGGGACATCGATCAAGCTTGATAGCGTTTATTATGTTCACGGTGTGAAGATAAATCTCCTTTCAGTGGCGAATGCGGTCGATTCAGGTATGTACGATTTATTTGGTCCGAATGATGTGAAATTTCTCAAGAATGTAGAGATGATCAAGGCAGATGTCGTTCACATCGGTGAGCGAGTAGACGACATGTTCGTGATACCGGCTTCAAGTAAGAAAACTTCTTCAAAGAAGGTTCATGGAAAAAGGGGGAGTTCTAATCCTCGCGGATATTTCCATGGAGGAGCCGATGACAGTCAAGTGGTGAAACATGGATCAGGAAGATCGATCACTAAGCCAGTTCGTGATCGGGATAAAAATCACATATGTGCTTATTCTTGCTTCCTTGCAAATCCGGTAGTTGAGAATCGATCTTTCCCTCAAGATGAAGATAAAGAAGAGTCGGACTTGGAGATGTCTACGGGTATCAAAGTGATGTCGCCACCGGGAGTGGAGCGCCGACACGGTATTTCATCGTTGACTAATAATTTGGTCTTCGGGAAAGGAGGAATATACAAGGCATTAAGGGAAGTGAGAAAAAAAGGTTTCAAAGTCACGAGTCGATCGAGACAGAAAAATGTGATTGAAGAATCGAGAGCGGCACAGACTGAAGTGCAACATTGATAAGAAGAAACATGAAGGAAAGTCAATGTTGAAGGGAAGTGTTAAGATCAACATTGACTTACCATCATAGGCCGAGAAGAACTCACTATCATGGGTTAAGACTAAGTTATCATCATGGGCCAAGACTTGATGATTTGGGCTAAGATAGTTGGCCCAAGTTGAAGAAATATCTAGAGTCTAGATAATTTTAGGAATTAAATAATTGTAGGAAGTTCTAGAGTGTTTCTAGGTAGTTCTAAGTCTAGAGATTTCTTTAGCCTAGATAATTCTATAGCTCCCTATAAATAGGGGTGAGTCATTTGTAGCAAAAGCAAGCACCACCACAACTAGATCCACTACCATAAGTTGTAAGAGTCTCCTATCATGTTTAGAGTAAGATAGTTATATATATATACGAGTTCTTCTCTTATTGTTGAGATACGGTCTTGGGCAAGTGAAAATCGGCACTTCGTTATTTTTACATCCACTACAACAACCCACCGCTCAAAACCCTCCTCTCCATCGGAGGTGCTAGTGCTGACGCTTCTGCACTATTAGCGATGCTATCTTCATCTCCGTCCTCGAGAAAGACCTTCATAAACTCATCCATGGAGGTCTCGAGGAAGTTCGCGTTCCACGGGCTCAACCTCGACTGGGAATATCCTCAAAGCCCTAGTGAGATGAAAAACATGTGAGTGATGTTCAAAGAATGGAGGGCTGCCCTAAAAAAGGAGGCCAAGCCCACTAACTTACCGCCCTTATTGCTCACTGCGGCGGTCTACTTCTCCTCCGTTAGGATCGATTCGCACGAATACCCAACCTGATCCATAAAAAAGAACCTAGACTTCATAAACGTAATGACCTACAATTACCACGGCGGGTGGGACCCGACACAAACAGGTGCTCAAGCGGCATTTTTCGACCCGTCTAGTAACCTAAGTTCGATATACGGACTTAAGTCATGGCTCGGGGCGGGTGTCCCTAAGGAAAAAAATGTCATAGGGTTGCCTCTTTATGATAGGACATGGACCCTAAAGGACCCGAACAACCACGGGATCGGGGCAGCAACAATCGACGTGGGCCCCGGTGACTAGGAGTGCTTTCGTTCAATGAAGTCGAGGATTTTAATAAGAATTCTACGGCGACGGTCGTGTGTGATCACGACACGGTTTCGATGTATTCTTTCTTTAAGGTTAATTCAATAAATATGTTGTGGGTCAGCTACGATAGTGTCGTGTCGACTGCAGTAAAGGTCGCGTATGCTCAAGCCCTAGGGCTTCGGGGGTATTTCTTCTGGGCTCTGGGTTCTGATAATGAATGGAAGATCACGTCGCAAGGTAAAACATTATTTCTAGTCACACCACTCTATCACTTTTTGCAGAGAGATGCGATTCTGTCACAAAAGTATCCCTACTAATCATCTTTTAGCGACGGAAACAGTGATGGATGACACCATAATCATCATAGTGTATAATATATTTACTACACAATCACCTTATCCCAACCTTGATAGATTGTTAAGTGCATCTCTTGTAAGATAGCCACCGCTTCGACATTGGTTGCATTAACATCACGACATGAGGAGTGACGCCCCACTATAAGTCTTCTACAATCATCTCTTGCGATAACACCCGTACCACCTCGACGTGTGTCCAATACTCAAGATACATCACATCAAACTGAAATTGTATTAGGCGGTGGCCGGTGCCATTTTTCGATTTCATTCTGTCGACCGGTCGGCGGTCCTCCTTCCAAACTTTGAGTTGTCATGCTCCACATTTTTGCACAAAACCGACGAGTACGTTCCACATCAAGTCTAGGATTTGAAGTGTCTCTCCCATAAACGGCTCGACACCTTTCGTTCCAAATCTCCCATGCCGTAACCTCATTATAAAGCTTTAAGAGAGCCTCAAAATTAGCTCCCGCCTCTTCTAAAACATCCACCCAACTTGGCCCACCCTCAAGTTACCATCGGATACCGACTCCGTCAAACCAAACGTGTTGGGTCCATAAACAATATAACAATGCATGGTCCACTGATTCCGATCCGATCGGTTACAAAATTGACATTTAGAAGATATATACACACCCCTTCAATTCAGTTCATCAAAAGTAGGGAGTGATCTTGCACCAACTTCTTCACAAATTATTTTTTTTTTTTAATACCGATTTGCTTTTCCAAATATGTCTCCATAGTATAACTAAGACCGATCTAAAAGAAACTTGTTACGAAAGTAGAGAGGTAATAGAAGAGGGAACTTGAGGATGTCTTATTATCACACATAAGGAGCCCTTATATAGGGATTACATATACTTGTGGAGGAAGTAAATTTAATACTAGGAAAGTCTAAACAAGGAAGATGGTATATACACGTAATATTGAACATCCACTAAATATATTCATAACACTCCCCCTTGGATGTTCATAAGGAAATTGTGCCTCGTTAAAACCTTACTAGAAAAAACCCATTGGGATAAAAATCTAGTGAAGGAAAAAGAGTACACAATTATGGATCCCTTTTTGTAAGCTGCCTCGTTAAAAACCTTACCAGGAAAACCCAATGGGATAAAACCTTGGTTAAGGGAAAAAGAGTGCAGCGGTGTAGATTCTCCCCCTGATGTTGATATCGCGTAATTTCAATAAGTCGACGCAATCCAATCATGTTCGCCAATATTCCAGATGTCGAAGTCGATAAAGCCTCCTTGAAAAGATCCGCTAGAGAGTCATATGGACAAATTCGTTGGATGAAGAATAACTTGAGGCGAATGTGTTTTGTATGTCTCCTTTGATATAACGATCTTCAACTCGAGCTATATAACCTGCATTATCTTCATATATACAAAATAATGGTACAATATATTTATTATCCAACATTCTTGGAAAAAATTTCATGCTAGCATTTTCATTCCTTCTAGGATTTTCACTTTAATTTTGCTATCGGCTATAAATAATTCATATGTGGGACGCATTCAAAACTTTTTATGTACTGCCAACGTAATAGTATATTTGAAGGTGATTGCTCCACTAAATGATCCATATAATAATTGCCAGGATTTTGCATATAACATTTGTACCACAGGTTGTGCGTATATATCTTACGACACAATTTATTTATGCGGAAAATAATTTGTATCCACTGGCTTCCACCTTATGCATTTTTCATATTAATACTTGCGTCTTTTCAAATTTTGGTCAATCATAATACTTGTTTAACATATTGAGCTCAAGATCCTCGACTCCTCGTCTTGTTTTATGATTTCACTCATGAATAATATTCAAAATTGTTGTCGAAAACTTTATATTACGGTTCCATCACTTCCCGTTAATGACATAACTCATTGAGATCTCTTTATTGTAATTACTTTCAGGTACCTGAACCACTTCTGGGGTTTCATATTTAGTTATGTTTTTAATTCTTTTGGGAAATCACCTCCACAATAAGACCATATTTATATTTCTTTTCTTTCCATGCTCCATTCTTCTTTCAAAAATTTCCGTGGAACCATTATCGCACGTTTCAGGCGTGACTTATTTTTCATTATAAATTGTCCAATCTGGACATTTAAATTGGAGCATTTGCAGCCGGTAATTGACTTATGACTTTCTGGGTCTCATAAAGTCACTTAATAGGCAGTATCTGAAAATGGTTATCTCTTTGAACTTCAGGTTCATATTATCATTGTGCGAGGATCTAAATGAGATAATAGCAATTTTTGTTCAGTCAATCTATTTTCTGCCAGCTGCTTCTTTTCTCCCCCTAATGTTGGGAAAAGTTGTTCAAAATTGACATTCATCACTATTGCTTTGAATAAATATATCAGTCATTGTTCTCAATAAATTGTTTACAACCAACATATTTTTCCCAACATTCCAGACCCATCTTAGTGCATTGCGGTGGAGCAATTCAAATATATATCGCACTTTACAAAGTTCATAAATGGGGAATTAGTCTCTTTGACTAAAATTTTTTGTAATGGGGAGAACTGTCATTTAAAATTGGCTTGATGATGCGCGGGATTTGTACTCAATTTGCTCTAATTGGTAGCAGTTTAGCTATTTAATTGGAGGATCTTTGTAACTTTCATGCTAAACTGCAAATCTAGACATGTAATCGTCTGAATCTTGTAGTAAATATCAACTTTCAATATCATCATCATTCTTTATTACATAATCTGGAAATTTGTAAATTCATAATCAACGCACATGTGACCATATTGTAGATGCATCTTTCAAAATAATATATCGGTCCACATGGCAGGTGAACGGGCCCATATTCACCTTTTATAATTTTCATAAATAACAGGATTTTATCCCGACATCGGTTGATGATGATCACATGATGAATTTTCCTTTGAGAGCAAGTATTGTAATGATTTTTGGAGAATCTTCAGGTTCTTCCAAATAATGTGTTGCGCATCTTAAGTGATCCGGAATGGTATGTAACCGGTCACGCCAAATATTGTATTATATGGGTAAAACTTCTGGTTTACCTCAATGCATCAGTAAACTTCAGGTTTAACTGATATGTATATCTTTCGTATTTCCGTAGGAGATATGTCATGTATCTCTTGTAACATAATCCGCATATTGTTATTTTATTCGTCGTCATCATATGATGATTGCGGAGTAATCAATTCTTTATATTAATATATACTATATATGTAAGATATAAATAACAATAATAAAAAATGTAAAGAAATAAATAAATAACTTCGTATAAATGCTCAATTTCATGATCTTCGGGATCATTTATAGCTCAATATATTATGATCCTTATTTGTAACACAAAATCTTTAATAATCTTTTGTTTATATCGCAAAATCTCTTAGGATATTCAGATCTCATTTTCATGATCCCAGATCATTCATAAAAATAATTTAGGATCTTCAGGATCTCTGTTCATAATTTAAGATCTTCAGGGATCTTCAATCTCGTTAATTCATAGTCCCATATATTTAGGATCTTCAGGATCCTTTATTCATTTCCAGATCTTCTAGGATCTTCATGATCATTTATTCATAACTCACGATCTCTTAGAATCTTCAGGATTCTGTATGTATAACTCATGTTTTACATAATTCAATTTTCATACTTGAAGATCTTTACTTCATTAAATCATTTTTCATACCTTATAGGATCTTATGGATCCTAAATGTAGTAATTCTTGAGCTTTTGAATAACTCTTGATCTTCTAGATCATTTTATAATAAAATGCGACGAGCATAAGGATATGTGTATATAATAAATATAATGCAGTGCAAGAAATAAAAATGTAACTGTAAATGCAGTGCAAGAAATATAAATATAATTGTAAATGTAGTGCAATAAATATAAAAGATAATTGTAAATGCAAAATTTAAAGTAAAATAAATACGAATATTCATAACTTTGATCTTCAAGATCGTAATATCATATCTTCAGGATACGTATTAGTATAGAATGCAATTTTCTTTATCGCAATATCCAAGTACCGAATAATATTTGCTAATGAGGCCAAACTTCGCCTAATTTCATTGCGCTTCATAAAATAATCAAATTTCACGCTGCATAATATCATCAATTTTAAAGCTAGCGTCACCGTGCATCTCAAAGTTATCATTCTTCCAAATCAATTGGACTTTGCATTCTTTTCACGCATTCTTTATTTGTGAGATGCATCATTGTTCTTTATCGATATCATGATGATGCTAACTATTAACTATTTCATCTCAACCATGCACATAGTCATGGTAACTATTACAAAATTGTAATCTTCAGATTCATAAACTGTAACACTCGCTTCAGGGAGTGAAATATATTCATCACTGTGATACTCACTTCAGGGAGTATAGATGATATCAAAAAAATAATCACAAACTACAACACTCACTTCTGGGAGTGGAGTACATCATCATTATAATAAATATTGCAACACTCACTTTAGGGAGTGAGCATATCTAGTGGGCGATGCAACACTCTTTGTATCTTGATATATTTCAGCATCGAGCACTCATGTGCTTAGCCACACTATTTGTTTTTCTTGTGATAAATCATATACCATATACTCGCTTTAGGGGGTGGAGTCATATCAATACAAATATAACTTCATATACGAACAAATATTTAACACATAGAGTTGATCTCCACATATAAAAATAACTAACTGATATTTACCGTGATGTTGTCATGTACCCTAAAATCGTTTCACGCATGATCCAACATAGATTGATTCCAATAAATCTAGCATCTATCAAATAACAACAGTATTAGGAACACAATATCAAATAGTAATAATAAAAACTTAAGATTTGAGACGATTAATATAAATTAATGTAAGAAAAAAAAATCTCCCTTTTCAATTTTTCCCGATATTGTTCTCTTTCGGTGTTGTTCTCGTCTTTAATCTCAAAGACCCCCTTCCATCTTCTTTGAATTTATTTCCGTTCAACCTAGCTCGAACTCGAAGTGATCGTTAGGGGATTTTTGTATTCGCCATCGTCTTCTCTCACTTTGGATCGTCTGCTTCGAATGTCCGACGATTTAAGATCGAGCAATTTCGTGCTGATAACGTGTTACGAAAGTAGAGAGGTAATAGAATAGGGAACTTGAGGATGTCTTATTATCACACATAAGGAGCCCTTATATAGGGATTACATATACTTGTGGAGGAAGTAAATTTAATACTAGGAAAGTCTAAACAAGGAAGATGGTATATACACGTAATATTGAACATCCACTAAATATATTCATAACAAAACTCAAAATGTATAGAGTAGAGTGAATAATTCTGTCCAAAAATAATTGAACGATTAAATCAGTTCATAAGGACCAACCAACTAACTTTTTCCTAAACGAAAAATATCTAATAATTAGGCCCAAATATAAAAAACCATCTAACGGCTTATTGGGCCAAACTCGTTGTTGTGGCCTCCTCTTCCTTCACATTATAGATAGAGGAGAACGCCTAATTTAGGGTTTAATCGCAGTGGTCTCTCTCCAGTTCAGCGCCGGCGCCACCCACCTCATCCAGCAGCGAAGATGGTATTCTTCATTTCTCCTTCAATCAATTTTCAGCTCAAGTAAACTCGATGATCGAGAACTTAAAAGTATGGATTGATTTAGATTCCTCTTCGTTCTATGTGCAGCCTTCCCACAAGACGTTCATTATCAAGAAGAAGCTGGCCAAGAAGATGAGGCAGAACAGGCCGATTCCTCACTGGATCCGCATGCGTACCGACAACACCATCAGGTTTGAATCTGTCGCCTAACTGTTCTGCGTTGTTTCTGGGTTCTGTAGATTCAATAATAGGAGGTTGTGTAGTGCTCATATGCAATGTGGTAGTTTCACAATTGGGATTCAAGTATTGTTGCAAAATGTGATCTTATGTGAATGGTGGGGCTTCATTTTTTCGTGGTGGGAAACTGAGTAGGTTGGCTTCGATTCAGAAGTTGTGTGGTTGCTCGAACATAATGGAATCGTCTTAATGCAGTATATTTTAACGTCTGGTTGCCAATTGTGTTTCAAAATATGATCTTGTTTGAAGTGTTGAGTTTTGATTTTTAAGAAGCATTGTTTTTAGGTGATATACAAAGTTTTTTAGTAATTCGAACATTTGGTAATCATCTTACTGCAATGTTTTAACAACTGGGCTTCCAAGAAGTTTGAAATTCTCATATTTGAAAGCTTGAGCTTCAATTCTTAAGAAGTTTAGCTCAGGCACCATGAAATCGCTTGATGCAGTGTTTCAGCAGTTGGGTCGCTGATAATGTTGCAAGATCTAATCATATTTGAAAGGTTAATCTTTGATTGTTAAGAAGTTGATTGTCGTGATTTGGTGGTAGCAAGTTGTGTAGAAACTTAAACATCAACGAGTCTTCTTAATGCAGTATTTTTACCAATTGGGTTGCCAAAAATATTGCAAATTTTGATATTGTTTGAAGGGTTGTACTTCAATTTTCCAGAAATTGATTATGGTTTTCTGTGTTGCTCAGGTACAACGCGAAGCGCAGGCATTGGCGCCGCACCAAGCTCGGCTTTTAAGCTGGCTTATGTGTTCGTGTTTCTTCATGTTTCAGTTTACTAAGTTTAATGTATGAGATTGTCAGAGGAGTATTGTCTGGATTATCTTATGTTATGAGATTCTTGTTAAAAAACATGCATTTTACTTCAACGATTGAAGCTCTCGAGTGTTCTGGTTTAGTATTGTGGTGGCATCTGCATCTCCATTTCTCCGCAGCTACCTTCTATTATTAACTTGTCTTACAGCTAAAAGTGTGGCCATCCATACCTTTGCATGAAACACTGTAAACAGAAACACACCAAAAAAATCTAAAAATTCTTATAATAGTAAGACAAAAAATTTTCACGTTTTTTTTTTTTTGTCATGGCTCAAATTCTGCTGCAAATTTTTATCGGGTTAATTACTAAAAAAACATTCCAAGGTTTACCCTATGTTAAAATTAGGTGTCTGAAGTTTCAAATGTTAAACTGTAGTGTCCAATGTTTCAATTTTGTTAAAATGTGGTGTATCGGTGTGATTACTTTAGAGAAGTCAATTCCGCCGAAACTGTTTGCCAAATTCGAGCTCCCATATACACTCCCTTCTCATCATCTTGTCGGAACTATCACCTAAGAAGTTAGCTACATCCGCACAAGTAAATCTTTTTTAAAATTCAAATTTTGGGTGAAATTTGACGATTTTGTGAAAAGGAAAGAGTGATGGATTATGAGTGGGTGAGTGTGTTAATGAAAATGATTGAATGGAGATGAAAAAACACGCAGAGACACCAAATTTCAACAAAAATGAAACTTGAGACGGTCTATTTTAACATTTCATAACTTCAGATACCTAATTTTAATATAGAGTAAAACATTGTACAATTTTTTAGTTATTAACCCTTTTTATTGGGTCGTAATGTTCTGTGAACCCGCTTTATATAGCTTATATATATATATATATATATATATTATAAAATTTAGAATTAATACACTTGTATTAGTATTTATAGTTTTTTTTGCCCAGTTATTAGTATTTATAGTTTGTAATTTAAATTTTATCATTTTTGTTGATGGAGTAAATACAAAAAAATTGTGTCACGGTGTATTAAGTGAAAATCACAGTAATATTATTATTAGACTATATTGTTTTACCCACCCGATTGACATGAATCTAATTATGGACAGAGACAAAATAATCAAAAGCCGAGGATCTTTGAGGAGCCACAGCCGTAGGGCCTCAACCAACTCCAACTCCCTAAAACAACCTATTTGGTTTGTCCCAAAGGAACCAGCAAGTTCTTTAGTAAAACCAAAAAAACAAACAAAAAACACAACTACCCTAAACCTCTTTTCTCCTTTATCTCCTTTCTCCTTTCCATTATTATTATAAACAGAAAATTAAAAAAAACATAGGAATTTGTAAGAAAATCTTTCCTTCACCGTTTTCCTCAATTTCGATTGTACTCTCATTGATCTAACCTTTAAAGGGTCTAAAGTTTTCATCGTTTCGCGAATATGGCCTCTTCTCCTGGTGACGTCGCCTTGGAGGAGATCAAGATCGGGAAAGTCGACCTTGTAAGGACTGTCTTTTTTTCTTTTTGAAAATAATAACAATAAAATCTGTATTTTTTCTTTTTTGTATCATCGTAAGAACAAACCAATAACTAAATGATTCGGTCGTGTTTGATCATTGTGAAGGAAAAAATTCCGATTAAAGAAGTGTTCGAGCAGCTGAATTGTACAAAACAAGGATTGACGACCGACGAAGGGCATAAGAGGGTTCAAATTTTTGGTCCAAATAAGCTTGAAGAGAAGAAGGCATATAATTCTACATCATTTTCTTATTTAATATAAAATTGGCAAAGAAATCATAACGTTAATTTCTTCAATATTTTTTTTTCTTTAAAAAACAGGAAAGTAAAATTCTCAAGTTTTTGGGTTTTATGTGGAACCCTTTATCATGGGTTATGGAGGTAGCTGCTATCATGTCTATTTCATTGACCGATGGAGAGGTTTAACTATATTCTTTCTATTTCGAATACCCAATTCGATTTGTGTAACATTGTTATTGTAGTTGATTATTATCGAATAAATTTCAGGGAAATCGAGATTGGCAAGACTTTGTCGGGATCGTATCGCTTCTCTTGATCAACTCGACCATCAGCTTTATCGAAGAGAACAATGCAGGTAATGCGGCGGCGGCACTCATGGCTGGTCTTGCCCTAAAAACCAAGGTATCTAAATATCCTCACCATTTGCCTCCAATGAACCATTCTTAAATATCGAGCCATAGATGACCGGAATCCGATAATGAACGAACCAATCAGGTGTTGAGAGATGGGAAATGGAGCGAAGAAGAAGCATCGATTCTCGTGCCTGGAGACGTCATTAGCATTAAACTCGGAGATATTATCCCTGCAGATGCTCGTCTTTTAGAAGGAGATCCGCTCAAGATCGATCAGTCTGCCCTAACAGGTTTGATCCATATAACGTTGCTATCGATATGAGCTAATAGTTCAAAAAGTTTAGCTATAGTTTTAATCGAATTTGACATGAAAGGTGAATCTTTACCTGCAACCAAAAATCCGGGCGATGTGGCATTTTCCGGTTCGACTTGCAAGCAAGGTGAGATCGAGGCCGTGGTCATCGCCACCGGAGTTGGTACCTTCTTCGGTAAAGCAGCGAGCCTCATCGATAACACCGATCAAGTTGGTCACTTCCAAAAGGTACTAGCAAGATTTCGATCATTACAAACCCTAACCCTAATTGGACTACAAACAAAAAACCCTAATCAGACTACAAACCCTAACCCTAATCGGACTTCATTGACTTCAGGTGCTGACATCTATCGGAAACTTCTGCATTTGCTCGATCGCGGTGGGGTTCTTGATCGAGATTGTCGGTATGTACGTGATCCAAAAAAGGGAGTACTTGGAGGCAATCGATAATCTTCTCGTACTTCTGATCGGAGGGATCCCAATCGCGATGCCGACAGTCTTATCAGTCACCATGGCTATCGGCTCCCACCGCCTTTCGGAGCAAGGCGCCATTACAAAGAGAATGACCGCAATCGAGGCATTGGCAGGGATGGATATCTTATGTAGCGATAAGACCGGGACTCTGACACTGAACAAGCTCACCGTTGACAAGTCACTAGTCGAGGTTTTCCCGAACAACATAGACAAGGATGGTCTGATATTGCTAGCCGCTAGGGCGTCTAGGGTCGAGAATCAAGATGCAATCGATGCTTCGATTGTGGGAATGTTGTCCGATGCTAAGGAGGCCCGGGCGGGTATACAAGAAGTGCATTTCTTGCCCTTCAATCCAGTCGACAAGCGAACCGCGATTACTTATATCGATGGCAATGGCGATTGGCATCGGTGTAGTAAAGGTGCACCTGAGCAGGTAGCTATAAGTTCATTAAATCCATGAAACCTAAACCCTAAATAGTAATTAACATATTTTTGGAATTTAGATAATTGAACTGTGCGGGCTCGACGGAGCTACGACCAGGAAGGTTCGTATGATTATCGGAAAATTTGCGGATCAAGGTCTCCGCTCCTTAGCCGTGGCTCGACAGGTGATTATCAATGACACAAGCCAATCATTGACTTATCTAATGAATGTGACATTTCTAATTAACATGTATAATACAATGTAGACTATTCCTGAGAAGAACAAGGACAGCCTCGGAGAAGCATGGGAGTTTGTAGGTCTTCTACCATTATTTGACCCGCCACGACACGATAGTGCAGAGACTATCCGTCGAGCTATCGAGCTCGGCGTCAGTGTGAAGATGATCACCGGTGATGAGCTTGCCATTGGCAAAGAGACGGCTCGTAGGCTCGGCATGGGCTCGAACATGTACCCTTCATCGTCTCTACTTGGGAATGGCGATGGCAAGGACGAGTCCATTCCTCCGATCCCCGTTGATGATCTCATCGAACAGGCCGATGGCTTTGCCGGTGTCTTCCCTGGTATACAAACCCTAGATTTTCCGGAGGATTATTATCTCATCTCACATTAAAAGAATTTGATGAATCAATAATTAGATAATGATAATTTAGAAGTAGTTTGATGATATTATAAAGTGATTAGGTCTTTGAATAATATGTTAATGACAATTTCATATAAAGCGCGAGTTAATCACTTAAGCGAAAATTATGTAGAGCACAAGTATGAGATCATTAAGAGGCTTCAAGATAGGCACCACATTTGCGGAATGACCGGGGACGGCGTGAACGATGCCCCAGCGTTAAAGAAGGCGGATATCGGGATTGCGGTGGACGATGCAACGGATGCGGCAAGAAGCGCATCAGACATTGTTTTGACGGAGCCAGGACTCAGTGTGATCATCAGTGCAGTGCTGACTAGTCGAGCCATCTTTCAGAGGATGAAGAACTACACAATCTACGCAGTATCGATCACGATCAGGATCGTGCTAGGGTTCTTGCTCCTAACCCTAATCTGGAAGTTCGATTTCTCGCCCTTCATGGTACTCATCATTACAATCTTGAATGACGGCACCATCATGACCATCTCCACGGATAGGGTTAAACCTTCTCCGCTCCCAGACTCTTGGAACCTCGAGGGAATCTTCGCCACCGGAATCGTGCTCGGGACGTACCTTGCTATCATGACCATGACCTTCTTCTACCTGATTCACGATACCGACTTTTTCACGGTAAGTCCAAAACCTTAACCCTAACCCTAATCGTATACCTAATTTATTATCTGATGTGGTATTATTTGCAGACAACGTTTGGAGTGAGGTCTATTCGAAGCAATCCTGACGAGCTTATGGCCGCTCTATACCTTCAAGTGAGCATCATAAGCCAAGCGCTTATCTTCGTGACGCGTTCTAGAAGTTGGTCCTTCACCGAGTGCCCTGGTCCATTGCTCCTCGCCGCCTTCATTATCGCCCAATTGGTTAGTATATTCTCGATTTATCTAGTAATTAACAACATTCAAGTCGTAAACCGATCTTTGATTTTTCTTGTGATCGATTTAAGGTGGCCACTCTTATCTCGGTTTATGCGGATTGGGACTTTGCGGAAATCGAAGGGATCGGATGGGAATGGGCGGGTGTGATTTGGCTCTACACACTAGTCACCTATTTCCCTCTCGACCTCCTCAAGCTGATTACTCAATAAAACTTAGGTGGGTGATAAAATGCGGATCGGAATTATTAGGGTTTTATTTGTGAATTAAAGTCTTCATTTACTAGATCAGTGACGAGAAACGGAACTGTAAAGTCGTCATGCGTGGAAAACTCTTGAGCTTCTCGAAAGTGTATGAAATGCCATCTGAATTTTCGAGACATATATCAGTGGAACATTGCGATATCAACATGCATGATAAAAGCTTCTACGTTGCTAGTTGGCAATATTATAATTTATAATACAAGACACTTCAAGAAACATGTCTCCTGTTTTTCCTTCATCTTCTTGTAGTTACAGACCGAAAGAAGTCAGTAACAGTTTGTAGTTACAAGCAGATCGTATATATTGTTATTTCAACTGTCGATACAAGCCTGAACGTAAGATGAACATTTCTCGTAACAAGTACAAGCATGCATCATTATCCACATAGGTTTGTTCATCTCCATTTTATAAACGAGATTATCGTGCATGACGAAGCCTTTTTATGGATTGATGTTCACGTCGAGAAATTTCTAACTAGAAGAGAAAACAAAATAAGAGAGAGACACGTGAATTGTTTTCATTTGCAATTCACGTGTCTCTCTCTTATTTTTAATTGCGGTCCAATTGGACCACAATTAACTGGCGACTGTAGTACTTCTCAACAGGCAACGTTTAAGTTAGTCTTTACAGTTCCGATCGAATTACGATACGCAAATCAGTGGCGGATCTAGGAACCCGGCTAAGCGGGTTCCTAGTACGGTTTTACGACAATAATATCAAAAACGAACTAAATCGGTATTAATATGGGTTGATTTTTTTTTTTTTTTTAAATCAAATGTAATACAATTCTACTTTCATATATATATATATATATTAAATCATATATTGTAACCAATCCGCACAACTAAATTAATATCTAAAATAATAACCATCTAACCAATAAGATTGCATTATGTAAAAGAAGCCTTTATAGATTTTTTTTTTTACTAAAACCTTGAGAAAAAGAAGAGAAATGACTCAGTAAAAAAAATCTCAATAAAAAAATTTAAAAAATGCCCCATAAAAAAATATTAACTAAAAAGCCTTAAAGAAAAAAAAATATTGACAAAAAATCTTAAAAGGGTTACTTCGCGTATATCGTTTCCATTTTTTTAATAATAATACATAACAAAAAAGTTTTAGGATAATCTTACGATTTTTTTTTTGAAAAAAAATGACTAAAACTTTCAAGAATAAAAAAAATGACTCTACATCCGCCCCGCTTAGAACACTCTACATCAGCCAAGTGGTGTCCCAGAAACCCGCTTAGAACACTCTATATATATAGATACGCCCCTAACGCAATACATATAGTATCTAGCTAAAGTGGAGGATAAAAAGAATGCGTCGTTATAATATAGGATTGTCAAATTGTTCATAAGTGCATACTATCTTGCTTCTCAATGATATCCTCTGGAATTACTAGGCTCATCGTGTCATGTTCAAAATAAAAACACGACATGAATTCTTCATCTGTGTTCATATCAGGTTATACATTATATAGATAAAACTATACATTGTTAGTACATAGAATATAAGTGTAACGTAGAGAGAAAATGAGAGACTTCTTATTTACTTTCTCAACTTGTTAATTTCTTATTCGTTGCATCACATATCCTTAGATGCCAAATAGTGAAGTTGTCTATGCATATCACCTTCAAGTAGTATTTTTCTCACTGATACTTAACTTCAACGGAACGGCGAGTTCTTCTTCATAGCTATTTTTGTGATACATTATTGTAATTATCACAATGGCAAGTGTATTATTTTTTATTCGGGACATTGTATCCATTCTCGAGCAATTACTGATACTTAACTTCAATGGGAACGATGAGTTCTTCTTCATAGCTATTTTTGTGATATATTATTGTAATTATCACAATGGTAAGTATATTATTCTTTATTCGGGACATTGTATCATTCTCGAGCAATTGCCAGACACTTAAAATATTATTCTTCATGTCAGGAAAAAAAATAGACATTTTAATAATACACAATTGTCGTCTGTTCTTGAGTTCAAAAAAAACTAATTTACATTTACATTTATTTTGGTCTTAGAAAAATTGACAAAGCAATATAATGTGATTACCGTGTCCTAGATCCTTCATGGAGCTCCGCAATAAACTTCTTCATTCCGCACATATAGTTGGAAGCTCTCATGTCGATGAACCATAAATTGTACTTTGTGTTCTCTATAAATATCGTATGCCATCAAAAGTTCAGCTGTTACATAAATATCGTCACTTATTCGCGAAGTTCAGCTTGTTGGATCTTAAAGTCTTAGACTTCTTTGTTCTTCGGTACCGCCTTAATATGGGGTTGTACTCGACGATTCTACTCCGAAACTTAAATTAGTATAGTGTTTGTGAGTAAATGAACATGTAGATCTTACTATTAATAGGGGTTGTTTTACCGCATCTGATGGATATACGCCCAATTTGAACCCGTTTTAGTTCAGATTGTACTATTACGATGACCCCACACACGATTGCAAATCGAAACATTGACCCAAACACACCACTCGCAGGATAAAACAGCCACCATGTTGAGATCGGACCAACCCATCCCCGACACCACTTCCAGTCGAACTAACGTGTCTGACTAAAGGGTGTATGCGACGTCCGAAGGACTGACGTCCGACACACCTTTTCTATGTCATCATCGGGTATTATACCATCATTTTAGTGCATAATGTCTGTATTTCTTGCACACATGACATTGAATTTCTGATTTACTATTTCTCCACCCACCACGACCTCGTCCGTGACTATGACCTCCTACTCGATCTCTTTATGTGATCGACTATTCACCATCGTCATGGTCCATTTCGTCTTCATTGATGGTGGTTATTCTATATCTTCCTCCTCTTGATGTGAATCTTCATCTTTGGAAGCCGCCTCCTGATCCATCATTTTTCAGCATCAACTTCGCTTGCTCTAAGGATTTACATACTCTTCTCTTAATAATCTGTTGTTCGTGGGCTTATGGGCGCCGTGTAAATAACTCATAAGATGCTCCACAGACATCTCCTCTAAATCTTTAGATACTTCAATCGCCACCGCCACAAGACCGAACTTCGATTGAGATATCTCAAAATATTTTCCGTGACACGATCAGACGTGTTCCAAAGTTTTTTCATTTATTCGAATTTCATACGCGATTGAAATGACCCTCATGAAGTAGTTGTAGATGAATTCCGAGTTTTCTTGATGGAGGGCCTTGAATTGAGCACAGAGGGCTCGTAGATGAATTTTCCTCACATTTCTGACGCCACCGAAGCCCTTTTGAATTATTCCTCATGCTTCGTTTGATGTCTTATCCGGAGCGACTATCTTGAACGTGGCTTCATCAAGACCTTGTATAATGTGAACAAGGCCTTTCGTTGCTCATTCAATTCACCATTCTTTTCTTTTTCATTTCCGGCACCACTTTGGGTTCTTTGAACTCGGTCTTTACGAGCTCCCACACATCAAGCGATCCCAAAAGGGCGTTCATCTGGATGCACAAAATATCGTAGTTATCATTCGTCAATCTCGACACTTGCATGCTTGTCGATGTCTTCACGATTTTTGAACCTTGTTCTAATACAACTTGTTGGTGCATATGCATATAAGTGTGTGAAAGGAGTGTCGAGGGAATGAGAGACTTGTTTGTCTTATTTATAAGTTCATATAAATGTTTCATGTTTCTAATAGTTTAATATTTTAGCAAATTCATCTCCTAGTAATTTCATAATCTAGTAACTTCACGAGACTCCCTAATACTAACTCTTTTCTAGACACTTAGAGACGTCTGAATATTTAGAGAGTCAAACTCCTAAAGAGTATTTAGTAATCAAACAATGAACCCATATCGACGGCCATATATTAGATTTTATAAGCTTTTAATATAGAATTGATAATAAAATCTAATAATTAAACAACTAGTTTGATTTTTGTAAATCTATTAAATAGTATTTGTTCAAAGTTGTAATCATTAATCAAAATAAAAATTTATTATGATATAGTGTGTCATAGTGTAATATAATAAACACGGTTAGAACATGACAATTATCTCGTGTTATTGTGCATATGCTACCACCATGTTATCATTTTATCATATATTTGCACAAATATAATTTTTTCCATGCGTGTTATTATAAAAAATTGTCAGCTCTAATTATATTCACTAAGAGCGTTCATACATATGTTATATTAATAATTCCTATAAATTATCACCAACATTTGCTTGATGAAATCAATCAATCCACATATATGTATACATATAAAAAAACTCAAAAACTTGGTTGTTCATTTTCATTCCTTTCACATGCTAATCTGTTGTTGAACGACACATAATTGAACTTTGAACACCACATTTCATGGGAATGGAAAATAAGGTTATCTCTAGCGAAAATGAAGAGGTCAAATTCTGTCTGTCTACCCAACCCACCAAAATTGGGACACTTCCGTTTCAATAGCCTGCCCCTCAACTGCTTCCTTGTGACAACGCCGTAAATGTGGTAATAACAACTCGGTTTTAACTGCTTCAACTAAAAATCAAACAAATAAAAGAGAACATCATTTATCATCTTCTAAGTAACTAAACCCTAAACTCTACGACATGGCGAAAAGAGCAAGAGATATCGCACCGGTGGTGGTGGGTGTGGACAAGGACAAGTCGAGCCAATACGCCCTCAAATGGGCTGTAGATAATGTCCTTGGCAAGGGACAACTTTTGACCCTCCTCCATATCAAAACCCGATCTAGCTCCGGTACGGTAATTTTATTAATTTCTTCTCCTAAAATCTCGATTTTTTAAAACATTTGCTTAGAATATGGTAACCCGGTCGTCGCATTATTTTTACGTTGTTTACGTGTTGTAGGGAGCCACACCGAGGCAAGTGACATTGCCAACAAGGAGTTGTTCATGCCGTTTCGTTGTTTTTGCTCTAGGAAAGACGTAAGTTGGTCGTATGCCAAGATTAATTAATTTTACATAAATTTTCATACAATTAATGGGATTATGGATCAAATGCCACGTCTTTGTTTGTTCCTTTAGATTAAGTGCAACGAAATAATTTACGAAGATATAGACATAGCAAAGGGTATCGTCGACTACGTCAAGGAGCACAACATCGAGGTTTTAGTGCTCGGCGCTGCCACCAAGAGCACCCTTTTCAGGTACCTACATTCTCTAATATGCATCTGTTACTTCTTTCGTTACATATATGTTGGTCGAATGTGTTTAAATGTTTACATTTTTGTTGTTGTTAACATTATTACTCAGTTATTTACGTTTCAGAATGTTATTAAATGACTGAAACTTAGTTTTATTTTGTTCTACTCATGATTACTAAATAAGCATTTACATGATTAACTAAAAAACATATTTACATACATTGACAAATATAAATAAAATTATTTACATGATTTTTATTTTTTATTGTTGTTCAGATTCAAGAGCGCGGACGTGGCAAGCACTGTTTTCAAAGCTGCACCGGATTTTTGTAGCCTATATATCATATCGAAAGGGAAGGTATCGATTGTGAAATCGGCAACCAATAGTCCACCAACCAAAAATGCCGCATCCACTTATGTTTCCACCTCACAACCCGATAGCCCCCCCTTGCATCCACACCGAATCGAATCACACGTTAATCAAATACCAAGAGGTATTCAAATTACTATAATCTCATTTTTAATATTTTGGTATACTTCTTCAAGGTTTGGTTTGGGGGCAAATTCAAGCTTCAATTTTGACAGGACAAAACTGAAACATAATACATTTTTGGGGAGAGTAATGAAAAACTGTGGAAATTCCCGACTATTTGGTCATAATGTTGTATTTTGCTTACAAACTATTTTTCTTCCCATCTTTTGTTTAGGTTTTGGGTATTTGCCGATGCCTCGGAACACGCCCGATGAACTCGAATTCAGGTTAGTTTGTGTTCTGACTAATTCTAAGTTGTGAAAATTTGTGCAAATCTACATATTCTTAAATACCACAAAAGCATACGTAAATTATATTTTAGAACTGCATGACTTATGTGTCCGAGATATTGAACAGATCGCCGTTCAGTAGACCGGGAGCAGCGGTTAATCGATCGTACGTGAGGTCGGCAGCTTCTAATCAATGTGACATATCGTTCGTGAGCTGTGGAAAGCCGAGTGTCGATGCCAACCCCGGTACGAACTTCGATTGTGGTGAGTTCGATAGGCCCTCGTCTGCTTCGGAGTTTGAGGCTAGGACTAGTCTGGGAGACTCACCGGAGCGACTATCTGTCTCCTTGCAGAACATTGTAAGTGCATCAAACATTGTGTATAAATATATTGCCGTGGTGCATGTTCGGGTTTTGTTATAGTGACGGTTATCGATTTCGTAGGAGGATGTCGAGGCCGAAATGCGGAGGCTAAGGCTCGAGTTGAAGCAAACAATTGACATGTACAGCGCAGCTTGCAAGGAAGCTCTCAGTGCAAAACAAAAGGTACTAATACTTTTCCGAACCCTAAGATCGCAATTCCGGTCCGAAAAAAGATATATAGGGTTAATTGATTGTCGATCGTGTACCGTAGGCTCTCGAACTGCATCGGTGGAAAATAGAAGAAGAGCGACGGTTAGAAGAGGCACGACTAGCCGAGGAGGCGGCACTAGAACTTGCAGAGAGGGAGAAAGTGAAGTGTAAAGCGGCTCTAGAGGCGGCCGAAGCCTCACAGAAGATTGCCGAGCGAGAAGTTCAGAGGAGAATTAATGCGGAGAGGAAAGCGGAAAGAGAAGCCGAGGAGAGGAAGAAGATTATGTTGTCTCTATCAGGCAATGACTGCAGGTACGTACGACGCCCTGACCCGGTTACTTGCTGTGCAAGGTGTTGATATATATATATATATATATATATATATATATAGTATAAGAGTGTGTCGAATGTCTTCGCTCATTTAGTTCAATGCACACGTCTTATATTCTTAACACGATGTTTGTCTTTTTTGGTTCTAATCTTGCTTGAAATTAGGTATCGGAAATACTCGATTGAGGAGATCGAGGCAGCCACCGACAACTTTGCGCCTGATCGTAAGATCGGAGAAGGAGGGTACGGCCCGGTGTATAAATGCCTACTAGATCATACACTCGTGGCGATAAAGGCTTTAAGACCCGATGCAGATCAAGGCCGATCGCAGTTTCACCAAGAGGTTGGCTAACCCTAATTTACGCGGATTTTTTCACTATATCCTTGGTTTTTGTATTTAACACAGTCAGAGGCAGAAACGGTCTCACTTCACTATAACGCTTTTATCGTAATATAGGTTGAAATACTATGTTCCATACGACATCCGAACATGGTACTCCTCCTCGGTGCTTGCCCCGAAAATGGATGCCTGGTCTACGAGTACATGGCGAACGGAAGCTTGGAAGATCGACTGTTCAGAAGAGATAACACTCCGGCCATCCCGTGGCAAATAAGGTTCCGGATCGCCGCTGAAATCGGCACTGGGCTCCTTTTCCTCCACCATACCAAACCCGAACCCCTCGTGCACCGAGACTTGAAACCCGCTAACATCTTGCTCGACCGCAACTACGTCAGCAAGATAAGTGATGTGGGATTGGCGAGGCTGGTCCCGCCTTCTGTGGCAGACAGTGTCACCCAATACAGAATGACTTCAGCTGCCGGCACGTTTTGCTATATCGATCCCGAGTATCAGCAGACAGGCATGCTCGGGATAAAATCGGATATATACTCGCTCGGGATTATGTTTCTCCAGATAATCACCGCAAAGCCCCCGATGGGCTTGACCCATGTCATCGAACGTGCGATTGAGAGGGGGACATTCGCAGAAGTCCTCGATCCCGCCGTTACCGACTGGCCGGTTGATGAAGCGTTCACATTCGCGAAACTCGCTCTTAAGTGCGCGGAGCTGAGACGTAAAGACCGACCCGATCTCGGGAAAGTGATTCTCCCCGAGCTGAATCGGTTGAGATTGCTCGGCGAGAGTAACATGCAAAGCGTACCACAACATCTTCTCAATGGAGCTGCTTCACCTTGACAACAAGCCCTAGTCTTTAGGGTTTCAGTTAACGACAACATATTCATCATGTATATTCATGCAATTCCTTATTCATGTTAGGACATATTAATTGAGTGGTTAGACAATTCCGACTGTATATATGAAACATATATCCATTACATCAAAGAGTATAAACTCCTCTTTTACATTTCACCTAAAATATTAATGAAAAATATTAGTAATTTTGAGAGAATTAAATGGTAAAAACTGAAGACGAAATTGTTAAAGTAGACTATTTTGAGAGGAAATAAGAATGGTTAAAAGAAAATTGATAACATTTATAGACTGTACCACTATAAGTCTTCTTTTAGAAAAAAAAAAATTGTTTCAAAATTTTTATTGTGACAGTAATTATTTCTTCAAACAAAATTTAGTAATAATTATTCAATTATAAGTACATTAAGATATTGGAAGCCTTCGTGGCTAGTCTTGTTTATTTGGGTGGTTGGGTCACCGGATTATCGGTGAAGACGACGTCTTTTATGAGGTTGACGAGGTGAATGTTTGGTGGTGTCGATATTCAAAAATGAAATATCAAGTTGATTGGAGCATCAACAATATCATCAATCTCATTATCAAGTATCTTACTTAGACTGTACCTCAAAATCACTGGAAGTCTGTCCGAAAAAATGCACATGGATGCACAAAACTGGGTTGTTGTGCAATCTAGAAATGAGATGTATCATGTGAATCGGGTGTTGTTACCCCATCTCCTCTGGTTTTATTTTTATTATAGATTGTAATCGTGGTTTGCATAATTGAATAAAATATCAAGTATTTCAATGGAAAAAAAAATAAACGTCTTAACTGGATTTTTGCGAGGTGAAACATTGCTATACACACCATGTATGATTATTAATATTATTATTATGTACTTTCAAAATCTACCTAATTTTTTGGCCAAAAAAGTTGAACCTAATTTATTTGATTAGAAAAAGAGATATTTAAGCCTAGCTACTAATTATGTGCCTCAAAGTCATGCCGAGCTATAATGATTTATATATATATATACTAGTCACTGAATCAACATGTTGTGTGGAGTTTTAAATAATTTTTTAACGTTAGTAACTTTCAGTTTGTGCATAAGGCGATTTATAATGGTGAGACAGAAAATGTTGGAACCTGCTCGTCCGAGGGTCCGATCTTGGCGGCCTTGAGTTCCATGTTCCTCAAATCTTCGGGTTACAGTCAATTTAACTCCGTGCCTAGCGGACCTGCACAAAAGGGCAGTGCCAGAGAGGGGGGTGTCTCTGGCGAACCCTCTCCGATCCCAAAGTAAGAACATAATTATAGAGAGATAAAGTATAGAGAAGTTAGAGCTCTGGTGTCTCAATCCAAGATTAAGTTGGAAATGAAGGACCTAGGCGCCTATTTATAGAGTTTTGGATCCAGGCAATGGAGGGTCCCACATTTTTAGGTGGGGCCCGCACAGAGATTAAAAGAGTATTCGGATATACGCGGGTGCCCCGGACAACGGTGTTCGGGGGTCGACACGGGGCATGTCGGCCCCGGACAAGTCTGGTTGCTGTGCAACCAGACATGTCCGGTTGCCCTGCTAACGGACTTGTCCGGTTGCTCCGGACGAGGTCGGCGCAACCGAACAAGTCCGATTGCTACGTGGCAACCGAAACATGGCGCGTATCCCTAGGAATAAAATGGTCTTACCTTGAGGTCGGCGGGGCGACCGTGTTTGAGCCTTAGTGAGGTCCAATTGGGTGTATATCCATCATTTGCCCCCGAGTCAAGAATTGGTTTAGTACTACTTGACTCTATTTTTTAGAATGATTAAACGCCCGATTGTACCTCGGCTACTGTTTTACCTTTGCTCGTCTATGTTGAACGGTCTTTCCTTCCATTCTAGGAGGGTTTGACTTATATCATCATTGAACTCATAGAAAAATTCATAACAGGTTAGTCATAGACGTGCTATCTTGTGATGACGTGTATGCAACCGACGACATGTTGTTATGATAAATTGAATTTGATGTAATTGAACGTGGATCACATGTGCTCGTAATATTTCAAAACGAATAATGTAAGAACGTATGGACATGCTATCATGGGTACGAGTGTGTGTAATCAATATAGCATATATGAATGAATATCAATGTTACATGCTGTGCAACTATGAGAGTGTTACATTGTAGTGACATGTGACTGTGTCAGTGTCAAATAGATGTAGTCATGCATAGTGATGAAAAAATTCATAATTTACATGACACTAGTAAGGATGCATCTATGTGTGCATATGTGTTCGATAGTAAACTAAGTGTTCTACTATACTTGTTGTAATGCATATGAAAGCAATCATGGTAGTGAAATGAAAATTTTCTATCTTTCATGGGAAACTATCAATGATGTATATCAATGATATGTATATGCTCTAGTGTACAAATCACTAATCATGAATAGTAATGGCAATACATGCACAACCATGTCGGGAAGCGAACATTGAGCCTGACCTTGGATATGAGTTCTGAGTCCGTGAGGATACTTCGAGTGCCTCTTCATAAGGCTCCCGGGATCAATCACACGCTCGAGGTGAAGAAGTTTGCGCCCGTTAGAATCACGAGGATTCTTATCTAGCACAATCGAGCTGTGACCCCATGGTCGAACATGGCACACGTAGTATGAAGCACGCGTCGATAGCATATCTGAACCTTTAGGTTGATATGAATGGGATATGTCAATCATGCTATCGCAGATTTTCATCTGGCCCAGAATGTGGTTTAATGATGAACGGAGTTCATCACGGCGATTTGCAAAATGAAAATCATGTCGAGTTACTTCGGAACTAGATAATCGTCTTGCGTAATCAGGTTTATCCCCCTGATTCTTAGCCAGACTAGCTTGGTAGAGGTCTCCCTCCACCGCAAGACGACTGTACCTATGTGACTAGGTAAGGCCCACATTCGACATAGTTTGGCAGAGGATTTGCGTCCTCCTACAACTTAGTTTATAGACCGTAAATCTGATGTATTCAAACATTATGACGTCGATGGATCATAAA
Organism: Clarkia xantiana subsp. parviflora; assembly: GCA_036873135.1. Classification (NCBI taxonomy): domain Eukaryota; kingdom Viridiplantae; phylum Streptophyta; class Magnoliopsida; order Myrtales; family Onagraceae; genus Clarkia; species Clarkia xantiana. Next base: position 22,580,544 of record JAPTYO010000014.1, read on the forward strand.
CTCGATTGCAATTCTCTCGTTTATTAAAAATGTAACTTTCAATTATCAAAATTTTATCACATATACATGCTACTTTTAAACCCTACGTAATCCAAGCAGTTTTACGTGCTTTTCGAATGTCTCCCTGCGTAGTGGTTTAGTTAATAGGTCCGCAACCATGTTATCAGTGAACAAGTATTCCAAAGTGATTGTATTGTCTTCTACCATAGATTTAGCATAAAAATATTTCACATCAATGTGCTTAGTCCTACTATGGTACTTTGGATTCTAACTGCCGCAATAGCCGCCTGACTGTAGAGTATACCACGACGGGTTTACTCCCGTCTTTGACGTCAAGCAGTGCAGTAAGAAGCCTTTTCAGCCAGACCGCTTCCTATGCGTTTTTAGAGAGAGATACGAATTCCGATTCCATTGTAGACAGCGTGACACAGGTTTGCTTCTTGCTCGTCCATGAAATGGAGGCATTAGCAAGGAGAAAGACTCCTCCTGTGGTAGACTTACGATCATCTGGATCACCACCATGGTCAGCATCACTGTAACCGTCAATTCTAACTTCCTCCCCTCATAGCACAGTGCGTAGTCGGCAGTACCTTTCAGATAACGAATAATTCGTTTTACAGCCTTTAAATGTTGATAGCCAGGATCTGATTGGAATCGTGCTACTAGGCTCACTGCGTAACAGATGTCCGGACGGGTGCATTGCATGGTGTACATGAGACTACCGACTATGCTTAAATACTCTGCACCCTTCATTTGTTCTCGCTCTGCCAGGTTCTTGGGGATGTCACGTTTTGACAATGCACACCCAAACATTACCAGCGTATCCACGGGTTTGGCATATTGTAATATGAACCTTTTCAAAATTTTGTTGATATAAGCTTCTTGAGATAGACATAATTTCCGGGTAGTGCGATCTCTAGCAATTTTAATGCTTAAGATGTACGTGGCCTCTCCCATGTCTTTCATCTCGAATACTGATGCCAACCAGGACTTTGACTTATTCATAAAGCTCACGTCGTTTGCGGCAATGAGTATGTCGTCCACGTATAAGGCTAAGATGACATACTTAGACCCGGAGGTCTTATAATACACGCACGGATCCTCATGAAGATTCACGAATCTGTTTCCTACGATTTCCTCGTGGAATCTGCGGTACCATTGCTGAGACGACTATTTAAGACCGTAAATGGACCTCTGGAGTTTCTAAACTTTACGTTCGATACCAGGAGTAATGAAACCCTATGGTTGCTCCATATAGATCTCTTCCTCCAGGTTTCCGTGGAGGAATGCAGTCTTAACATCCATTTGGGGCAGCTCGAGATCGAGACATGCGACCAAGGCCAGAATGGCCCGGACTGTCGTGTAACGCACAGTTGGTGAGTATGTTTCGTCAAAGTCCACTTCGTGAAGTTGGGTATATCATTTCGCAACAAATCGGGTTTTGTATCGCTCGACCTTCCCATCAGCAGTGAGTTTCAATTTAAGAACCCACTTTGCTCATATGGCCCTGCGGTTAGCAGGTAAATCAACCAAACACCATACCGAATTGGCTTTCATTGAGGCGATCTCTTCCTCCATTGCCTTCCTCCATTCCTTTGCTTGAGGTCCTTCCAACGCTTGTTGAACCGTTACCGGTTCGTCAACAGATGTTAGAGTGAGGATCTCACCTTTCTCGATGGGATACTTCTTAGAAGAAGTTCGATGCCTTTGACTACGTCTATGCTCGTTGACCCCATCTTGACTCTGAGCGATACTCCCACTCGGAATAATACTTCTTATCGGAGCATCACTCCCACTGGGAACAAGAGCAGTGCCTGAACCTTCACCTACAACCTTCCTTGGACGACCTCTCGGTCTCGGGATTCTATCTCCGAGGTTAATTCCTTGATCACTAGGACCTGGAACCAAGTTGGTTGATCCATCACTAGAAACAATGGGTAGTAGTTGTGGTTGTGGTATTATTGGATTTTCATCCAGCGGTCCGGCTACATGATTATTAGGTTCAACTTGATTTGTCTCTGCAGCAACAGTGATTTGTGTGGTAGGGTTTTTTCCTCCCACTGGATTTACTATGTAAATGTTTACATTATCATTTACCATGTCATTCACTTGAGTTGCTGGTTCAAATCTCACACTCGAAGTAAGTGGGACCTGATCACCAATGTTATCCTGCTCCAGTTCGATCAATATTTCATCTGTTTTAATCTCACCAAGCGTCGAAAATTCATCCTCAAGGAAAGTTACGTCTCTGGATTCATGTTCAACCACGCCACCATTTTCTTGAGCTGACACGAATACGTAACCTTTAGAGTTCTCTGAATACCTTATAAAGATACTCTTTAGTCCTCTGGGTCCCAACTTGCCGAAACGGCTGTCACTTGTATGTGTATAAGCAGCGCAATCCCAAGGTCGTAATCTGGTGAGATCTAACTTTCTACTATGCCACAGCTCATACGGCGTTGTGTCTACCGCCTTTGTTGGGACAAGGTTTACTACATGAGTGACAGTCAATAACGCATCACTCCAATAGGAGATAGGCAATTATGCCTGCGACATCATCGTTCTGACCATGTCTAGGAGTGATCGATTACGTCGTTCAGCCACACCATTTTGCTGTGGTTTGTTGGGGATTGTCGTTTGATTGGTTATCCCTCTTTCTTTGCACAACTTATCAAACTCATTAGAGAGATATTATCCACCTCTATCAGTGCGTAGGGTTTTCACATTTCACTGTTGTTGATTCTCTACGAGGTTTAGAAAGTTTCTAAAGCAATCTATTGCCTCGAATTTACGAGTAATCAAATGAGTAAACCCATAACGGGTAAAGTCGTCAATGAAAGTTACGAAGTATTGTTTTACACTCCTAGCGGTTACATTCATTGGTCCACAGACGTCAGAGTGAATTAGTTGCAATGGATACTCGGCTCGTTGAGCTTTTCCGAATGGTTTGCGGGTGGACTTTCCAGCTAGACAATCATGGCAAGTGTGTTTAACCACATTGCTGGTACCAGACAGAAGCTCTCTTCGGGATAATGAATGTACCCTATCGTAGATTATATGTCCAAGCCTCGCATGCCATTCGGTTGCTTTAGTTTCTGCTTCCCTGTAGATAATGCATACATTCTATTTGAATCTATACTTCCATTTAAATCCATGATAAAGAGACCATAAGAGGAATAAGCATGCCCAAAGAAGACATTGCATTTATTTATTCGAACAAAGTTCTTCTCAAATAATAAAATATAATTATTATTCATAAGAGCAGAAACAGAAACAACATTTCTACGAATTCTTGGAGCAAAAAGGACATTTTCAAGTAGTATGGTCCCGCCATTGTTCATAGACAACTTGCAGTTCCCTACTCCCATGACTTCAACTTGTGAGTTATCTCCAATGTATATCCTCTTAGAATCCTTTGGCAATCGTCTAAACTTGGCGAACAGTCCTTTGTTGTTAGCTATGTGGTCCGTCGCACCTGAGTCTCCGAGAAGGATTTGAGTCAGTTAACATGATAGTGGAGGAAACGAGAGCTTCCAAAACATAACCAACGTCTCATACCTTTTTAGGATGCAACTTGCTGGACCGTGTACCTTCGCCTATTCGGCGTGGACTGGAGTTCCCGCGGACTATCTCGGATTTTACTCGGAGATTTCCTGGTTTAGGCGTTGTCAACATTTTACCGTCGACAACTTGTTGTCTCTTTCCTTAGTTCATCATCTTTCTTTTTCCTTGCCCAGCTCGTCCCGGTATTGATTTTAGTCGAGTTTGTTCCATCTCGATGAATTTCAGGATAGATGCAAGATCTAGCACGGAACCACTGACAGTCAGTAAAGCCTTGGCTGCTCTCCAAGACTTCGGGAAAACCCCGATGATGGCTTGAATTTTATCTCATTCACCCACATGAACCTCTTCTTCCAGTGGTTTCAACATGCCAAGGAGATCGTATACTTTTTCAAGTACACTTTAGTTGTAGTTGTTTAAGCTTTCTTCCATAGTTGGTATAAGTGGGTGCATAATTACTGCCATGCCATTTTCATATTTTAGGAAGAGAGCATCCCAGATGTTCTTTGTAACCGTAACATCCTTATACTCTCCATCGAAGTGCTGAGACATCTCAGACAACAATATCTTCTTTGCTTTCTTGTCATCTTGCTCCCATTTGAAATGGACAAACGCTAGGTCTTTTGTTAGATCAGCATTTGGGCAGCTCATGGACTTCTGAATGTGACCTACAAGGCCATGATCCTCCAACAGTGCATTGACGTGTTTGCTCCACGAGTCGTAGTTTGTCTCAATCAAAAGCTCATTAGCGTATGGTGATGCCATCTATGCTGAAACTCGTTACTAAACATGTTGATGATTATGCAAAATCAGAGAGACAACAACATTTTGAGAAAGAATTGCATACATAAGATATCTATTAAGATGGAATACGACAAGTAACGATTTCTTAGTCATCTAAACCAACCGACCACCAGTAAACCAATGGAAGACAGTGAAAGGGTTCACATTACTGTCGTCTTCAATCCAATAGATCGGTCTTTTAAAACGATTTTAATCGTAAATTACCGAAACGGGAATTTTAAAACAAGCATACACGATCTTGGCTTTCCCAAGGCCGTTTTATTTTGGAAAAATATTCTGATGAACTTACTCATGCATATATAATTCTACCATCCATGTAAATCATCATACGCAAGAACCATTCATCACACAAACCATACACATCCTTACGCGTCATGCGTCTAATGTTCCGAGGAACTCATGCTTGCATACATAATTCTACTTCCAAGTAAATTATCAAATGCGGCTACATCCTCAACATTCTAGCATACGTGTCAAACATGAAACTTCCACATCAATCATACATATTTGGCGACTGATTTTCGATTTTAAAATATTTTAAACATTCGGGGCTGATTTGCAATTCATGTTTATATTCAGTTACGCATGATTCTAGACATGAATCTTAAGCAATTTCAACCATCACAGCATGTCTATCCTAGTGCGCATACAATATATTTAACCAGGGCTCTGCCCCCAATATGCATTATACAGCTAGCTTGACTCAGTCAAGACGACAGTTCTAATCATGCATAAAAATATATCGAATAATAAACAATTTCAATTCAGCCCACTAATTAATCCAGTCCAAAAAAACATGTATCTCTGAGATCTATCCCCATAATCGAAACAAGGCATTAAGTTTTAATTGTTATGTGAATAATAATAATCCATTGAGGACTGTGTAGGCCAAATAAGGTTCAAAACATTTGGATTTTAAAACTTTACCTCCCTATTTTATTTAATTGACTTGAATTCGGTTTTGAAAATTCGGTTCGGTTCAGTCAATTTCGGTCCGGTTCGGTTCGGTCCAGAAAAATCTGGTTCGGGTTCGGTTCACTAAAATCTGGTTCGGTCCAGATTTATTTTCAAAATCTGGTTTGGTCCGAACCGATCCAATAAAAGTAGGGTTCGGTTCGCCTCAGCACTCAAAACCGGTTCGGTTAGATCTACTTACCCCGATCCGACCTGACTAGGTCGAACCAATTAAGAAAACCCGGTTCGGCTTTAACCCAGACCGATTTTGCAAATTGGACCGGCCCATTTACCCTAGGGTTTGGGCCGAAATATTATTTTAAGTAACTAAATCTATCAATAATATTTTTAACCCTATTAATTATTTAGATATGTTGATAGTTATATATATTTTTATATATTAATGTGAATATATCTTTATGTTTCCAATTATAAATATATTGTTACCTCGAATAAAAAATTATAATATGGTAAACAATATACCTAGTAGTTTCGGCCGAAATTAATAACTTGGAGCCTAAGAAATTTAAAAAAAAAAAAAATTACCTTGTGATTTACTTAGGGTTTCGGCCAAAAACACATATTGGAAACAAGTGGTCAAATTTCAATATCAAATTTTAGGGTTGGGCATATTAACTAGTTCGGCCGAATTGAGATTGATTTTGAACCAAACTGAACCGGTTAAGAATCAATTTGATTGAACTAGTTTAATAAACAAAACAGATTTTCTATAATTTAAATAGTGCAGTTTAGGATTACGATAGATTAAACCGGTTTAGCAGTTAATTGATATGTATTAGATTTGTTAATTTAATGTAATTTATTATAAATATAGTACAGAATCGCTAAACATATATTAGGTATATACTATATATATTTTTGGAAAAACAAAAAACAAACTAAACCTAAGATTGCTAAGTTACTACGTGGTTACTAACTTCAACAAATGAGGGACAAGCTGAGCTTATTATTATTAGCTTAAGTTAATAACGACTTACTATGTTAGATTGCTAAGTATGTAGTTAGATTAAGCTCATATAATTAGATTAGTTCGTACTGCTTATAGTACTTATTTATGATTTTGTTTTGATAAAAAAAAAAAGAGAGAGAGAGAGAGAAATGGTTCGGTTCAATTCGAACCGGTTTATAACCGGTTTACAAACAAATCAGATATTATAATTTTATACAATGCGGTTTAGACCTCAAGTCTAAAATCGAACCAAATAGTTTTAAACGGTTAAGTTCAGTTCGAAATCGGTTCGGCTATAAACCGAATTATGTCCAACCCTATCAAATTTTAATAAGATCTACAATCCAATGTTCGATTTTGATAAAAATATATTTTTCTTGAGGATCATGAACATCAAATTTTCCTAAGAACATCATGAAAATTTTGGCACCATTATCTTAAAAATTTCGAAAATTTTAAATTTTCTCCTCTTAAAATTGTCGGCCAAAATAAAAAAAAAAACTTTCAAGAACACCAATTTATCAAAATCATGAACTCCTAACACAGGCTCTGATACCACTATTTGATTAAAGGGAGTAATCACTACGGATATTATAAACATGGTACATGCTAGTAATCGATATTATGCAGCGGAAGATTCGCACATACCTCAGACATAATCCGTAGTCCCAAGATCCTGCAGCAGGGAGTTCACGGATCTCCGGTTGGCACCCGTAGAGGTTCTTGTTAAGAAATCCTTACGCGGTATATTCTCCACAACAAAGCCTCTGATCGATTTTTGGTAGGGACGGATCTCCGCAGTGTTTGCTCGAAGGCAAATTTGCACACCCTTGGTGAATGAGTGGTTCGGCCGAATATGTGGTGTTATGGGGATGATGGTTTTTATCTCTAAAACACTTTGAGGAGGGATTATGTATTAACCTAATAAAACCCCCTAATACCTCTTATTTATAGGAGGAGTAAAGTGGACAAAAGTCCACTTTACTCACCTCATAAGTTTCGGCCGGCCTATGCATAAGGGATGCCCATATTTTGGGCCTCTCATGTCAATTGGGATTATGGTCTAGCCAAATGTCCTAATTTGACATTTAACCAATTGCCTTAGGTAACATATACATTTAATGGGCTTCCATTTACGGCGCCCATCACCATATGCTTTCACTTTCTTCTTGATCGAGGACTGAACTCTTAGCAGGCGACAAAGTAACTTATCGACGTTTGTTTCCCATCGTCGGCAGCACCGTTTCAACTCCCTTAGAAATCTCCAAGTTTGACTCTTCCTTATCTTTATCTTGAGAAATAGACTTATTGCGAACTACCGGACTTGCAAGGAAGCAAGAATAAGCACATATGCAATTTTTATCCTGATTACGAACTGGCTAAGTGATCGATCTTCCCGATCCTTACTTCACCACTTGTTTATCATTAGCTCCTCCATGGACGTCTCCGTGAGGATTCGAACTCCCTCTTTTTCCATGAACCTTCTTTTAAGAAGTTTCCTTACTTGAAGTCGGTATCACGAATATGTCGTCTACTCGCTCACTAGTGTGAACTACATCTACCTTGATCATCTCTACATTCTTGAGAAATTTCACATCACTTGGACCAAATAAAACATTTATACATGAATCTACGTCCTTCGCCACTGAAAGAAGATTTCTCTTCTTGTCGGGAACATGATAAACACTATCGAGCTTGAACGATGTCCCACCGCTACTGTTGATTACAACAGTGCCTTCCTTATCAATATGGTGAACATTATCATCCGTCGTGACTATAATTTCTTCTTATTCATGACGGCGAAGATTTGAAAATTGCTTCACATCTCCAGTAAGATGATGACCACAACCGGAATCGATAGCCACTCCTTTCCCGAGTTTCGAGCTACGAACACACATGTTGTAGTGGTTTTTGCTAGAAAGCATTTAGCCAATTCTTCATCTTCGCTTGAGGTATTTGATTCCACCATGTTAATCTCCTTCAGTTTTGTCTGACAATTTCTCTTTTGATGTCCAGACTTCCCACATCGATAACAATTGAAATCTTTCCTGCGAGATGACTCTGCATTCCCACCAACCTTTTTACTGGCGTCATTCTCCTTCATCTGAGCCACGAGTGCGCACTAATCTTCCTATAGCTTTACCCTGGCCATTTTCTTAGTCAGCGAATCCTGTGAAGCTAGAAGGTTTTCAAACTCCTCCAAGGATGGTTGTTGAACCCACCCTTGAATCGATGTAACGTACGGTATATACTCGGAACATATTTTCCGAATAATGGACCGTTTTATTCGCACCTCCGAAATTGGCTCATCCGGGTTGAGTAAATTAATTTATGAACATAAGTTCTTCACCTTTAGAAAGAACTGTGAAATTGAAGACTCACCATATTTCGCATTCGCCAAATCTGTCTTCAACGTCTGTAACCCCGCATCGTTCTTCTTACTGTATAGCTGGTCTAGCGTCTTCCAGATCGAACTAGAAGAGGTGTATCGTGAGATATTTTCCAACACCGCCGACGATATCAAAATCTTCAAGACAACCTCCGCCTTGACATACCTCCGCTTCCTGCGCGTGATCGCTTCATCATTTTTAGCGGTCTCCTCTAGGGCGGTTGCATCAATACCTCCAACGACATCTCACAAGTCTTCACTCACGATATATGACTCCATGCGTGACTTCCAAATCCGGTAATTGGATGTGTTCAATAACTCCATTCCTTGTCCAACCAGGCGATCGACAACATCCATATTTAAAGTACCCGAGTTCTTCAATCATGATCTTGACTTGTACAGCGTTACCACAAAAGTGGCTCTGATATCATGTAAAAAATAATGAAGTGTCAATTTGCACTTGCCCTAGGTCGTACTTCACAAAGAGAAGAACTCGTATATATAGCTCTCCTACTCTAAATATGATAGTATGTTCTTACAACTTGTGATGATGGTTCTTTTTATTTTTTTGCCAATGTAGTGGTGGTTCTTGTTGTGATAATTTGCTACAAATAACTCACTCATATTTATAGTTCCCTAAAGAAATCACAGTTCCCTAAAGAAATCTGAAGACTCTTAAAAATCTCTAGACTAAGAACACCCTAAAAAGTCTAGATTTTCCTACACTTATTAGTTCCTAGAATTATCTAAACACATATCCTAGTCTTACTTTCTAGACCTCTCTTCATTATAAATTAACTCTTTTAATCTAAATTTTGACCCATAATTCTAAATTAGTCTTAGCCCATGAAAATACGGATGTTTTTTTTTTTTTTTATGTTAGAAAATACGGATGTTGATATTAACACATATTGACATTTTCTTTTGGCCAATAGTAATATTGGCATCTTGAAAATCAGAAAACGACACGATACGGGCGCAAAGACAAACTTTAGGGGTACCCTTGCAATTCTCCTCACTATATATAAGCGCAACGCCCGCGTATCTTTTTCCCCACCGTCCAAAGTGCAGCGAAATCACACGACGTGCGTGGGGCAGTCTAATCTGCGGCGGAATGGCTACCGGCGGCGCGGACGGTTTTCTGCGGTGCCCTTCCATCAACAGCTTCGACTCAGTGGTCGAGTGGCGGCCTTACCACAAGAACTGCCGCTGCGTGCTTCACGACGGATCGAATAAGGGAGGCTGCTCACACGGATCTGGAATCTGCAAGTCTGTCGTCAAGTATCCAATCCGACGGTCTTGGAGCGAAGGGAGTCTAGTGCTCGCTGCTGCTGGAGCGACACCTCCATCGTCGTCACCTGGATCTTCGCCGGTGTCGATCCCGGCGGCGCCACCGACGGGGAAGAATCGGCACCGGAGGTTGGGGTCTTTTTCTGTTACGGAAGCGTGAGGTTTCAGAGATAGTTGCTGCAGCATATGATTCTATCTATCTATATCTATGATCTACGTATCGATTTCTCTATGGTTCAGAAATTAAGTAATTGATGGGCCCCGGCGAAGGCCGTTAGGCCCCTTAACAATTAACAAACGGCGACTAGGCCCGTTGGGCTAGAAGCTGGGCTGTTAGAAGACTAAGGGCTCCGACAGAAGGAGGCCCCGACATCGAAAGACCCCGAGCAAGTATGGCTCCGACAGGGGAAGGCACAGAAAATATCGGACCTGGACGTAGTCGGTCCCGATATGAGAGTTGGCACCACTCCCCGAAACCGAATCCTTAACGACTTAACTCGGGAGCCCCCGATAACGATCGGGGCTCACCAGTAAGAGCACAATCCCGGAAATCTCGCCATGGTCACAGTAGTGATATAATGGGCGAGATATGTGGGATACGAATAACTGTACGAGATACAGGGCAAGATACGTGGCGAGATACGTGGGATAGTGGATAACGATCCAGCCGCCTAACCAGGTAACTGGGATGGCCTTTCCTCTATAAAAGGAGGGAAGTTGTCCCAGATTAGGGTTACGTTTTACACACATATTGCTTGCTTGTTCTATCAGCCACCGTACTTACGTTAAGCATCGGAGAGGGATTCTGGGCCACTGCCCTCTATCCCCTTCTGCAGGATTGCGAGGAGCTAAGGAATCCGTCACCGTTACCGGAGTTCCGCCGTGATCCAACATTGGCACCGTCAATGGGAAACGCAACAAAAAGCCAAAAGTAAGTTCGCTTTCCTCTGATTCCATATATCATGGCTGGCAACAGACCACAGCGTTCAGGCAAGCAGGTGCCGGCTGCTAGCAATCCCCCCGAAGATGCTGCCCAGCCTCAGGACCTGAGAGATGAGGGTGACAGCACTCGTCGGAACGAAGCACCTCCCTCGAATCCGGAACTAGCCAGGGTAGTGGCAGAGGCCATGCCCCTATTCATGGAGGCCATGGAGGCCCTCCTAGACCGAAGAGAAGCTGCTAGAAGGCAGGCTGACTTACCACCACTCCCTCCGCGGCGAGACATTCCAAGAAGGCAGGGGGATGACAACTTACCTCCACCTCCTCCGTTAAGGGAGCAGCCCCTTCCCCCCAATCCAGCGCCGGCGGAGAATTTTGTGGTCGATGGACCAGGACCAGTACAGCAAAGAACAATCCCACTGAATGGTCCCCTCACCCCCGACCAGGTAGTGAAGATTGTTGGTATTTGTATGGGAGACCAAAAACCCATGATGTCAGAGTTGGGGAGTCAGGAAACCCATCCTTTCGTTCCCAGGTTGGTCCACACCCTGGCCCCACCAGGCTTGGGTATCCCGAAAATAGATGAATATGACGGAGTTGCGGACCCGGTCCGCCACGTGCAGAAGCACCTGACAGCTTGCATGGGCAGGACCCCTGACGAAGACGTTATCTGTGCATTGTTCCCGAGTACCTTGGGAGAAAAGGCGATGACATGGTTCTACAGTCTGCCCACTGGATGTATAACCTGTTGGAAGGACATGCACCAGCGATTCATCGCTCAGTACCAGGGGCGTCGACGATTACTGAAGAGTGTTCGGACCCTACACGAGGTGGTCCAGAAGCCTGATGAGTCGTTAGCTCAGTACTACCAGCGTTACACGGCTAACATGACCGAGCTGGACGAGGAGATATCAGAGGGCGAGGCCATCCGTATCTTCATAAATAACCTCAGCCCTCCCTATGGCTCCGACTTACTCCACAGCGTCGCGGCCAAAAGCGTCTGGAACATGGAAGCGCTTCAGGCGAGGGTAAAGCAGCAGATCGACGTCCAAGAATCGAAGATTGCTGCCGGAGAGCTGGCTCCTCCTAAGGGGCGCGAAGGAAAGCGGTTTTCCAAATCATCGGATAACCGACACAAAAAAGATAGCTCCGAAGGCAGCCGAAGTCGTGGACGCTCTGATCGGAGGGAGGATAGGCGTCCGAACCGGAGGGATGGTCAGAAGGAGGAGTTTACTCCTCTCAACAGACCCTTAAAAGAAGTCCTGGCGGTAATGGAGAAACAAGGCCTGGCTCGTTTCCCCAAGAAGAAAGAAGGAGAAAAGTTGGGCTCTCGCACCGACCGATACTGCCGATTCCATCGGGCCCCCGGACACGACACCGACCAGTGTCGGGAGCTGAAGAAGGAAATAGAGAAGCTTATCCAGAGGGGAAAGCTAAAGGAGTTCGTGGAAGACTCACGCTGCAAGCCCCGTTCTCGGTCCCGGTCAAGGTCCAAGTCTCGATCGAGGTCCCCAAGAAAAAGGAGGTCTTCTGCCACAGAGCCTCCAGAAGGTCCCTCAGGGTCCCGACAGAAGAGGATTATTAACGTGATCCATGGAGGGTTCGCTGCGGGAGGTGACACGTCGGCCTCTCGGGAGCGTTATGCCAATCAAGTGCCAGTCGCGGTGGTTTTGGGAAAAAGATCACGGTCGTGGACTCCGAAGGAAGAGATGGAGATCACCTTCTCGGCGAAGGATCTGGAGGGAGTAGAGGCCCCACACGAAGATGCCCTAGTAGTAACGCTGGATGTAGGAGGATTTGAAGTGAAGAGGATCCTCATTGATGGAGGGAGCTCCTCCGACATCCTCTTCTCCGACGCCCTGGAGCAGATGGGAAAGAAGAAGAAAGATTTGCGGGAGGTTAACTTCCCGATGGTGGGATTTTGTGGAACAACCTCTTATCCGCTAGGGGTTATCACACTACCCGTGTGGTTTGGCAGTGGCTGGAAAATGGAGAAGCGAGATGTGGAGTTCGTGGTGGTCGAATCCACAGGAACGTACAACGCAATCATTGGAAGAACCACCATCAACCCTCTAATGGCGGTAGCCTCGACCGTCCACCAAAAACTGAAGTTCCCGACTGAGAATGGGGTAGGCTAGGTGAAAGGCGACCAGGTGGCGTCGAGACGGTGCTATGTCAACGCCACCAGGAGATCAAGGAAGGAGGCCATGTCAGTACTCCAGACAGACACTGACCCTCGAGAGGAGTTTGGGCGTCCCGCACCCATGGAGGACCTAAAGGAAGTCGAGATAGATGGGCCCGAGAGGAAGGTGAAAATCGGATCAGCCTTATCCGACGAAAGGGCCCAAAAGTTGATCGCGCTCTTGCAAGAATTTAAGGAGCTGTTTGCCTGGTCCCCAAGCGATATGCCAGGAATCAGCCGGGATGTGATCGAGCACGAACTGAATATTGACCCAGCGATCAAGCCAATAGCGCAGAAGAGGCGTCCGATGGGGGCAGACAAGAGGATTGCAATCCAACAGGAGGTGGGCAGGCTGCTCGACGCTGGATTCATTAGGGAGATCCGATTCCAGACTTGGGTTGCCAACCCAGTGTTGGTAAGGAAAAACAACGGGAAATGGAGGATGTGTGTCGACTTCCGCGATCTAAACAAGGCCTGTCCGAAGGACTGTTATCCGCTCCCGCGGATCGATCAACTAGTGGATGCTACATCGGGGCATGAGTTGCTGAGCTTTATGGATGCTTACTCTGGTTATAACCAGATAAAAATGGCGAAGAAGGATGCCCGACACACTGCCTTCTACGCAGACAGCGAAGTCTTCCAGTACGATGTCATGCCTTTTGGCCTGATAAACGCGGGGGCGACCTATCAGAGAATGGTGAACAAGTTATTCGGAGATATGATCGGAGATACCATGGAAGCCTATGTAGACGACATGTTGGTGAAATCTCGGCAAGCATCGGATCATGTCGATAATTTGGCTATGGCCTTCGAGAGGATGAAGCTCCACCAGGTCCGACTGAATCCAGCTAAATGCGCTTTCGGAGTCCATTCCGGGAAGTTCTTAGGCTTCATGGTGAGCCAGAGGGGAATCGAGGTGAATCCCGAGAAGCTGAGGGCGATAGAAGAGATGCAGTCCCCGACCAACCATAGGGAGGTGCAAGTGTTGAACGGTCGACTGGCTTGCCGAGAGTGAAATGAATTATCCTCCGATTGAGAAGTATCTCTTTGCGTTGATTATTACTGCTCGAAAGTTACGGCCCTACTTCCATGCGCATGAAATTACGGTGTTGACTGATCAGCCATTGAAACACTTCTTGAACCGACCCGACGCGTCGGGGAGACTAGTAAAATGGGCCGTGGAACTTAGCGAGTTTCGCATTCATTTCGCTCCGAGAACAGCTATCAAAGGGCAGGCATTGGCCGACTTTATAGTTGAATCTACTATTCCCGATCCTGAAGCAACGGAAACAGTAGAGGGGGCAACCACTGGGAAGACTGACGAGGTCCCGATAGAAAGACAGCTAGAACAGCCAAATAAGAAGAACACCTGGGAATTGTACACAGATGGCTCCTCAAGCTCAGACGGATCGGGTGCGGGGTTCGTATTAATTCCACCAGGTGGGGCGGAGCCACTTCGATATGCATTGGCCCTGACATTTAAAGCCACCAATAACGAAGCAGAATATGAAGCTCTTATAACAGGACTGAAAATCGCCAGGGGGACTGGAATCGAGCATCTGAGAGTGAAGTGTGATGCAAGCCTGATTGTAAACCAGATTCAGGGGCAGTATGGAGCAAAGAATCCAATCATGAAGAAATATTTGCAGGAGGCTCAAACATTAAAGGAGAGCTTCAAAAGTTTCGATATAGAGGCAATCCCAAGAGAAAAGAATGTGGAGGCCGACGCCTTGAGCAAATTTGCCTTGGGGGCACCTTTGGAGGAGACTCGGAGGGTGCACTTCTTGGAGAAGGTAATTCTGTCGACGACCGATCCATCGGAGGTATGCACTATCGGGACGGGGTCAGAGGAGGAGCCCACGTGGATGACCCCGATAATTGGGTACCTAACTACGGGGGCACTGCCTGAAGATAAAGTGGCAGCGGAACGACTGCGACGAATGTCAATTAACTACGCGATGGTGGATAACCAGTTGTACAAGAAGGGTTTGCTTTCGACACCTTTCCTGAAATGCGTAGCAGAACCCGATACGACCCGAATTCTGAGAGAATTGCATGAAGGAGTCGCAGCCTGTCACGAGGGCGCCCGATCCATCCTGAGAAAGGCGTTGAACTTGGGGTATTATTGGCCTACGATGAATAAGGAGGCAACGGCGCTTGTCCGATCCTGTGACGCGTGTCAGAGATACGCTTCGAACATCACAGCCCCCGCAGCTGATTTGATGCCCATTGGGAGTGCTTGGCCCTTCGCACAGTGGGGCATTGACCTGGTGGGACCCCTTCCGAAAGCAAAAAGCCAGTGCACACATCTGCTGGTTGCGATTGATTACTTCTCGAAGTGGATCGAGGCTAAGCCCTTAGCCAAGACAACAGCGGGACATATCATTAAGTTCCTCCAGACCCGAATTTTGTCAAGGTATGGAGTGCCGAAGGTGATCATCAGTGACAACGGTCCTCCTTTTAATGGGGCCCAGTTGGAGAGGTTCCTAAACGAGTTCAATATCGAGCATCGGACAGCATCCGTGCGTCACGCCCAGACCAATGGGCAGGTGGAGGCTGCCAACAAAATCGTGATGGAGGGCTTGAAGAAGAGGGTCTACGCTTTGGACGGAAAATGGCTAGACGAGCTGGAAAACGTGTTGTGGGCGGTCCGAACGACACCCAAACGATCGACAGGTGAAACCCCGTTTGCACTTGTTTATGGGACGGAAGCAGTCGCTCCTGTGGAAATCGCCGTGGCGTCCCATCGAACCAGATGCTATGAGCCCTCGACGAGTCCAGGAAAAGCCAAGATAGGACCTTTGACGAACGACGAAACCAGGCGCCTGGAGTTATCCTTGCTAGAGGAAAAACGGCTAGAGGCCGACATAACGCAAGCTCGGATGCGTCTGGCGACGGCCAGGTACTATAACCGGAAGGTCAGGTCGCGACAGTTCTATCCGGGGGAGCTGGTCCTACGACGGAACGAGTTCACCCTCCAAGATCGGATCAACAAGCTGTCTCCGAAATGGGAAGGGCCTTACAAGATCGTGGGCATGCCAGCCTCAAATGCCTACAAGCTAGAAGACCTCGACGGTAGAGTGTTACGAAACACCTTTAGTGGTGAACATCTTAAAAAATGTCATGCTTGACAAATAAGTCGTCCGAAGTGGCGCAACGATGTAATTAAGTCGCCCTGAGTGGTGCACGCCATGTTAAAGACATCAATCAATAAAGAGGTTACTTCTGATCAAAGTATTCCGAAAATCCTTAAGTTTTTAAGGATCGATTAAAAAGCGTCATTGGACGTCCAAAAATCCTTAAGTTTTTAAGGTTCGATTAAAAAGCGTCATTGGACGTCCGAAAATCCTTAAGTTTTTAAGGATCGATTAAAAAGCGTCATTGGACGTCCGAAAATCCTTAAGTTTTTAAGGTTCGATTAAAAAGCGTCATTGGACGTCCGAAAATCCTTAAGTTTTTAAGGTTCGATTAAAAAAGCGTCATTGGACGTCCAAAAATCCTTAAGTTTTTAAGGTTCGATTAAAAAGCGTCATTGGACGTCCAAAAATCCTTAAGTTTTTAAGGTTCGATTAAAAAGCGTCATTGGACGTCCGAAAATCCTTAAGTTCTCAAGGTTCGATTAAAAAGCGTCATTGGACGTCCAAAAATCCTTAAGTTTTTAAGGTTCGATTAAAAAGCGTCATTGGACGTCCGAAAATCCTTAAGTTTTTAAGGTTCGATTAAAAAGCGTCATTGGACGTCCGAAAATCCTTAAGTTTTTAAGGTTCGATTAAAAAGCGTCATTGGACGTCCAAAAATCCTTAAGTTTTTAGGGTTCAAGTAAAAGCGTCATCGGACGGCCGAAAAGTCCTCAAGTTCTTAAGACTCGATTCTAAAGCGTCATAGGACGACGAAAAGCTTTAGGGTCCGACGGAAGAATTACGAGAAGCATGACCGAAAACGAAAACATTCGAAAAAGGCTCGAAGGCCCAGAAGGTTCGATACAAAAAAGATAATAAAAGAAGAAATACAAGGACTAAAGATCTTAAACTCCAGGGGCTGAATCTTCGGAAGGCTTTGGAGGGGCAGACTCATCAGCATCGTCGGAGGAGCTTTCGGAGGGGAGGTTGAGGTACGTCTCTGCGGCTGGGCCGAGAGTCTTGGACTTCTTCAAGTCAATGGAGTCCCCATAAGTCTCATGAAGCTCTTCAACAATGTCGAGGATGGCGTTCTGCAAGTCCTCTTGGCAATGTTTCGCCGCATCCTCCTTGAAGTCCTCCGAGCTTCGGTACTCCTCGCGGCCTTGGACCTTCGCGTTTGTTAATTGGGCGGAGTGATCCGCCCTTGCTTCTTCTAGCTCCGCGATGGCCCTCTGCTTCTCGAGCTTCAGCCGCTCCGCAGTTTCCTGCAATGCTGCCTTCTCGAAAGCAAACTGGCCCCGATCCGCCATGGCCGCCTGCTGCTCCCTCTTGAGCGAGCTCTCAAGACTTAAGATCTGCCGCTGATGGGACTGGGCCTCTTGGGTAAGCTTGGCTCGGAGCTCCTCGACCTGCTGCCTAAATTCTTCGGCCCGCGCCTCAGCTCGCTTCTCGCCCTCCTCCCTTCGGAGCCTTGACGCCTCGGAGGCAGCTAGGTCCTCCTGGAGCTTGGTCAGGCTCTCAAGGTTGGAGTGGGCCCGCTCCCGCTCCAAAGCCTCTCGCAACGACAGGATGTAGCCGAAGCAACGATCCTGGTCCGCGATTTCCTGAAAAGAAAAATGAAGCTTAGCATTCAAAAATCGGAAAGCCCACAGATGAACAAAAGAAAAGATTCACTTACCTCTACCCGACGAACAGCCATCGCCCGAATGTCCGCCTCGATGTCCTCCCCTTCCAGAGAGAGGGGACGCCTCAGAGAGGGTGGGACCGAACCCGACACTAGGTGCAAGGCTAGGTTCTTCTCTTGGCACCCCCGATATAGAGGGACTCCCTGGAGGGACTCCACCGGTCTCCAAGGCTCGGAGCCCTGGTCCGAAGAGAAGGCCCGATAGTAGTCCCCGTCCAAAGGGAACGGGGGTACTACCAGGCGAGGCTCTTCAGCCTCCTCACTCACCCGAGCTTCGGGGGTTGCACCCCTAGCTGGCGAAGATGGTGGTGGCGAAGATGGCGGGGCGGAAGACGACGCTGGCGTGGTAGGAAGTGGAGAAGCCTTCCCACCAGATGACTTCACGGGAGTCAGCCTCGACTTCCCTCGGAGGGTGAGACCTTCCTCCTCAGCTCGGTCATCAGAAGGGGAGTCTTCCAGGCTGGTCACCCGACCAAACTCCCCCCGAGCTTCCGTCGGGGTATCTTCTACCACCGGCTCCACTGCAGGCGCGGAGTCTGAGGCAGGCGTACCAGGGGCGACGTCCGCAGGACCTGCAGCGGGGCGAATAAATCGAGGGATTAGTGTGATATCGGTATGCCAGATTAGACGACGCTCCATATATCTCTCCTTGCCGAAAAAATCATAATAGCCCGCTTCGAGGACATGCGGAGTCTCCCCTCGAAGGATATTTTTAACATCCCTAACTCGTCCTTCCATATCGGAGGCCTGAAGATCCTGAGGTACTAACTCCCTATATCTCTTTATAGCACGAAAAACTGCCTTACCTTCTTTTTCGGAGCGAACGCCGAAGGCAGTCCTGACCACGTCTGCATTAGTCCGCCCCTCGGAGGCGGGGGCAGACCTGGGAGCCTCCGAGGTCCTCGCCCTCTTCTTGGACGGCCCCGACGGGGCAGAAATCTTCCGGTGGGAAGACTTCTTCTTACGCTTCAGAGAGTGGGAGGCATCGGTGTCCTCCTGAAATAGACGGGCAGTCAGCGATGTTCGAGGAGCTGTAAGCAGTGAAAAAGAAACAATTAGAAAATTACCCAGAGTATTACATTGGAAACACCGTCGCGAACTTTTCCTCCGGAAGTAGGGTCGATCAGCATAACCCCAACTTTGAGCCGCTGCCGGTCGGTGACAGAGGTGGCTTCAAAGGGTTGGTAACCCTTCTCCCAGCGGCGAGCCTGGATAAGCATCAGGGCTCTCTTGGTCTGTTCCGACCACGAACGAAAAGGCACGGGGGGATCAGCCTCCACGACAGTCTTCGGCCACTCGATGGGACCAGGCTGGATGAAGAAATACTGCCCCTTCCAGTTAGCATTATCATTCCCCCTGTCGGAGATGATGGCCCGTTCCTTGCAGGGCTTCCA
This sequence comes from Clarkia xantiana subsp. parviflora, assembly GCA_036873135.1. Lineage (NCBI taxonomy): Eukaryota > Viridiplantae > Streptophyta > Magnoliopsida > Myrtales > Onagraceae > Clarkia > Clarkia xantiana. The sequence continues at coordinate 22,599,830 of JAPTYO010000014.1, forward strand.
GGACGTCTTCCTATCCCAGCCTAGCTCCCTATACTGCTCCTCGGTGCCCTCGGGCTGGCGGGGGGTGAAGGAGCAAATCCCGTCCTTGTTGCAGGTCATCTTGTAGAGAACCCGCCAAAGCTCCAGGGAATAGCTCCAATCTTCCCCGTTGATATCACACCACACTTGGAAAGCAATCCATGTGCGGATTGCGTGTGGGGAGAAGGTCGTAGGATACGTCTTGTAATGATTGCACAACTCCACCCAACTCGGGCAGAAGGGCAGTCGAATTCCTGCACTGATCTGCCCTGGGGAGATGAATACCTCATCTCCTTTGGGGAGGGTAATCTCAGGCTCACGAGAATCGAATTTGTCGTAGGGGTAGCGAGCCCCGAAGGAGGATTCAAAAATACCACACTCTCTAAGGGCCCTATCAAAGCTAATAGGTGCGAGGGTGTTCTTGAGGTACTTGAAGACGAAGGGTTGGCCAACAGTAGCAGATCCCTTGGCTGAAAATCGTCGAAGGAAGGAAAGAAGGACGAAATTGAAACCTAAAGGAAAACAAAGACGAAAAGGAAAGGAACAATAAGAAGAAGAATCTTACCAGACATAGTGACTGAGTCCTGATTGAAGAAGCTTGAAGAGCCTGAGACACTGGTAAAAACCTGAATCGCCGATGAAAACTTGAAATTTGGAGAATCAGAGCTCTAGGATCGCAGAAAAGGAGAGGTAAAAGAAAGGTGAAACAGTGCCTAGGGTTAGGGCTTTATAAGAAACAAAAAGGAGCTGAAGAGGCGGGCAATCAAAGCCGCGGGACTCGAAACGACTCAATCATGACCATCCAAGGAAAAACGTGCGAATTCAGAAAATGGGAAAGGTTTTAATCTGAACCGTCAGGACGCATGGGACGAATAAGACAAGAGACAATGACGTATTGGGACGGTTGAAAAGTGCTTTTTCAGCAGATAAGCATGCAGAACCCGAAACGTTCCTTCATCTCTCATCAGCATTAAATGCGGGTCTGATCAAAAATCCTTTCGAATACAAACAAGATCCCAGAAGATCTCGAGAAGATCAAGGCAATGGCCTCCGACATTCCACGCCAAGACCCCCGATAAAGATACGAAGGAGTCCGAGGTTGGAAGACGCGACGCACTATAAGTCCCTCACGTCTTGGGGGCAGATGATGGGCCCCGGCGAAGGCCGTTAGGCCCCTTAACAATTAACAAACGGCGACTAGGCCCGTTGGGCTAGAAGCTGGGCTGTTAGAAGACTAAGGGCTCCGACAGAAGGAGGCCCCGACATCGAAAGACCCCGAGCAAGTATGGCTCCGACAGGGGAAGGCACAGAAAATATCGGACCTGGACGTAGTCGGTCCCGATATGAGAGTTGGCACCACTCCCCGAAACCGAATCCTTAACGACTTAACTCGGGAGCCCCCGATAACGATCGGGGCTCACCAGTAAGAGCACAATCCCGGAAATCTCGCCATGGTCACAGTAGTGATATAATGGGCGAGATATGTGGGATACGAATAACTGTACGAGATACAGGGCAAGATACGTGGCGAGATACGTGGGATAGTGGATAACGATCCAGCCGCCTAACCAGGTAACTGGGATGGCCTTTCCTCTATAAAAGGAGGGAAGTTGTCCCAGATTAGGGTTACGTTTTACACACATATTGCTTGCTTGTTCTATCAGCCACCGTACTTACGTTAAGCATCGGAGAGGGATTCTGGGCCACTGCCCTCTATCCCCTTCTGCAGGATTGCGAGGAGCTAAGGAATCCGTCACCGTTACCGGAGTTCCGCCGTGATCCAACAGTAATGTAGATCGATGATGATAAAGACTGTGCTTGAACCAATTGACCATTGATTTCTTCGTTTTCACACGATTCTGAAACTGAATCTTATCGAATTGAACTCCCGGTTTTACCTGCATCAACGGTGAAGTGGGAGTGATTCGCCGATTGGTACACCCAGAATTACATCCTGTAAATAAGGATAATTTTTTTAGGAATTTTGGGGCTTTGAAATTATGGACTGCAACTATGTAAAAAGAAATATAATGTTGATCACATTATTATTTGGTAAATAATTCTGGACTTAAAACTTAAAATGATGGGATTTGCTAGGATCCTTTGAAAGTATTCATGCTTTAAACTTATTTTTGCAAATATTTTATTTATAATTTTACCCAAAAAATTGTAAAATTAAACTGAATAATCACAATGGTTATAAAGTGAATTTTAAGATGTTTTTTTTAATTTAAATGTTAAGGTTTACCTTGGAAAATAAAAATAACAGTTTTTTAAAAAAAACACAAAAAAAAAATATTCGGAGGCAAAAATAAAAATAAAATAATTACTAATAAGAGACATAGTATAATGCTCTTAAAATTGAAGAATTAAACTATAAATAAAATAATTTCTAAACAAAAATAATGCATGAAAGCACCAATACTTTAAAATGATGTTAGACAAAATGATGTTTGTGAAATAATAATATTTTATGTACCGTACTTTTCACTTGATATCAAGAATAAGACACAAGTTTTAATCCACTATTCTATAATTTATAAAAAATAAATAAATAAAAAAAAGTGAATATATTATCTACAGAACGGCCTTATTCATATGTTTTAAAAGGTTCTAAACCTGAATTTTCTGATCCTGGAATCAGGACCAGAATCTTACTGTCATCGTCGTTAAGACCTCGCGCACACCTTCCACGTGGAGCCCAATGACCAAATTTGGGAACCCAACACAGGACCATCAAACACGTGTCTTGCATGTAAAGCCACGTTCAATACCAGCAGATACCGACAATAAATAAAAAAGCCTTAACCGTAAATTTCGACCAACATTACATTGCATGCATCGTTTAACCTTAAAATTGATAACAAAACTAATGCAAAGCAATTTCCATTTATATGACAACTCAATCTATCTATATATTAGGGTTAACGGGTCTTTTGGTCCATGAGGTTTGACAACTTTTGGGTTTTGGTCAATGATGTTTTTTTCCCTAGTTTTGGTACTATATGTTTGCAGAATTTTTCTAGTTTTGGTCTAACCGTTACATTCCGTCCATTTTTTGACATGTTCAAGTCACGTGATCCACTCTAAACTTTAAATTTAGTCCATCTAATACTTTCTTAACCTTCTTTTTGTTCAATTTAGTCCCGACGTTTCAAAATTGACCCCAATTGGACAATAGGTCCAATTGAATTTTTGAAACTTCGGGATTAAATTGAACAAAAAAAAAGTTCGGAAAGTATTAGAGAGACTAAATTGAACAAAATTGAAAGTTTAGGGTGGATCACGTGACTTGTACATGTCAAAAAATGGACGGAATGTAACGGTTATACCAAAACTAGAAAAAAATCTGCAAACATATGCTACCGAAACTAGGTAAAAAAAACATCATTGACCAAAACTCAAAAGTTGTCAAACATTATGGACCAAAAGACCTGTTAAGCCTATATTAAATCCTTATGTAGAGCAGCTAATTACGGTTGGTTTTAACAGACATGGATCTCAATTCATTTGCGACATCGGTGAAGCTCGGTCTCTCCGACGGCTCAGCCGACCAACACCTCTCCATTAACGATCTCCACTCCGGGTCGCATGATTCTGGTACAGCAGGTCGTAACGTGTTGCTCACAATACCTCCTAATGAAAATAATCAAAGAGCATCAACCGATACACGAATAATAATGACTGATAACCGATATCTATTGATCATCACGAAATATCATATCATGGTCCTGTAAATACCGATAATTGCACCGTAATGCAGATCTGCATATGGTTCTTCTCCAGTGAGCAGCTCCCACATAACGATGCCGAAGGAGAACACGTCCACCTTATCGGAGACTAGACTGCTGCTCCCGTTTAGGAGCTCCGGTGCCATCCATGGAAGTGTTCCCCGAACACCACCCGATATCAGAGTTTGGCACTTTACCTTGGAGAGCCCTAGATCACCCACCTGAATATTGAATAACAAAACGTATGTTGGTCATTACCGACGAAAAAAACAATCTGTCAGTAAAAATATAAATGGTCTTAAACTGCTGTCACTAAAAAGTGTGTTTTTCCAAATAGCTAACTTTCCATCCACTGACCTTGCAAATTGGTCTATGGGGATCACGGAGATTGACTAGCAAGTTGTCACTTTTCAAATCGAAATGAACAATGTTTTTCCCATGTAAGTACTCCATACCGAAAGCCACATCCATTGCGATAAACATACGCCTACGCTTGTCTAGAATCCTGTAATCAAGATTCAATACTCTGGATTGATTGAATTCCATAGGCAAGATAGAGCAAATACTAGAGGTAAATCTCAATAATACCTCTCACTCTTTTGCAGAGCAGTTCGCAAGGAACCATTGACCATGTACTCTGTCACTGTCGAAACTGACCCACCAGGGCCATCGAGCACGACTCCATAGAAAGCCAGAACATTCGGATGGTGCAAATCCGCAAGCTTGATCGCCTCATTCCAGAAATCACATCTCTGTTTAATGGGGAAGATGAGTCATTTTTGCCAAAATCAGTCGTGCAAATCTATATGATATTTATGCAAGAAAATGTACCATGCGTTCTTGTTCCGATGGCTTCCCAGTAAAACACCGATCATTGATGCGCTTAATGGCAACATCAGTACCCCTCCACTTCCCGTGATATACCGTGCCGTAGGTACCCGAACCTAATTCTCTCAACTCTTCCAGGTCACTGTTCTTTATTATCTGCAAAAATTAAATTTGGGACTATCCTCAAATTAAAATAGGGTTAAAGGTACTTTTCATACCACATGTTTGACCGAATGTGGCTTTTAGTACTGGATGTTTCGTTTTGTATACTTTTGGTACCAAACGTTTAAAAAAATGTGGCTTTTGGTTGGCCGTTAGTTTTAGCCGTTAAATGACATGTGCAAGTCACGTGATCGACTCTAAACTTTTAATTTTGTTCAATTTAGTCCCTCAAATATATTCATAACTTTTATTTTATTTAATTTAGTTCTAAAACTTCAAAATCGAACCCAATTAAGACCTCTCCAATTGGGTAAATTTAACCCAAATGGGGCTATGTCAATTGAATTCGATTTGTTTAATTGGGTCTGATTTTGAAGTGTTATGACTAGGTTAAACAAAATAAAAGTTAGGAATATATTTGAGGGACTAAACTGAACAAAATTAAAAGTTTAGAGTCTATCACGTAACTTGCACATGTCATTTAACGGCCAAAACAAACGGCTAACTAACGGATGTACCAAAAGCCACATTTTTTCAAACGTTTGGTACCAAAAGTATACAAAACTAAACATCCAGTACTAAAAGTCACATTCGGTCAAACATGTGGTATCAAAAGTACATTTAACCCATTAAAATATTATCTTTTTAGGTCTTACTCTAACCAAATCAGACCTCTCACCTGCAAGCGACCGATACCTTCTGATACAGGAAAACCGCACTTCACCCTCTCCATCAATTTCTTGATATCCATGAAAACCACAAAAACACACACAGATTAGGGGGGATTCATCGAATGGAAAATATTGAATTACAGCTAAAAGAGCTGAGCACCTCAGAATCCGCTTCAGATGGATTCAACACATCACGGCCTCTAACTTCTTCCTCCTGAGTAGGTTCGGTTTGTTCGATGGTAGACAGATCAGGATTAGAAGTAGCTGATTGAAGAACTGATGCAGCTACACCTTCAGCAACATCTTGGAGGTCTTGCCTGATGCGTTCTTCTGTTTAACATTTAAGACAATAAAAAAGGATTCCAAATATGGAAGGGATATATATTGCTAGCTGAATTTGTTCAATGTGATGGTTGCTAGCTAATTAGTGCAATTTGCCAGATCCGTCCATCTTTTTTGTTAATTCTCACAAGAAAAATTCACAAGTGCGCACAACCTATTGTCCAGTCAGGGAGCCATGCATACATTTTCCATCAGAAGTTCACCTATTAGGGTTAACACGAAAATGGCCAGAGCTAGCAAGTTTGCACGTCATTATTAGCTTAGCTAGTAAAAAGTCACAAAAGAAAGTTCAGCTAGCAACCAGCATCAGCCACAAGTTGGCATTTAATCCAGTATGAAATGATAAACTTAAAAATCTAAGAGCTGGATAAAAAAAAATAAAAAATAAAAACCTTTTGAAGTTCTGAACTCGTCTGAACTGAAATCAGATACCGGATTGCTAAATGGCTCCTTTCCAGCATTTGAATTGAGCTGGTCAGCTAGGCCATCCAAAAGGGGTTCCTGATTTCCAACGGCTTCCTTCCTCAACGCAATTTTGATAGGTTTTGGAGGAAAGTGAGAATCACTGTTCATATTAAAAGGATCCTGATTAGAGAAAAAGGAGTTAGATGTCTCCAGTTGATCGGTTTTGCTTTCCTGGTTTCCATGCAATGGCATGGCTCCAATCTCAGAAGACACTAAAATAGGCTGGAATAGAGAGGTTTCATCAATCCATTCAGCGATGGTCGAAAGTCCCTCGGTTGCAAAGGCCGGTCTAACACCAGTGGTTCCCATCTGTGATTGAGGGTCTGATCCTGGGACACCTAAATTAGATGGCTCGGGTCAATCATTGGAGTCTAACAGACGAAAATCATGCATATAAGTTACTTCATTACCAGAATAAGTTGACAATTGGGCAACTACGTTGTGCTGTTCACCAGGTGGATTTTGTGGGGCCTTTTGCTTTGTTATTTCACTGCTGCTTGGCTCAATCATCACATGGTCAACCAAACTAGAAGGGTCGACATTATTGCTTTTAGGGACAAATGGAGAAAGGTTATAATACTCTTGGGGTAATTCTTGAAACTGTGTGACGGGACTAGCTTCAACATTCATGGGTCGGGCCAAGATCTCATGTTTAAGGTGGCTGTCAGGTGACATCAGAGGCTGCTGTGGAGGAAGACTATGAAAAAAAGTGCCTTGGACATGACCGACTTGACCGTTCCCCCTCTGATCCTGGACAAGAGTATCTGAATGTGCATGAGGCAATGCTCTTTCACACATATGACAATCTTCCAATCTCTGTGGTATCCCGCCAGGCAACACAACCTGTCCTGGTGGAGGATAAACAGGATTCCATCCATACCCAGCTGGAGGAGCTGGTGGGACCTGCATTTGATATGTATTGTACCTCTGCTCGACTGGAAGTAGAACAATCCTTTGCCTATCCTGCTCCACTTGAGGCTGCACTGAAGGCTGAATGTAAGGATGCGGGATGCCCGGTTGAACTGGCGATATAAATTGATGGGTGTTACTAGAAGTATCCGGAAACTGCTGTGGAGCATAAACAGGCCCACTAGCAGCCAAAAGATTAGGGTTTGGAAATCCCATCATAGGAGGAGGCAGTGCATAGACTGCATGGTTTACTTCCTTGCTTGGATCCGCATACGAATGCACATATGGAGATAATGGTGGAACGTTCGGCCCAGATTGCTGAAAATCAAATGGCAGTGGTTGTTGTGAAGACGAGACTTGTAAAGCACTAGATGGTACAGCCGGACTTCCAAAACCAACAGTAGAAGTATCTGAAAAAGCTGTGGGGCTAGGATCGACAAAGAACTTAGAATTTTCATCTGATATATTTAAATTCTTTTTCGGCGATCTTGATGCGGACCTAGTACTCTCAGGTTGAGCCAATATCGAGCTATCAACAGCTTCGTTCCCACTAAAATCAGAGTTCTGGGTCGAGGTAGCACTTGCGATGCTCTCTTTCCTTGTAATCCCACCACCAACCCCATCCATCATACCATTAACCGCCTCATAATATCGCTGCCCACTATCATGCAAATCACCAAACTGGATGATACTAGATGGGTCGAGCTCAGAAGCAGAAAAGAGAAAAACCCTAAGTTTAACCGACCCATCTGATGATCTCTCAATTAATTTCTCATACTCCTCCATCATATTGTCAAGATCATCTGGGCAGGAAACTGAGACTAGTGCGTCAAGATCTTCATCGGGTAGCTGATACTTAATAACAACTGGCTGCCCATAAGTCTCCATCATCTTCTGCACCAACTCATCGAAACTTGCATCTCGCCTTACAGTGATAATTCTCGTCTGACCTCCTACGTATCTCAACATTCCATCACTTGGTCTCGGCAAGATCTTGCCTCCAAAACTACAGAGGAATTTGACTTTCTTCCCCGAAATTGAACCCTCCCCACTTGCTTCACTAACCTGATCAGCTGCAGTTCCACTGGATCGTCCCATGAAGTTCAACTTACCGTCATTTCTCACTTGCTCTAATCCATTTCCATCGACATCACCTGCTGAACTAACAATTACACCGTTTCCACCAGCATTTTCAACCAAATTACAAACAACGCCACTGCCACCTAAGTTGCAGCCAACAGAAAAACTAGTTGATACCTCGTTATCTACCTGATCAACAGCATTGGCAGCAAATCTAGTCCCCAAATTAGATCCTATTGCATAGCTTGTTGCTACCTCACCAGTCAACTGATTACCAGCATTACCACCAACCCTTATGCTAGGGCTATAACAAAAGCCAGGGGCAGGATTTACATTCATATGGCCTACTTGGGGCACAGATGCGCGAGGATACCATTGAGTAGCGACACGAGGAATAGCATTGGCATACCCTAAACCTCCATATCCAACATCAGAAATAGGGGCATGGTAATACATTGGTATAGAGTGTGGGCTACCTCCTTCCTGAACTGCGCTTGGCAGGTATCCTTCCCCCACTGTCCGACCCACAGTAATCACCGGAGCAAGGCGAGGCTCTTCATTAGCCGTGTTCACCAAGGGGATGTCTTTGGGAACACCCGAGTTCTGCTCAAATGCCATAGATAGCCAATTGATTGAACTAATAAAAAATCCGGGTACCTAAAACAACAAGCAGATTTAATCCAAATAAGGGCTGATGCTCAAAATTAGGGTTTACATAAAAACAAGCCAAGCTAGAGCTGAAGTAACAATGAATGATCAGTAATAATGGCGAGATATTAGATAGCTAATCAAGAGACGGAATAATAAAATCGATATACAAATGGATTTCCGACATCAGTAAGAGAGAGAGAGAGAGAGACCGCACAATTGATCGGAGTCGGCGCCGTCACGGCCTCACAGGGAGGAGAACCCGCCGAGTCATTCCACTCTGCTCTGTTCGAGCTCCGTGTCTACTTTGAAAATGAAAATGTTCGACGAAAGAGAGACAGTGTATGCTGATTATTCTCCTTCAGCCTCCTCCTTCAGCGGCTTCTTCTTCGTCCTTCTTGAGCTTAGTTTGGTTTGGATTCAGCTTCTTCGAGGTTTTTTTTCTGTTTGCAAGTTCTGAATTTTCGAAAATTAAAGTGTATTTTCTGTCATTTTTATTTTATTATGTTGTATATTATATTTTCCTAAGTTGGAAGGAAAAGGGAGAGAGTGGAGTGGAGACCCAGCGGCACGTGTATGGGTGCATGCTAAAACTAATGACTTAATGCTTAGTGACGGTCCAATATTATCTTTTTCGCGGGTCGGCTTTGGAATAATAATAATCGAAGTATGGGTAAACGAGTGAAGCTTAGTCGAGTTGTTATTAAGTTTGATTCAACTTGACTATAAAGTAAAAACTATTGTGTTAGAACTTTGATTCGGTGTCGAGTTTAAACTTTTAAACTCGAACTCGAGTCGCTTTTAAACTTAACTCGTAATCCGATTATTTACATCATAATAAGTTAATATCTATATGACTACAAAAGTTAAACTCGTTTTTGCTTGCAGATAGTTTGGTGTGTTATCAAGCTTCAACTCGACTAGACAAACCAAAAAGATGAATTTGAAATTTTTTTGAATTCGTATTTTAGCTTGACTTAGTATATCACTAATCCACTTAACATCGAGTGAGGCCACAAATGGTAAATGTGATGGTCATGAATATTATTCGATTTTCAAAGTGCGAGTGTGCGACAGAGTTGAATATAAAATATATAATTAAGGTGAGTTGGATCAACTGGTAAAACGAGTTGTGTTCCTAGAAGCAACCTAAGGTCAAATCCAATAGAGACGTCTCATTGGAGAGGGTTTAGTCTTAGCGCTCTCAGTCCAAAATTGAAAAACAATGTAAATAATAAAAAAAAATTAAATAAAATGTTGAATTGTTATATTAATCGTCCAATATTACATTGTTACCCATATATATTCAATTAAATGTTGGAAATATTGAGGGTAAATATGCAAATTTATAAAGTCCATGGATCAAAATGCAACTAATCAAATCCCGGTTACTTACAAGTAATTCCTCCAATTAACATGCAAGATATAGGCAACACCGAAATTGTACGTATACTTCGACACGAAAACGAATACGTATTTTTATACTGAGGCCCGTGCTAATCACAGTCTCCTTAAGGCAATTTCGCCCCTCCCCACCCTCGGGTTATGCAAAGGGGTTTATACAAGGGGCGATCACCTCCCAGGATTCAACAGTGTCATCGAATCGTGTTATGCATACAACACGCTCGACCGAACCGAACCCAATACCTGAACTCAAACAAAGAACAGGAAAGCCGACGACAACGGCTAAAAACAACTAGAAAGGTTGAAAACGACATAAGTCAAAATCAACCTAGAAGAACTCTGCATTCGTCAACACGAAGAACAGAGGATGAGAAAATATAATTGGATCCCAAGATTATGGGTTCCAAAAAAATTGAATACTCAACCAAAAGGAGAGATTCCATTTCTCAATGTGTAAAAAGGAGAAGGGAAATGCTTGTTTATATAGGGGAGGAGAAGGGAGGAGAAGGGAGGAGAAGGGAGGAGGAAAGTAAAACTTTCGATGTGGTATAAATCACAAATTCCATTCACAACAAAATAAAATTGGGCTTGAGAAAATTTGGGCTTAAGTAAAAAAGAGAATAAAATTAGAGTAGCCCAAATGAAAATTTGTGTAGCCCATTTTCTAACATTAAATATATCAAGACTTAATCTAAGTGTCTCTATCATCCCACACGAAATTCTTACTATATATTCCTTTTATAGCCAACTATATTCATTTATTTATTTTAGGTAGATTAGATGGATACCAAAACGATGCATAATAACAATATTTGCCAAAGAGTTAAACGTGTACGCCAAAAAAAACCCTAACCGGATGTATAGCATGATTTCCAAAAATAGTGACTGTAGAGTTGTGTGATTGTTGCTTTCGCAGGGGATGTACAAAGCTTACACTAAAACCCGTACGTACGGAACTAGATTTTCCGACCGTGAAAGACTGCGCGTGTATGCTGTCATTTTCATATTTGACTTTGACCTCTAAAATAATAACGGTCCGTCTAAAGAAACTAATCATACACTCCGAATGATAATCTTTAATTTAAGGGTTAGAATTTAAAAATTAGATAGCTTGTATTTTGCGGTAAATAATTTATTTATATAATTATTAAAAATATTATAAAAATTTAATATTAACAGTTAATTAAATTAGTCTTTTTTTATTTAAAATGATTTATCCAAAATAAATAAAAAATACTACATATTTAATGAATATATATAATTTTATATTAATATGTGTGAATAAAAGTTATATTTGTTAGTTATTGTGTTTATGCATTTGATATTATGATTTTTGGGTATACATATTACAAATTTCAGACCCTAAAAATCTGACCTAAAGCGATAGGTTTTGAAAACGTGGATTTTGAAAAGAGTCGTCACTAGTTAATTATTAGGCTAACTAAAAAACATAATTTTTCTAGAGTAAAACGAATTAAACACCTAGGTATAAAATCGGTCGACGATCAGAAATTCGAGTTCGGGGGTTTTATTACGAATTAAAAATATAAATTTTAACTGCGCCCTCTCGGCACTCAATTCACAAATTTTCCTTTTTTTTTTTTTTTTTTTTTTACATTTGAGATTAAAAGCTTAAAAAAAAAACTTATACATGTAAAAGATCTAGGAAAGTTAGTAAATAAATATATTGATACATCATTTTATATAATATAAATAAATTAGTATATTACATTCACTGCTTCTTTGTCCCTTTACGACCGCAAAGAACAACTTGAAAGGTATAGATAAAATATTAAAGGGTTAATTATCAAACCGCTAGCCCACGTTTGGGTCCGCGAACAAATTGCTAGCTCACGTTTCATTTCAAACAAATAGCTAGTTCAGGTTTCCCTAGTAAACAAATGACTAGCTCACGTTCACTTTTTCATTATTTTTAAACGAATCGACACGTAAACGACATGTGATTATGCGAAATGACCAAAATGTCCCAACACATCATCTTCTAATATTATAGAGATGAACATGCTTAAGACCTATTCACTACTTAATGTGATCATTTGATTTTGAATGTTGGTACTTTATTTTAACTTAAAACATTACATATGTAGGTTGGGTCAATAACATTACAAAATGATGGGTTTGTGACATTTTAGTCATTACATGTCGTGAATATGCCGATTTCGTCCAAAAATAGTAAAAAAATGAACAAATCTAGCTATTTATTCACTTAAGAGAACATGAGCTAACTATTTGTCCGGAATGAAACGTGAGTTAGCAATTTGTTCGCGGACCCAGCAATTTAACCCAATATTAAATAAAGAGAAGAAAAAAAACTAATATGTAGGAGCCAATTAATTTAAAAAAAAAAAAGGATACACAGTTATCTTCTTCATTCACTATTGTCTGCTTCCCATGATTTGGGCAATGGATGTGAGTACAGCGGCGGGAGAGCGTTGGGTTAATTGACAATCGAACGGAGCCCGGAAGAGCTGAGCGGTCAGAGTCGGAAGTATGGCCGGACAATTAGCATGAAACTCTGGAGACAATGGAGAAGATGAAGGAGATGCTCTGGGTCGAATGGATGGAGGCTGATTAGTGCTGCGACAGAGGTCAGGTCGTGAGTGCGATAGTCGGAGCGGCACCGGCAGACTAGTCTACCGCGGAAGCAGGATCGGAGCGGGCGATTGCAGGGCCGGCGGAAGGTGGATGACTGGACCACGGTGGGAAGATTCTGGCGCAGTGACTTCGGTTGGCGAGGAACTCCGGTCGGACAGGGACGGCGCAGTGGGTCGTGGTGGCTTGGCACCGGGCAAAGCAGATCCGAGTTTGCAGGTGCGGCGGCCTTCCGGTGGTCACCGGTGCAGAGAAGGCCCAGCAGAAAACCGACGCAAAGAAAGAACGGGAAGAAAAAAAAAAGAAGTGGAGAGCGAGAGAGAGAGAGCGTTTTTCGAGGATTTTTTTTTTTTTTTTATGATTTTCTCTTTTAATATTGATGATGTTGTGTTTTTTACATGTAAAAGGAGCCTATCTATAGCTAAACTAGGACCCCTTAACTAGGAAAATAAAATCTGAAAAATATATGCATTTAATATTCCGAAAATACACATATATATATTTATGTATTTCACCGTAAATACACATAATAAATTTTCTGAATATTTTACAGTAATTAATGCATATACACTATCCTATTTTAAGTTAGACTTATCTTTAGAAACTTTGCGACCTTCAATTTTTAAATACTTCTTTTTTTAACGCGTCACATATGACATTTTGAACGTGCCACGCGCGGACCAAAATTAGGTGTTTAAAGCTTGCCCCTCTTTGGGCGAATTCCCGTTGAACATGTTCGAGGGGATTCATCCAAAGACGAGTAAACACTAATTTGGTTAGGAAGTATATCTTCTTTTGAATCTCCAAATCTTCAAGGGAACTCCTAACTTATTTCGGACGGTGCGAAAGAAAACATCCATTGGTAGTGCAGAATGTAAAGCCTCCAGCGGCATTGCGGTAAATAAAAGTCTCCAGTGGCGGTGCAGAAAGTAAAGCCTCGGTCGGCGGTGCCCCTGTTGACGGTGCTTCCGTTGGCGATGCGTAAAAGTAAAGCCTCCAGTGGTGTGCAGTAACGAAAAAACCTTAATCGACGATTCCTCCAGTGGCGAGCGATGGAAAAGCCTCCAGTGGCGTGCAATAAAGTAAAACCTTAATCGACGATGCCTCAGTGGCAAGCGATAAGGAAAAGTCTCCAGTGGCGTGACTTGCGAAGGCTGAATACTAAGGCTTCGTTTGTCGGGGGTGACTCTCAGAAAGCTGGAAAACTTCAGGTCCTGATTATCGGTTGTGACTCTCGGAAAGCAGGAAAACTACAGATCCCGATTGCCGGTTGTGACTCATGAAGGCTGAACTTCAAAGGCTCCGTTCGTCGGTTGTGACTCTCAGAAAGCTGGAAAACTTCAGGTCCTGATTGTCGGTTGTGACTCGCGAAGGCTGAACATCAAAGGCTCCGTTTGTCGGGTTGTGACTCTCAGAAAGCTGGAAAACTTCAGGTCCTGATTGTCGGTTGTGACTTGTAGGAACAGACAGTAACAGTCCTAGTCATCCTCGAATGGTGACTTGCGAGAGTAGACTGTAACCGTCCCGCTTGCCGTGAAGTCGAGTTGGAAGATGGTGTGTCGTAGAAAATACACCTGCGCATGAATGTTTGCCCCAAATGTTGCCTAAGATGCGCATGACGCGACAACCTAGCAGGATCTTTCTTTCTTTCTTTTTTTTTTTAGAATTTCTCTCTTATTCTCTCCTTTTGCCACGGTCGATTGAGAGATTTCCGACCGTGCCCCTCGATTTTTTCTCTCCTTTTGCCATGATTGCAATTTCCGAATTTGCAATCATGCCCCTCATATTCTAATTTCGACTAGGCCGCCCTTTCGGGTTTTCAACCTACCGGAAGCACTCTTTTTTGTGGTAGCCAATTGTTGGTTGGCTATGACCCGTTCTTTATTTTCGCCTTTGTTGTTGCGGGAGCTCTTTTTTAGTATCCAATTTCGGGTTGACTGTGGCCCGTTCTTTATTCTCGCCTCGATGCGGTAGTATTTGTAGCCGTTTGGAGGGTGGTTGAGACTATTTCCTCCATGTCTTCAATGTTGCAGGAGCTCTTTTCATTTGTAGCCATTTGGAGGGTGACTGTGACCCTTTTTTATTCTCTCGCACTCACAGGGTTCGCGGGATCACTCTTTATTTGTAGCCATTTTAAGGGTGGTTGTTGTTGGGTTATGATTGATTAAACTCGTCATTAAGCACAAGAGTCGAGTACGTTCAAAGGGCAGGGAAAGAAGAGTCGTCGACCTTTCTGACTCATCTTAACGAGATAGGGATGAAAGGTCGACGACAACTTATGAAACAGTCGACTTTCAAAGTATGAATGCCCGCCACTAGGAGAAACCTTCCTTCGAAGGTAAAGACAGGTGGCGACCTGCTTATCATTATCATCAGAAGAAACCTTCCTTCGAAGGTGAAGACAGGTGGCGACCTGCTTATCATTATCATCAGAAGAAATCTTCCTTCGAAGGTAAAGACAGGTGGCGACCTGCTTATCATTATCATCAAAAGAAACCTTCCTTCGAAGGTAAAGACAGGTGGTGACCTGCTGGTCACTATCATCAGAAGAAACCTTCCTTCGAAGGTAAAGACAGGTGGCGACCTGCTTGTCACTATCATCAGAGGAAACCTTCCTCCGGAAGTAAACACAGGTGGCGACCTGCTTCAAACGTCATCAGAGGAAACCTTCCTCTAGAAGTAAAGACAGCTGGTGACCTGCTTGTCACCTGCTTGACCGACTCTGAAGAGAAACCCCCCCCCCCCCCCCCCCAAGGAGGGTAACCGCCATATAAAGTCGGTAACTTATCCCTATAAATAGGGACTATTTTCTATTTACTTCAGTACGTTCAGTCAGTTATAAATACGTTCTTATATTATTACTCTCAAATCCATTACTGACTTAAGCTTCGGAGTGGAATCAGGGGCCATCCCCACCCTTTTTTCAGGTTCTCGCCCCTACCTGGCGCGCCAGAGGCGATACTTGGAAGTTCATTCCCCGAAGTTCAAGGCCACGTCATTTTGATCCCAACATTTGGCGCCGTCTGTGGAAACTCCGATAAAAAAGTCGTGACCTCTAGAGAAACAACAAGATGTCCAACCTCCCGGTGGAAGGAAATAATCCCCCAGTGGATCCTACCACCTCGAAGCCAATCACCAGAGAAGATCCGTCCATTCCACAAGCTAATGGCGGAGGTAGTGATGGAAATCTCATTCATTCCAAGTCATTACCAAATTCAGAAGAAGTAAGGACAGTCCCCCCGGCTGTCCCCCAAGAAGTATTGGCGGCCTTCATAACCTTTTGGAATCAAGCCCAGGCGGGCACCATCCCCGAAAAGGCACCCGCTCAAGAAAATTTCCAAAAGGAGGATGTGGCGTCCAGCGTAAAAATCCAGGAGAAAGAACCCCTGGAGAAAGAAATTCCTAAGACTCCTGAAGGATCCTGAAGGAGAAATGTCGAGCAAAGAACCTGTCCTATTCACTATGGGACAGGTGGAAGAGTTGTTAGAGAAAAAGAGAATGGGGACGAACGATTTGCTAATTGTTCGCGATCATACCTCCCATCATTTCTCTAAAAGGTTGTTCAACACTCGAGTTCCTCCGCAAGTCTTTGCGTGGAACATCGACGACTACACAGGCGAAGGAGATCCTGTTCGCCATATCAACGCCCATAACTCTTCCCTCCTGGGAAGAGGAGAAACTCTGGATCACTATGCAACCCTCTTCCCAACTACGTTGAAAGAAGAGGCGTCCACTTGGTTCTATGGCCTCCCCGACAACTCGATCGATTCATGGGAAGAACTGAAGGCTAAGTTCATCGAAGGCCATATAGGCCTAAAGAGTACGGATTTCCTAGATAAAATTGAACAAGGTTCTGATGAAACATTGGCCAATTATTACACTAGGTTCCATAAGATACTCCAATAGTTAAATGAAGACGCCACGGATGGCGAGTTGATCAGGACCTTCTGGAGAGGTCTTAGGACACAGAGCCAAGCTCTAAAGGACAACATGGTGATGAAGCCGGTGAGAAAGATCGATGCCCTTGCCACGAAGGTGAAAAAGTACATAGATCTGGAAAGATCACACGAGAAGTCGCCTCGAGAAATCAAGCGCCAAGTCGTGCCAACAAAAACCGAAGAAGGCTCCGCTTCTCGACCACCTAAGAAGGAAGAAAGACGATAGGGGAACTTCCGACCTGGAAACCGTCCGGGAATAAGACATCCTAACTCTTATCCAGGAAAGTTCACTCCTCTTACACACAATGTAGCGGTGGTACTCCAGGAAATGGAAATGCTTCGCCTTAGCCACCCACCACCCATAAAGAAGAACCTGATGGGCCACCAAATGAGCGCCTATTGTCGTTACCATTAAACACGGGGGCACGGTACAAAAGAGTGTATCATCCTAAAGCAAGATATAGAAGCCCTTATACAGAGGGGCAAACTGTTGAAATTTGTCGAGAAGGCCTCCAATATTCCAAAAAAGCGGGATCGAAGCCCAAGGGAAGACTCTCGATCCCCTCCACCCGACCATCCCGCTCCAAGAGGAACGATAAATTTCATTGCCGGAGGATTCGCTGCAGGAGGAGGAACAAATTCGGCTCGGGAAGTGTACGCTGCACAAATATCCACAACGGCAGTAATGGAGAAGAGACCTCGAGAACCCGTCCTCGAGACCATTAGTTTTACGATCAATGATCTTGCAAAAATAGATCAACCACATGAAGATGCTCTGGTGGTCACTCTACTGATCGCCACTTATAAAGTCAAAAGGATCCTCATCGATAGTGGAAGCTCGACAGATATCCTCTTTTACCAAGCATTCTTACAACTAGGTTTCTCCAAAAAGGATCTGAAGAAAGTCAATTTTCCTTTAACAGGCTTCGCAGGAGAAACTATTTATCATTTGGGTGCCATTCGACTAACCACCGTCTTGGGAGGAGACAAGACTTTACAAGTGGATATATTTTTTGTAGTGGTTGATGCAGTTTCATCCTACAACGCCATCATTGGGAGAACCAATCTCAATCTTTACCGCATCATCCCTTCAACAACGCATCAAGTAATGAAATTCTCGACGCCTCGGGGAATCGGTGAAGTTCGAGGAGATCAGGCCATAGCGCGATACTGCTATCATACGACGACACAACAATCAGAGAAGTCACAGTAACTTTTGTGATAGATACCTATTTTTGTTATAACTAATGTCAAGCTTTCCTTTTTTGATGTAATATTCAGGAAATGATGAATGAAATGGTCCCCCGAGATCTACTTTCTTTATAAAGAAATCATTCTGATATTATCATCCTCGACTTAATTGTCGCCGCACCATGTCCGAAGGTCGCCATCTACAAAGGATCAGTCTTAACTGACTCCTCGGCTTCATACAGTCGGCGACGATTAAGGAGCAGTCTTAACTAACTCCTCGACTTCCGAAGGTCGCCATCTACAAAGGAGCAGTCTTAACTGACTCTTCGGCTTCATACAGTTGGCGACGATTAAGGAACAGTCTTAACTAACTCCTCGACTTCCGAAGGTCGCCATCTACAA
Organism: Clarkia xantiana subsp. parviflora; assembly: GCA_036873135.1. Classification (NCBI taxonomy): domain Eukaryota; kingdom Viridiplantae; phylum Streptophyta; class Magnoliopsida; order Myrtales; family Onagraceae; genus Clarkia; species Clarkia xantiana. The sequence goes on from JAPTYO010000014.1 coordinate 22,618,232, forward strand.
AGGAGCAGTCTTAACTGACTCCTCGACTTCATAAAGTTGGCGACGATTAAGGAGCAGTCTTAACTGACTCCTCGACTTCCAAATCGGTTGTCGACCATTATATGCCCAAAATGGCGACTAAAGCCTAGGTGCGGCGACAATTCGATCGAAGACCTCCAAATCGGTTGTCGACCATTATGTGCCCAAAATGGCGACTAAAGCCTAGGTGCGGCGACAATTCGATCGAAGACCTTCAAATCGGTTGTCGACCATTATGTGCCCAAACTGGCCACTAAAGCCTAGGTGCGGCGACAATTTGATCGAAGACCTCCAAATCGGTTGTCGACCATTATGTGCCCAAAATGGCGACTAAAGCCTAGGTGCGGTGACAATTCGATCGAAGACCTCCAAATCGGTTGTCGACCATTATGTGCCCAAAATGGCGACTAAAGCCTAGGTGCGGCGACAATTCGATCGAAGACCTCCAAATCGGTTGTCGACCATTATGTGCCCCCGATTAACTACAGGATCAGGGGCTGAGGAGGTACTCGCCATAACTGAAGAGATTGAGACCTCCTCCTTAGCTCGAAGGTAGTTCCGGAGAATCATCTTTATAAAGTCTGGAAAGAATAATCCACGTTGATAAACAGCCGTCGAAAAAAGGTATTCAATGAAAATAAAAATAAGGATCCCCTCAAAAGTACGTGAAGAAGGGGATTCAACCATGGTCACCGGAGCTTACAGAAGACTTACAGAAGTTAGCTCTAAGATGGAGTTAAAATTAGACACTAAAGAAGAGGCAATTGTGGTATTTATACTAGAGCCTCTCCCCCAAAAGGAACAACTTCCCAGTGAAGCCTTCCCGAGGTCAGCCATCAATTGGTGCCTTCACTGACAACAAGACCGTTGCCCTGCACCTGTCAATAGACTAGCGAGGTGACTCTCTAACTCTCCAAGGAGCTCTCAACGGTCAGAATTACTGAGCCAAAGTCTTGTTCCTAACCTAAAGTCTTTTCAACTTCTGTGAACCCAAGAGTTCTATCGGCTAACAGAGTATTCTCGCCAAGGATCAGAGGTAATACTCGACTCAAGACCTCCCCTTTATAAATAAAGTTGATGACTTAAGTCTCGGGGGCAAGTGTTGGGTTATGATTGATTAAACTCGTCATTAAGCACAAGAGTCGAGTACGTTCAAAGGGCAGGGAAAGAAGAGTCGTCGACCTTTCTGACTCATCTTAACGAGATAGGGATGAAAGGTCGACGACAACTTATGAAAAAGCCGACTTTCAAAGTATGAATGCCCGCCACTAGGAGAAACCTTCCTTCGAAGGTAAAGACAGGTGGCGACCTGCTTATCATTATCATCAGAAGAAACCTTCCTTTGAAGGTGAAGACATGTGGCGACCTACTTATCATTATCATCAGAAGAAACCTTCCTTCGAAGGTAAAGACAGGTGGCGACCTGCTTATCATTATCATCAGAAGAAACCTTCATTCGAAGGTAAAAACAGGTGGCGACCTGTTTGTCACTATCATCAGAGGAAACCTTCCTCCGGAAGTAGACACAGGTGGCGACCTGCTTCAAACGTCATCAGAGGAAACCTTCCTCTAGAAGTAAAGACAGGTGGTGACCTGCTTGTCACCTGCTTGACCGACTCTGAAGAGAAACCCCCCAAGGAGGGTAACCGCCATATAAAGTCGGTAACTTATCCCTATAAATAGGGACTATTTTCTATTTACTTCAGTACGTTCAGTCAGTTCTAAATACGTTCTTATATTATTACTCTCAAATCCATTACTGACTTAAGCTTCAGAGTGGAATCAGGGGCCATCCCCACCCCTTTTTCAGGTTCTCGCCCCTACCTGGCGCGCCAGAGGCGATACTTGGAAGTCCATTCCCCGAAGTTCAAGGCCACGTCATTTTGATCCCAACAGTTGTGACCCTTTTTTATTCTCCCGTCCTCACACGGTTCGCGGGGTCTCTCTTTTATCTGTAGCCATTTGGAGGGTGGCTGTGGCCCTTTTTTATTCTCCCGCCCTCACATGGTTCGCGGGGTCACTTTTTTATCTGAAGTCATTTGGAGGGTGGCTGTGGCCCTTTCCCTTATTTCCCGTTTTTAACGTTGCGGGATTGCCCTTTATCTGTAGCCATTTGAAGGGTGGTTGTGGCCCTTTCTTTGTAGTCGTTTTAGGGACGACTCAGACCCTTTTTATTTGTAGTTGATTTAAGGAAAACTTTGACCCTTTTATTTCTTCACTGCTCTCACAAAATTTGCACGAGCACTCTCTTTATTTTTCTCGGTAGCCGATTAAAGGGCGGCTGTGACCCTAAAGAATTTTTTTTTTTTTTTTTTTTTGCTTTTTGGCTTCTTTTTTTCTGTTTTTTTTCATCTTCTAGGGACTCAGTTGACTGAGTCAAAATACGTTGGTCGTGTCGACGCCCTGGATTGACCCTACGACCAATGGATGACGTAGACAGTGATTTCTTCTCTCGGCTTCTCGAGTGCTCTGGCCATTGCTCAATCTCAGCTGGGGATGCCCCATGGTTAGCACTGAACGGCTTACATCTCGCCATAAAACGGATGTACGACTTAGTTCCGGGACGCGTATGAATTCCACACGTGGTATGTGGAATTTTGGCATGGACGTTTTTAAAGCGTTCATGTTTCACATGGTTGCAGCCTCGGTTGAAGTGGTCGTCTGACCTACGAAAAGAGTAGGGGCACTCAAATCTCAAGGAAAAAATCAAGTACAATTTATCGCACATGAGAGTTGGATATCCCAAGAGCGCAATTTGTTCTTCGTGCAACTGGATGGCTGCACATTCTTTTTTTTGTTGCCCCATTTTGGCTGGCAGAATTTATATGTACAAGATACCTAACCAAGGATACCTGAAAAGACCAAACATGAAAGTTAGTATAAAGAATAAAACAGGCCATGCATGATTTTTCAAAAAACTTCTAATGTCATTCATTTCAAAATTTTGATTACTTTAAAAAATTAATCAAAATTTGTGCTCTAGGGTGTTTCGCACCATCATGAAGTTTACTGAGTTTGTTGAGTGCACTATCTGGCTCGAACACAAGACAAATGTTCAAAACAAACTTTTTTAAAAAAGATTTTCTCATCCTTTGTTTAAACTCGAATAGTCGCACTCAACTGAACAGTTAAATCATTTTTTCAAAAATTAGAATCAAATCTCTTATTTTTTTAAACGCTTGCTCATGCGAATGTTGAAATGACGATCTTGCCGAAAGAGTGCAATACACCTTGGATAAAATGAATTGACACTTTGAATTTTTAAAAAATGCTCATGCATGATCGAAAGTTAAAATTCTGCTGTTAAAAAATGTACAATTTAGAACGGCTCACCTGAAGGGTACATAGAGAATGTATGTACGAAATGAAAAATCCAGGTAAAGTTTTTTATATAAAGAAATGCAAATGCAATGCATGTTTGGAATTAAAAGCTCAACAATTAAGATAAGATTTACAATCTATCTAAAATAATTGTTTTTCCTAAAACAATGCTTCTGAGATGTACATGAGATGAAAGTTGTACAATTAAGAAACTTACAAGCTACCTGAAATTTTTTTGTTTTTTGTTAAAAAATAAAAATAAAAGCATCCTTGTTGCTCAAAATTAAAAATTCAAGTGAAAAGTTTTTTTTAAAAGAATGCATATGAGATGCACAAAAATAAGATGCAAACTTAAAAATAAAAGTTCTACAACTAAGAAAAAATACAATTTACCTGAAATGTTTTTTTCAAAAATAATGCATATGAGATGCACGTATTTTGATTAAAAAATCAGGTAAAATGTTTCTTTAAACAAAGAGCCCTAAAACTAAGAGAGCCTACGATTTATCTAAAAAAGTTTTTTTTAAAATTAATGCATACTGGATGCATTATTAAAAATAAAATAATTCAGATATTTTTTTGTTTTAAAATGATGCATATGGAATGCATGTTCGAAATTAGAAGCTCTAATAGCTAAAGCTGAATTACAAATTTTCCTTAAAAAAATGTTTTTTTTTTTTTTTTGCATATGCGACACGCAACCAAAATTACAACTTACCTGGAGAGTTTTTTTTTTTTTTAAATAATGCGCATGAAACGTAAATTCGAAATTAAAAATTCAGGTAAGATGTTTTTTTAGAAAACAATGCAGACGAAATGCATGTTTGAAAAGAAAATTTCTACAAATAAATGACTAACCACTTAGCTGAAAAAGTTTTTTTTTTTTTTTTTTTAAATGCAATGGGATGCATGCTTAGAAACAAAAGTTACACGGTTAGGAAAAAAAACTTACAGTTACCTGATAACCTTTTTTACAACAAAAAATATGGATAAAAACAACATGTTAGAGGGGTCTAAAAAAAGTGTGGCTTTGTTCTACAAGGTAGGTTCCACTGATAGGCTCCCGACAAGGTGGTTTCCTCCCCCCATCATAGGGATCACAAGTAAGTGGAGTTGTTCTGAGTCATTTCGGCGGCTCGACCGCGCGGTCGTACCCTTACTAACTCTCCGGGGTTCCTAGTTGCCCTAGGTTTTATGCATATTGGATATTACACTAAAGTGGTGTGTGCGAATTCAAACAATGCCACAAGTACCTGTAAAAAAGAAAAACAAAGTTAGATAAAAAAAAAATTAATTAAATTAAATTAAAAAAAAATGGAAAATAAGCGAATATAATGAGCCTGAACCCTCAATTTTTTCCCAGCAGAGTCGTCAAATTGTCAGACCCTAAAAATCTGACCTAAGGCGGTAGGTTTTGAAAACGTGGATTTTGAAAAGAGTCGCCACTAGTTAATTATTAGGCTAACTAGAAACCTAACTTACCTAGAGTAAAACGAATTAAACACATAGGTATAAAAATCGGTCTACGATAAAAAAATTGAGTTCGGGGGTTCTGTTACTAATTAAAAATGTAAATTTTAACTTCACCCTCTCGGTACTCAATTCATAGATTTGCCATTTTTAATTTTTAGTTTTTTTACATTTGAGATTAAAAGCTTAAACTAAAAAAAAAAAACTTATACATACATCTATTAAAGATTTACGAAAGTTAGTAAATAAATATGTTGATAAATCATTTTATATAATATAATATAAATAAATTAGTATATTACCTTCACTGGTTCTTTGTCCCTTTACGACTACAAAGAACAACTCGAAAGGTATAGATAAAATATTAAATAAATAGAAGAAAAAAAACTAATAAGTAGGAGCCAATTAATTAAAAAAAAAAAAAGAATACACAGTTATCTTCTTCATTCACTATTGTCTGCTTCCCATGATTTGGGCAATGGATGTGAGTACATCGGCGGGAGAGCGCTGGGTTAATTGACAATCGAACAGAGCCCGGAAGAACTGAGCGGTCGGAGTCGGAAGTATGGTCGGAAAATTAGCATGAAACTCTGGAGACAATGGGGAAGATGAAGGAGATGGTCTAGGTCGAATGGATGGATGCCGATTGGTGCTGCGACAGAGGTCAGGTCGTGAGTGCGATAGTCGGAGCGGCACCAGCAGACTAGTCTACCACGGCAGCAGGATCGGAGCGGGGGATTGCAGGGCCGGTGGAAGGTGGATGACTGGTATGATAATCACGTGTGCATCGCGTGTGCAACGCATGCGCATACCCCTGGTATGATAATAATATAGGGAAAATAGTATTTATAGGTAAATGCGGTAACTGAAGTTTTAACAATCATGGTGGACTTTCTTACCCAACTATGATTACCCAAGTTAACATTTCCCCATTTGGTGAATAACTACTTATCATCGAGTTATGTCCCATGTACCTTTTTTTTTGGTTTAGATTCTTTAGAATGACATTGTTGGGGTGTACATGTCTCTCGTGTTGAATGTTATAGGGTGCCACAGACTCACACGCGATGCTCGGAGGGGGTTATTACGTCGCCCCTACTATGAACTCTCCCCCGTTGTCGCTTAGTCGTACTTAGTCGAGTCAATTTCTGCTTTTGAGATTTCGCTTATTGCGATCATTGAGGCGTCGCCCCTTGTTTTTAAGCGGGGCTCATATGGTCTGCCACCTTCGTTCGTGGGCTTGTTATTTTAATATTGGGCTTGAGCCCATACATATGACAAACCCATATCCAACACTTGCCTCGAGTTTAGCAGAGGCTTCGTCTCTTATTGGCTTGCCCAATCGATTCGTTTCCTAAGTAGCACTTTTTTTGTTGTCCACCCGAGTCAAAGTCTACTTCTTAATGGCAAATCTAGGTGTCGCCTTGGTTATTTGAATTTTGTAACTTCGTCCTAAGATGGCGGGAATCCTGCTTCCCGAGCTGATGATTGCGGTGATGATTAAGGTATCCGAGATGACTGTTGATGTGACCGCTGATGTACCCTCTTTAAATTTGGACCGTTGGATGTTGATTCAAAAGTCCAGATTGTCCGCCGGTTGACCTCCTTTTGACCGTTATAATCGTACGGTCTAGATGAAGGCACATTTGACCTTTAATAGTCAAGATTGAGTCATGCTTTTGCCTCTCTATAAATAGGGTTTTCACTTCTTATTATTATTCACCATTTTCTATGTTTTCGCCTTCTTCTCTCTAGAATTCTGAAACTATGATCATCAAGCACGGCTCGAGCTGGTAATTCTTTTGTACATTTAGACTTTCATAATTTCATTCCAACCAACTCTCGCACGAATATTCAAGCGAGAGATATTCCTTACTTTTATAGAAGATTAGTACAACCCCATTATCCCCTGCATTCTCTTCCTGAATTTCCTTCTAAGGGGTACGAGATTGTCGTCATCCCGTCCTATTTTATACGTAAAAGTGCACCTATTGGATCTTCTACCTACACTTTAAAATTATAATACACATAAAACAATACTAATAGACCGTAACACACGCACAATCCGTCTAGTAAAATTTAAAATCTAAAGACGGGACAATTAACCTTTTCTCATACTGATAAGAATATTATGGATCAGAAATTTACACGCCTTAATTCATAACCTAAATAGATCATATATTAATGTGTCCATAAACCATAACCCAAATAATTTTCCACGCCCCACTTTGTTCCATATATCCACGGGACAACATTTATGTGTAAGTACGTGCACAACATTATTATATATCACGACCACTCGACCTCATATATCAGAGAACAACTTTAATTCCGGCGCCGAACCCGCCTCGAGATAGAAATTGTAGGCCCCGGTCTCCCTCCCGAATTCGAAAGCTCAACCACACACGACTCCATCTTCGTGCACGTCTGTTCTCCGAGTAGATGGAGAAGGTACCCTCGCGGAAAAGTTCCTCCGCAGGTGGTCCCCCGCACTGTCATCGAAGTTTAGTGCATAACTCGCCGGATCATACCGAAACATGTCAGGTGAAGCCGAGTGTCTCCTCCGGTGTCTCGCCGCGGTCCCGAACCGGGAGGAAAAGAACTGCTTGGCTCGCGCCGTTGGTGTTACGACATGGTCAGATGATGATGTGCTCCTTCTGCTTTGCCTCGGAGTTGCAAACTCTGGGGGCACCGACTCCGGGGACCTCTCCCCGCGGTGGTGGGTGAGAGGAACGTCAAAGCAGGCTGGTCGGAGTTTCAATGTTGATTTGAGTTTCTGTTTCAGAGAAGTTGGTGAGGAAGGCGAAGGAGGGGAGGTGTAAGCCATTCAAGAGAGTTAATTAGTATGTGATCGCGTTATAGAGAGATAGAGTTTATATATGAAATTAGCGGAGGTTGTCGTGTGAATTAGGGGATTTATTTAATTAATTTCGTGTGGTAACTAAGAAAGGTTGGTTTATTCAACGGTTTCCTAATGCATGGATGGTCGATGTTTTCGGAAGGACAAGTTAAGTACGTGAGGCCGTGAGACATGTAATTTGACGTTTGAAATGCATGGATACTCGATGTTTTCGTTAAGTTAGCTAAGTTAGATCAAAAGTACAACTGTACAAGATTGACTTTGTCACTTCTTTACCCAATTTTTATATTATAACTAACTAATATTTTTTTTTAAAAAAATTCCATAAATATTTTCAATTACTACAGCTGTTCTATTTTATACAACTAATATAATATGGAAAATGATTTACGATCTCCGTAAGGTTTTTCGAGAAAGTCCAAGTGAGTGAGAGAGAGTGTGATAGAATTTGCCCAAAAATTGGCAAGTATTATGCCACTGGAATTATTATGTCTAAAATCGATACATCATGATATACTCATCCAATATATATATAATCATTTGATATCCTCGCAGAGCTAGTTAACTCATTTATCGTGTGTAATACCAACGTCGCAATGTATGATCACGTAGTATCTGTGTAATGTAATATACGATTACACTATCGATTACGGCGGATCAAATACACAATATATATATATATATAGTAGCAATCTAATGGTTTAGAATGATTACTCTCATGTGGTTTGGTTTCCAAGTTCTAGGTTCGAAACCCCTCATGTACGTCATTTCGCGGTCATGTCAGGCATATAAGCATGTAAATAGAACAAGACTTAATGGGTCGGACTCTTGAGTATACCAGTGGTGGTGAGGTAAAGTTGACGGACCAGTGCATACGCTAGTTGTTCACTAAATCTGGTTAGAAAATACTAAAAACCATAAGTAAAAGAGTCCGAACATTATATAGCGAGATCGGTCTAAGAGTCTTCAATACTACCCCGTTCCTTTCGCGTAGCAAAGATAACTCTATATATACTAGATAATTATAATGGGGATGTATACATATATATAGAACATATATACTTACATCATTCCCGGAAAGATGCAGCACTTTGTGTAGTGCTGTCGACCCTCTATTTAATATATCAGGGATATTTAAAATGAATTTTTAAGCATTTAAGTATAAAAACAAACAAACAAAATACAATCCCTCATTCAAGTTTTTTTTGCCACATGGCTCTCTCATGGAATTGATCGATCTTCCTTTTGCATATAGGTATAAGATGTTAGAGACTTTGGTAAATATATATGATATATATCTAAACTTCTCTAACTAATTGAGTTATAGAATTATGTTCTTCTCAAATCATCTCTAAAATGACTAACAAAAAATTCGAAAGCCCTAAGGACGAAAATGAAACAAGACCGGCCAACATGGGAAAATAAGGTAACACTCTTGATAGACGTCAGTGTTTATGGTGTCTTGGTTTGTGGTTTCTGGGTCCACGGTAATCTTCTTGGATGCTCGGCAATGGGTCCTTGGACGATGATGCCCTAGATACTTTCTTCTTCGTGCTACTAATGTTTCCAACTTTAGTTAGAGAAGCAACCTTCCCCTGAAACATTCATATTTCACCATTAACAATATGTTCCATATGCTATGTAATCAAATGCAAACTTCTAAATTAAGAAGAGAATACCCACATGGCTATCATGGTGCCGAACAAGTTCCTCGAGCGTTGCTAGTCCTTTCCCGAGTCGAATCCCTTCAACTTGATGAGGAAGATGGCATTGAAGCACAAGTAGAAGAACTAGTACGAGGAACAACGACTTCATTCTAGTATATATGTCTTAGAATAAGATTGTCACACCTATTGCAGTGAGATATGTATGGAGTTGGTCTTTTAAAGAGCTTTTATTATACTGTGTGTTTGGCTGCCATATATATAGGAAGGCTTTGTGGAGCTAACAAAGAGAAAATATATGTTTAAAAGGGTTTATTAATTTTTTATATGTATTTAATTAAAGTAGAACTCCTTTGTGTGCATGTAGAAGTAATTAAGGGAGTGTTTTATGGTAGCATTGTTAAGGATTTTAGGTAAAGGGACAAATCTTGTATCCTTTTATGCTTGCTAACATGTCTACAAGAATACTTATAGAAACTTTAATATATCTTTTTGTCTCTCCACTCATTAATTATGTCACCAACTTTCTATCTAGGTTGTCCTCATGTCTTTTTTCACTTTTCTTTTCAACAACTTCTATTAAAATTTTATAGTCCCCCCACTATAAATCCTGATGATAATTGAGCATGCCAATATAGCATATAGTGCCGGTACATGATTTAGAAAAATAAATATTACATCGAACCATTTGCAAGTTTATAAATATATACATGCAATAATATACACACTCTACTTAAATCAAGTTATGACAATTGTGGATATCATATCAGAGTCTTGTATGTGTAACAATAATTAACATGAGCGATATATGTTAAGAAGTGTTCTTCGGGTTAGTGAGTCTCTAATCCGAGTGACACCTATTTAGAGTATTTCGCTCTTCTTTCTGATCCGCTTAGCTTGTCTTTCTGATCCTTAGCTCCACTCCTTATAGATCTGCACAAGAGGCAGTACTGAGCACGGAGGGGGGGGGGGGGGTGCTCAGTGAACCCTCTCCGATGCCTAAGTAAGTTCGGGCTCTTTAGAGAGAGAAAATCCTAGAGAGAAGGCAGAGCTAAAACGTGCGAAGATGTAAACTTGTCCAAATGAATAGAACTTGCGCAGTATATATAGGCTACGGGGGGATTAAGGTGGCTTAATGACACCGTTAATCTCTAAACTTACTTTATTAACACATAACAACAAGATTAAAACCTTTAAGGATATGGAGATGTGGGTGAAAAAGTCTAAGTATGAGTCGGGTAAAATAGATGTCGGGATCCTTGGGGTCGGACGGAAAATTCGACCCCTAAGGCCTTAGATCGGTCAGCTTGCCCGACTTCCCTGGGGAGGGGCCGGGTCAACTGACCCGATCCCTCCTAGGAGGTCGGGTGAGGCCACCCGATCCCTCCTAGGAGAAATCGGGTTGACCCACCCGATGTCTCCTAGGGACATCGGGTTGGCCCACCCGATCTCACCTAGGTGAGACCAACGGATCGGTCCGGACGAATATTTTGTCTCGTCCGGGCCGTTCGCGTTGCGAGTGAAGTGTTCGGGTCCAAGTTTCGATTTATAATCATTAGTGGGGTGATCAAAATAAGACAATCCGAAGAGAGACGGGTTCAAATTGGACGTATATCCATCAATATATAAGTCAATTAAGATTCATTTTTTTAAATTTGTGTATATATATTAATTAGATTACGGTCTTATTTATTTTTAAACTCTATATATATATATATATTATATATATATATAAACCCTAATTTGATTGTTACAACGCTTGTGATACAACCGTTACATACACAACTTCCTCTGTTTTTGAAGGCACGTTTAAATTGTCGTTTTTTATGGGTGCTTATACTTTAAAATATATTTTTCCTAGCTAGTGCATTCTGTCACACTGAGTTTGTTCTTCTCAGGTGGAGTAGTTGGTTTCCATGTTTGATTCCCCCCATTATAACCCGTGTTTCCTCGTACATGTCTCACGGCCGGATTTTGCCTTTCATAGTCATATTACATACATGTTTTATGCATATATATACACGAGTTCATATGCAACTTCAAAACTAATTAACGAAAACCTATCCTATATATCAAGCTATATAGTAAGATATTTGCTTCAAACTAAATTACTATAACTTTCTTGTTTTTAAAAGGGTGATATACTGATATAACGCTAATCGCCCTCTCAATTATGTGTGTATATATATATATAGAGAGAGTGAGTATATATATATATAGAGAGAGTGAGTGGCGAATTCGTGATATTTATAATAAAAGTAAATTAGATAAAAAAAAATTCCAAAGATTTAATATAACTATATTTCATTGTGAAAATTATGTAAAATATACAACAACTTTGAAAAATGATGGTTTATGTTACTAGCGTGTGTTAAGATGCAACAGTTTCCAAACGATAATAATTGGTAGTTCCTTCAATTATTTCTCTAAAATTTACGTTAAATCCATTTCAAATGTACAAAATTAACTGAGTATTATTTAAAAGTATCATAACTAAGCACTAATGTCATTATACAAATGTTAAAATTGAGTCAAATCAGAGCAGTACCGATTGTGGTTCAATTGAGTCTCAATCGAGTCGAGGCACTAATGTAACACTAATTTAAATTATTAGCTATTGATTTTGATATTTAGAAAAGTATTTGATTAATATTGTAAATTTAAAATGTATTTGACGGAAATTATAGATTATGGATGATTGAAGGAACTATTAATAACCATTGTTTTGAAACATTGTTGTACATTTTAAAAAATATTGATACAAAAAAACCATCTTTTTTAAACATAGTGCATGGTTTACATCATTTTCTCTATTAATTGGGCTCCCCGTAAGACATTAGATTAGAGTTAACCAGTATAGTAAAAAAGAGCTAAATAATAAAATTTAAAACCGTCATCTTCAAATACAAAATCCAAAACTTAAATTGATAAGTATCTTTTCTGAATGGACTGAATGTGGGTGTTACAAAATAATAATGGGATGCTACAAAATAATAACGGGGTCTTATTATCTTATACAAAACAATGGTGGTCTTACATAAAAATAATGAGGGTTCATAACATGTTTTCATTTAGAAAAATACTCGATAATGTAATGACGTTTGTAACTCAATTTTTACATATGGCTCTGCTATTGTCTACAGTCATGAATGAATAAATAAGCTAGATATTTTCACATTGAATATTAGTTGGAATAATTAGTAAATCCAATTACGTTTTTAGAAGTTAGCTGAGTTTGAATACCGTAGAAACTAGAAAACACCACTTTATAAATGTTTTAATCTTAATGCTCCTAAATCGAAATTGTATAAACAATTATTTATAAAAATTTATTCTTTTTTTTTTTTGGTCTTAAAGATATTCAAATATAATAAAGGTCTGAGAAACATACAACCGCTTAGCTAAGGCATTCCCAATGGCATTGGGATGTCCGAAGCAAGCCAAGATCCAGTTACACCTAGGTCCGCCGCACAATTAACCAGTCTATGTGCTTTGGATACCTTAGTTCTAGGTACAGCGTAAGTAAAAGCTGAAAGAGAAACAACTAGATACTTAATATCCTGGACGACAGAAAAAACGGTCGGGTTACAGCTTGTCGAAAAGGGGTCTAACTGATTCAGCAGGAGTGTCGAGTCCGTGAACAGGATGTGGTTTTCCTGTGGAAACGATCGGGCTAACAGCAGACCTGCCCGGCAAGCCAGTCCTTCCGCCAACAGGGGATTGTCTCCAGGTGCCGATACTACAGAGGCGGCCACGACTCTACCCGAGTCATTTAACAAAAGTGCGCCTCCGAAAACTAGAAACGAACCGGCCCTAACTGCGCCGTCACACACGATGGTGGGCCTGGTGTGTGACGGCATTCTCCTTCCGGCCATCAAGGTGCCGGGGGCGCGTGGGGCGCGTTGGTCTCCTGAGTTACAGAAAGCATCCAAATTATCAGTAATAACAGATAGTATACAGTCTAGTGTTCTAACAGGATCCGGGCGCCTATTACTAAATATTACTGCGTTTCTTTCTAACCAGATGCACCACATTATGACACACTTATTCACGAAAAGATCCATCGTCGGGACACTCAGGGGAGTGTGTGGGTGATGGAACAACCAATCGAACACGGGCTCTCCAGGTGTGTCTTCCACATGTAATCTGAAAGAGGAACCGAACCAGATTTTCTTTGCAAAAGGGCATGACCACATCAGATGATTCCAGGATTCCGACGCCTCTGAGCAGAGGTGACACTTTGGGTTGAAATAGGGAATTCGCTTATGCATGGCTTGTCCCAGGGGCAAGCTGTTGTGGCAACCTTTCCAGATGAACATTCGAATTTTTGGAATTAGTTTGGCATTCCAAAGTTTGTTCCAATGGGACGAATTAGCGATCGAAGAGGTTGTTGCTGAATTCCCCTGCTTCTCTGAGATGAGGAGCGAATTAATGAAGTGGTATCCGGATTTGACGGTGTAATTTCCTGATTCGTTGTGCATCCATAGGAAAAGGTCATTCGTATCAAAGAGCGGTAATTGGATCTGGAGGATGGCCGTTCTAATAACTGTAGGAATCTCGGGGGGAAAGTTCGTGAAATCCCATTGTCTTAGTAATATGAAGTCACTAACTTTTCTGCCAACGTCATGGTTGATGTGATTTGGCGTAGTTGTGGGACTTAGCCAGTCTTTCAGTAGACCAAAATTTGGGACCCATGGGTCCGTCCAGAAATTGATTTTCCTTCCATTACCAACGTGCCATCTTCCCCCTCGTCCTAGGATAGATTGGAGCCGTACAAGTGTTCGCCAGACTGGTGAATGGTGGGGGTGTGCTTTTGCAGTGAAGAAAGAATTTTGTCGCAAGTATTTCGCTTGTATGCATCTTACCCAAATTGAAGGTTGGTTTGTCACTATTCTTGCTGCTTGCTTTGTAAGAAGTGCTAGATTGAACGCGTTCATGTTCCTGAATCCTAGGCCCCCTTGTGTTTTTGATTTACAAAGCTTCTCCCAGCTGATCCAAGGTATACCTCTTTTGTCAATCTTTGTGTTCCACCAGAACTGTCTATGCAGTTTTTCCAGGTTGTCCGATGTTTTCTTTGTGAGGTTTACGCAAGACATTACGTAGGTTGGGATTGCAGCCGCTGTTGCTTTTAGTAGAATTTCCTTGCCCGCATGTGAAAGCAGTTTTGTCATCCACCCCTGGACGCGTGACGTGGTACGTTGTATAAGGCCCTCCCCTATTTTTCCCTTCTGTTTCGCCCAGTCAACCGGGAGCCCTAAGTATATTTCTTCGGGGAGCATTTCCCTTACTCCAATGATGTTCGCCATTGTTTGCCCTTCCTGTTGGGAGATATTTGGGCTGAAGCGAATGCATGATTTGCTGTAATTGATAAGTTGAAATGATTCTCGTTGATAGGTATCAAGAACTTGTTTAAGGTTCGTGATATTATTGACGGTTGCTTCGAAGAAAAGGAAACTATCATCCGCAAAGAGGAGGTGTGTGATCTCCTCAGTAATAGTAATAGTATAAAAATATTTATAGTAATAGTAAGTTTTGTGTCATCACTTACTAAAAGAATAAAGCCCAACCTTCCCTCTTCTGATCCCTCCTCCAATATAAATACTCTTCCCCATATATACCTTTTCACCCTCTTCCATTATACACTACTATCTCTCTCTCTCTACAATACTGCTCTGTGAATCAAACATGGTGAGTTCCTCTATCATCTCTCCTTCTCTCTAAAATTTGCATTAGGGTTTCCAATTTCTTGACTAATTATTATGAATGGTATAATTATGGTTAGAGTTACACTCAAAACGTCCCTGCATGGCTAAACGCACTCTTCACGGAAAAGTTCTTTCTGGGTTGCTCCTACCATGAAAACGCCAAGAAGAATGAGAAGAACGTCTGTTGCATCGATTGCTGCTTAAGCATATGCCCTCACTGTATATCGAATCACCGGTCTCATCGCCTACTCCAAATCCGCAGATATGTGTACCATGAAGTGGTTCGACTCGAAGATCTCGAGAATCTCATCGACTGCTCCAATGTTCAGGTCCAATTTCACATTCATTTTGATTATATTATCGTATATATATATATATCGATCGTGCATAAACGTTCGTCTGAATTACTAGGCGTATACGATTAACAACTCGAAAGTGGTTTTCATCAAGAAGAGACCACAAAACAAGCAATTCAAGGGGTCAGCCAACTACTGCACTTCTTGTGATAGAAGCCTTCAAGAACCCTTCATCCATTGCTCTTTAGGTTGCAAGGTGAATTATACAATATTTGCAAGAAATTTTCAATATTTCTATTATCAGGTCTCTTATAAACAACTAAATTTCTTGTGGGTGCAACTAATCATGAAAAATTATGCATGTTTTTATTGCGCTATTATAGGTTCGAAATATCATATGAAGATGAACCCTAGCTAAACACTTTGTTGCTATTTATATAGGTGGAGTATGTCTTGAAGTATGAGAAGGGCCTCTCACCATACCTTAGGGTTTGTAAAACCCTACAACTCGGTCCCGATTTCTTATTCCCGCAAGACGTGAATGGCGATTATGAGATGACTCAGAACTCAACTATTGCGAATTCCGACGAGATGATAGTGAGCTACTCATCGGAATCTTCTGAGTTAGAGATTAACAACACGACCAACATCATGTGTGCTGAAGTTGTTCGGAAGAAGCGTAGCGAGCTCTACGTATGTGGGAGATCAGCGAGTAAGGTGTCCGATTCGGAAGAAGATTCGTCGAGTAGCATGAGTCGAAGGAAAGGAGTTCCTCATCGATCACCTCTTTGTTAGCTAGATTACAAACAAGAGCAGCACATCAATAATATTATGATTGTTAGTCTAAATTCTTCATGGGGGTTTATAATTTAACCATAATAAATATTATAATTAATTTGGTATTTTGACTGGTATCTCTAGCTAGCTACCACTCTTGGATGAAGGAAAACAAGAAGTTGGTCGGGGTTTTGTCTTAATGGCATCACGTGTGTTTCCCTAAGTTCGAGTCCTTGGGTTGAGAGATAATTGTCTAGGGTTTTGCTATTATTGTTTGATTTGGTGTGTTTGAGACATTGTATCAAGACAACATATGCATGAAATAAGGGACGACAATACTCCATATATATATATATGAAGCTGGATTATATAAAGTTAAGCCCAAGTTTAAGAAGACTAAATTGAGAATGCTAAAGCCTACATATTATAAGCTGAAAATATTAAAAAAAAAAAACATAGGAATAATAACTTTTAGGTTTATATAACTCTAAAACCCTGAAAATATTTATAAAAAAATACATACATACATTGATAAAAATGCATATATATGTAGGAGATATATTCTGAGTTTTTTAAACGGTTATACTTGTAAGCTTTTGTCCAATAAACTTGACAAAACCTTTATGAATTTTTATAAAATATATAAGGGAATTTTTCTTTGAAAAATTTCATCTACAAATTACTGATTTTCAGTGATTCATACAAGGATTTTCTATTACTAGAAAAATAAGATATTTTAAAATTTTATATAATTAGGTTGAGTTTGGAAGTGTATTCCTAAAGTGTTTTTGTAATTAAAAGAATTTGGGTGAAAGTTGAAGATACGTGCTCAATTTTTTTTTTTAAAAAAATCACTGCTATATCTAAAAGACATCTTTTCGAAATAGGGAGTGTTTTTTCTAAAAGTCACTTTCTGATAAAAAAAAATATTTTTTTCATATTTTTATATTTCATTTTTACCCTTTTTTTTTAGATCATAAGCTACCCTTAAATAAAAAATTACATCTCTATAAAACTTACATTATTTTTTCTTATATAAATATTTTAATATATAAATAAATATTTAATAAATTAGAAATTAATGACAAAAAAAAACTTGCGCTATTATTATATATATTATAATATTTATATATACTTATTAGAATAATTTTATATAATATATATGTATGTTATATTCAGTAATAATTTTTTTTATAATATATATATATATATATATTATAAAAAAAATTATTACTGAATATAACATATTTTTGAATATATTTATGTAAACAAGTTATATATATATATTGCAGTGTACATTAAAAAAAATATGTACTTAATATTGAATTAGTAAATAACTTGTTTACATAAATATATTCAAAGACATTTTTCTAGGGTGTAAACGAGTCGTTTGATCTGAGTATCTATCAAGCTCGACTCGAATAGATTAAAAACTACAAAGCTCGAATTCAGCAGAACTCAAATTTCTGAAACTCGAACTCAAATTGCACCTAAGCTCGACATAATCGAGCTCGACTCGAATCGACTCGTAAGCTCATAATACATTACAATAAGTTAGCATTTTCCATGACTACATGATTCGACTCGGAAGCTCATTATACATAACAATAAGTTAGCATTTCTCATGACTACAATAATCGAGCTCGAATAGACTTGAACTCGGATAAATTATGTATATTATAAATCTCGATTAGGCTCGCGAGTATTTCGGGCTAAGTATTATCAAGCTCGAGCTCAACATACCAAAAAGTTCGACTCAAAATTTTCCGAGACGAATTCGAGTGACCGATTCGACCGAGTAGCTTGAGTTACTTACACTCCCTATAAGTGCTCATTACTTTAAAAAATAGAATTATATGTAAAGTACAAAATATGCTTGACAATAACAATGACAATAGATCAATAAATAGTACAACATGGAGATGTCAAATTTAGGTGATGAAATAGTTACAATTTTGATGAAATAACTATATATGTTAGGATTCTTTGTATTATATCATATATATATATATATATATATATTAGATATCTTAATACTTTTATATGTTTATTAAACTTTGTTGCATTTTAGTTACATGTTTTTTTTTAAATTACATATATATAAAATGAATATATCATACTGTACAAATATTTAAAAAATAACATATTTTGTGTTAATCGTGAAACAATGTATTAACTATACAATTATTATATAATTTTATAATCAATAACTGAATATATCAAATTATATTTTAAACTAATTAATATACTTTTTCCTAATTTATGCTTTTATAAAGTAAAAATTGTCAAACCCACCCTAAGTAAGCTTTCTAATAAGATATACAAAATAACTAAGCACAAATAAAAAAAAATTAATTAAGTATAGAGCAAACATATTACTTATTACTTAGACAGTTGTTTTCATTACTTATAGGTCAAACTGGCATAATCGGCATGAAAAATAAAAATAAATAAGAGCTTTGACCAGTCAAGCCCTAAGGTTAATTAAGTAATGAATAACCATGATTTACAGTTTATTAGGACATAGCTAGTACAATTAAGCTGGTATTAAATAATAAACTATTAAAATATGGATATGTATACGTCCACGCTTACTAAATAAATATATATATTTTAAATGATTAGGACTAATTAACGTGTGATGAAGCCGCTCAGTGTACAGAGCAGGTGTCGAGACTGAAACAATGCTATGGTAACAGTGCACAAAAGCATCAGATGACTCATTAATGATTCATCAATCCTTCTTAATCATACTTGTCCGTACAACCAAGACGGAGAGAAAAATTATTAAATTAATTATGTGCTGACCTAGTTAACATAAATTAATTTTAATGTGTATATAGATTATTAAAAATAACAAATAATATTGAATATAAGAAATATAAATGTTACGTAACAAATAACATATATAGTAAGTATTCGTTACTGGTTTATAATTATTACAAGGTACAAACCCCGCGCACCGCGCGGGTTAGATGCTTACAAATGAGATTTCTGACTAAACATAAAATAAATTTGATAACCATCCGAAAATATATACTGTTTATGTAGTATTTTATATTTAATTTTTTGCGTTGGTTATATATTTTATATATTATGTATAGTTTTCTTTGTATCACAGCCTATACTCTAGGTTTTTGCTGAATAAAGAATATTTATTTTTTACTAAGTTAAACTTTACATAAACAAAGAAAGAAAGAAATTCTATTTTTTATTTAAATTATAAAAACTACATTGTTCGATTTCTAAAGCGCCATGTAAGCAGTTTTTTATGTCATATAAAAAAAGTTCTTATGCAATCATATCTGTCCTTTCTAGTGTTCTAAGTTTATTTAAATTTTTGGGAAAATATAATTCCAACATAAATTTTACATTAAAAAAAATATAATTTTATTTTTAAATAATGTTTTTTTTAATACAAAGGTTTGGGTTTTCCTTGAAAAATATACATTTTTGAATGTTTTTAATTTATATGTATAAAAAAATATTTTAAATCCTTTTCTAATTTTTAAATAAATTTATGATTTTTTTTAACAAAATACACTGTGACTTAAAGGAATTTGAAAATAACTTAAATTTTGGTCTTTATAATGCATGAGCAGTCTTAATATTTTCTTATTAATATTAATATTAGTAATATAAGAAGTATAATGTATAATACGCGCATAAAAAATTAATCAAGTCAAACATATATTTATACTATCATATAAGTTTAACTTAATTGCATCAATAATACATTTATTATGATGTTTCTAGACACAATTAATTGAACTAACTATTAGAATATTTATTATCTTTTCAAGAACCAAATAAAATTGATTAGTAAAGAGTGATAATCAATGAGAGGATCAATTTTTTTTTTTTGTGTGAAAGGAGTTGAAACATAATAGGTTAAATATAAAAGGACCTTGCTGAAACTCTTCAGGCTTTTGGTTGTAGCTTCTTCATACGTCAGTTCCTCCTGCAACGTATAAATACACATAAATATATATTTTGTAAATTACGCACCTTCAAATTAAATAGTAGCAACCTTCAAATTAAATAGTTTTTTCCTGCCACAATAGACAACTATTGATGATCATTTACATTTCATAAATAAACACTAATGCAATTAACAAAACAATCAACATTCGATACAATCAACAATACAATCCTAACATCTAGCAATATCCAAAAGAACATTACAATCTTCCTTGCGATATGCAAAGAGATTCTAAATATATATAGAGAGAGAAAGAGTTAAAAAGTTCATGATTTACAAAGTTGATTACTTTACCGAGAGTTCAATGTTCCTGAAAACGTGTGTACCTCACTTTCTATAATGTCAAAAAGACTTATCATCATTTTCACCTAGACATGTTAGAGTTATATGAGTGTGTGACTTGATATATATACTTAGTAAGAACTTGAGATATAATGTAATTTTAGAGATACCTCACTAATTGCTTACCTGGAACATATACCGTTAATCTCATGTTTTACCAACACACTACACGCATCTGGTTTCACAATGCAAATTCCTACTCCAAAACTGCAAATCTAATTTAAACGACTACATGGCCAAAAAAAAAAAAAGAAACAAAAAAATCGATTAAATATAAGATGTTAATTTGGTTGATTAATTATTTCTTGACTGAACTTCTCTGAATACCTAAAAATGCACATCACAATTCACATATCAAGTTTATGCATAAAAGCCGCTAAAATACAATAATTAAAAAATTAATTGTACTGCAACATTTTATTTGAAAAATATGATCACCTTCTTAATATTATCTATCTTCAGTGAATTAATAAATATCCATAATTTTTCAAAATATGACACATGTACTTATCAATTTATAACATCATACAATCCTATATATATATAATAAGCTATTCGTTATCGGGAAGGAGAATATGATAATAGAGAAAGAGTCTTACCTACATTTTCGTAGATGAAGATGTTGTCGAGTTGAGCCGTCGTAACTCCTACATACCCGTTTTCAACCTTTTCTTAAGTTGAGACTGACTGAGTAATTAATAGTCTAAACAGCTTGCCAAATATCTCAGTGTAGATTCAATTAATCCCCAACATATCCTATGAGTGGATCAACAGTGAGTATCGAACTACGAAAAAATTGTACTTACTATCGTGGAATCCTAACATATTCTCAAACAAAGAGAACATACATCAGTTTAAATTATGTTACAAAAAACAAAATTACCACAAAAACTCTTATTACATGCTTAAAACCATTGTCAAAACACACACCAGCAATTTGTTAGTGCTTCAAACAATTTTAGTGTAATCTATATATAGGTAAAACTGATAACTCACCAAACTGTGAGTTCATAAAAAAAAAAAAAAAAACTATGAGTTAAAATATAAAACATATGATTACAAATTCACGAATACATCTAAAATTTAATATCTCAAAGGAAATTAAGCATATATATATGTTGTGGAGTTCAGACAATCAAGAGAAGAAAAGATGGAATAGAATATATACAGGTAATAGAGAACTTGACTACACGTACACCAACCGAGAGTTTACCTTAAGATGGTATGTCATCTCTCAAAATTTTGTGATTCAAAGTGAAGTAATTTAGGGTTTAGGGTTTGACATCAAACTTTATATATATGTATGTATATTTATAATTGACGTAATATATTAGAATATTTAGATTCTTGTATTATTATACAACAATATATATTATAAAATATACATATTTTTATAAACGGAAATATGTATATTATTATTTATATATTACTACAAATCTAAGAACGGTTAGGATTATATTTGGATGTTCTTGTGTCAATTTATTTATTTAATTTTAGTTCAATTAGTGGCAAAAAAAAATTAATTCAATTTATTATATAGTACAATATAAGAAAGACTCGTAAAGTTTACTAAGAAAAAAAGTCTAAAAGATAATATATATATAATAGTATATCTATATAAGACCTAAATTTATTAACAATATAATATCCTATTCCATAATTATATATTACGGTGACATCTAATATTTTGATGTATTATTAAATAGTATAAATTTTCTGAATTTATTCTATATATGTATTGTTTATGTGGCGGCCTACGGTCTTCCGGAGCCAAACTGTATAGATAATGAATTTAAAAGGAAACTTTTAATTAATTTGTTTCTTTAAATTGCATAGAGACTAAATTAGGAGATAAAAATACTTCTTAATTTTTAACCAAACAATATTATGTATCTAAATTTAGAGAACCCCTATTAAATTCTGATTAAATTAGGAAACGATGACTACGTGGACTGTCCACGTGTCGGCCAGAGGGCTTCCGATACCGAATTAATATAATATAATAGATAATAATACTGATAAAAAATTAAAATGATCTGTTTTTCTATATACTCATGACAAAGTTAGAAATAATAATTACATTAAAAAAATAGTATGAAGAATTCAGCTTCAATAGTGTTGCGGCTGAAGTTGAATATTATTACTGTATGCTTGAATATTATTACTACATTCTTAGCTACATAAAGCTACATAATATGTATTTTGTTGAGTTATGAATCCTAATTATCGTCGTTTGACCTCGACGCTGATCAGGTTAATGGGGTTTGAGGGGGTCCCCTGTTTGGGCCAATCCGGACCGGTAGGGTTTATGAGTCTTTCTCATCTGCTATTATATATAGCATCGTAGTCTCTGAAATTGTAAACTTTGTGAATATCGAATAAAAACGCCAGCCCGGAATTGTGGACGTAGGTCGAATTTGACCGAACCACGTTAAATCATGTGTTCTCTAGTGTTTTCTTTATCAATCCGTTTGTGAGTGTAGAGAGAATCGATCCTAAAAACTAGTATCAGAGCTAATGAGATTCAACACGATCACTGAAGAAGGAGATGTCGAAGTCAGGAATAGAGAAGTTCGATGGAAGCGATTTTGGTTTCTGGAAGATGCAGATTGAAGATTATCTGTACTAAAAGGATCTGTATGAACCCCTGTTTGGGGAGAAGCCGAAGTCCATGACAGAGCAGTAGTGGAAGCTCAAGGATCGACAAGTACTGGGGCTGATCCGGTTGTGCTTGTCCAGGAACGTTGCATTCAAAATCGTCAAAAAAAACATCGACGGCGGGTGTGCTGAAGGCGTTGGCGAACATGTACGAGAAACCATCGGCGATGAACAATGTATAATTGAAGCGTCGATTGTTCAATTTACAGATGGTTGAATGTGGTTCTGTTGTTGAACATATTAATGTCTTTAATATGATTGTTTCACAACTGAGTTCTGTTGAGATTAATTTGAGGATGAGGTTAAACCTTCGATTTGCTGTCATCTCTGCCTGAGTCATGGGATACTATTGTTTTCGCAGTTAGTAGTTCTCGTGGATTCGAGAAGCTGAAATTTGATAAAATTTGAGATGTTGTTCTTAGCGAAAATATTTGCAAAAGAGAAATTGGTGATTCATCTGGAAGCGCTCTCATTGTTGACATAAAAGGGATAAACAAGTCAAAGGGTCCAAATCAGAATGGACGCTCAAAATCAAGAAATATATGAAAATCTCCAGGAAGATCACAAGGATCATGTTGAAACTGTGTGGATAGGGCCAGTTTCGATCCGATTGCCCGAAGCCAAAGAAGCAGAATCACAAATCTGGCAATGATAGTGATTCTGTGAACTCACCAGAAGATACTGGGGATGCTGTAATCCTTAGTGTGAATAGCTCACTTTAATCCTGGATTTTGGATTTTGGAGCATCATTTCATTCGTCTCCAAGTATGGAGTTGTTCCGAAATTTCAAGTCAGGAAAGTTTGGATAGGTGTACCTTACTGACAACAAGGCATTGGAGATTGAAGGAAATGAGAATGTCTGTATTCACACAACAACAGGAAATCAGTGGACACTGGAAGATGTCAGATATATTACTGGTCTCAAGAAGAATCTGATCTCGGTTGGTCAGTTGGATAACACAGGTTATGCATCAGAGTTTGGGAAGGGTTCATGGAAGATTAAGAATGGTGTTATGGTTGTAGCACGGGGCCTTAAATCTGGAAACTTGTACACCATTGAAGGGTGTATAAACGCAACTACTGTTCAGGAAAGTGCATCCAGTTCATGTCTGTGACATAACAGACTTGGACACATGAGTTTGAAAGGGATGAAGATGCTGGTGGAGAAATGAGTTTTAGAGGGCTTCATGTTGACATGGGGTTGTGTGGAATCTGTGTCCCGGGGAAGCAGAAACGAGTTAGTTTCACGAAGACCCCAAGGGAGCCAAAGAAGGAGCGGTTGTAATTGGTCCTTACAGATGTTTGGGGGCCAGCTCCAGTTTCGTCACTTGGCGGATCCAGGTTCTATGTTACCTTCATTGATGATTTCAGTAGGAAGGTATGAGTCTATTACTTGAAGCACAAGTCGTATGTATTTTCTTCTTTCAAGAAGTGGAAAGCTGAAGCTGAGAATCAGACTTGACTGAATATCAAGTGCTTGAGGTCTGACAACAGAGGGAAGTATGAAAAGTCAGAATTCATAAAGTTTTGTGCAGCTGAAGGAATCCGACTGATGAGGACAGTTCTTGTAAGGCAAGACAGAATGACATCGCTGAAAGGATTAACAGGACGTTGAACGAACGTGCACGGAGTATGAGAATCCATTGTGGATTGCCCAAGATGTTCTGGGCAGATGTTGTTAACACAGCTGCCTACTTGATCAACAGGGACCTTCAGTTCCTCTGGGGTTCAAGATTCCTGAAGAGGTATGGACGGGAAAAGAACTCAGGTATTCTCACCTGAGAACTTTTGGGTGCACAACTTATGTTCATATTGATCCAGAGAAGAGGTACAAACTTGATGCGAAGGTTGTGAAGTGCTACTTCATAGGTTATGGTTCTGAAAAATTTGGCTACAGGTTTTGGGATGAGAAGAACACGATGATCATGAGAAGTTGCGATGTGACCTTTGATGAAGATTTCTTGTATAAAGATAAATATCAGAAGGTTTCAGAGACTCCAGAGCAAGTGGGACTTGAGGTTGAGTTGGAGACAGAAGAAACTCAACCAACTCCGAAAACTGGCGATGAAGAACCAGAGGTTGAACAGAGATAGAACCAGAAGTGGATCTAGTAACACCTGAGCCGGTGGTTTCTCTCGTAACCGTAGTCAATCAAGTCTCTTCCATCTCGATTAATTTCAGTACAGATGCAAGATCCAGCATGGAACCACTTACAGTCAGAAGAGTCATGGTTGCTCGCCAGGACTTTGGGAGAATCCTGATTATGGCTTGAATCTTGTCTCATTCATCCATTTGACTTTGATCTTCAAGTGGTTTGATCATGATGAGGAGCTGGTATACTTTCTCAAGTACACTGATCCTGTCACTCTTTAGACATTCGTCTAAAGATGGTATAATTGGGTGCAGTATAACCGCTATGTCGTTTCCATATCTTCGGAACAAAGCATCCCAGATGTCCTTTGTGACCGGAACATCCTTATACTCATCTTTCAAGTCCATGGACATTTCAGACAACAAAATCCCATTGACTCTCTTGTCATCCTGCTCCCACTTGAAGTTGATGTATGCCAGCTGTAAACATCTAATTTTGGTACGCGTGACACATAAATAAAACGTTCAAAAATGTTATGTGTAACGTGTTTAAAAAGGAAATATTTAAATATAGAAGGTCACAAGGTAGCTAAAAATAAGTTTAGCTTAAATTAGGATAGTATATATGCATTAAATATTATGTAATATTCAGAAAATATATATTATATATTTATGACAATTTTCATAAATATATATATGTAATTTTCGGAATAATTAATGTGTATATTTAGGTAAATGTGTTTTCCTAATATTGAGGCCTAGCTTAGCTATAAATAGGGTCCTTTGTTACATGTAAAATACACACCATCAATAATAATACACCAGTTTTTGAAAACCGCACTATTTTGTCTTCTAGTGAAAATAGTTTTTTTTTTTTTTTTTTTTTTTTTTTTTTTTTTCGAGACTGCCAAAGCTCCGACCGTCGGCAACCCACAGATCTCCGACCACCGGCGACCCACAGCACTCCGCCCCGTCCACTCCACCGTGCGGACCGTCCGCTGCCGCGCCGCCCTTCCCGTCGCGTCAGAGTCGCCGATTTCTGCCACGGCCTGCCACCGCTGCGACTGTGCCGGAGTTTCCCGTCTGTCACCGGCCGCTACCTGTGTTGTTGTTGCACCTCCCGCCGTTCTTCGTCCTCGCCGGCCATCAACCCCCGCCTGTCGCCCTGCCTGGTCGTCCGCTGTCCCTGTTGGAGCTCCTTGCTGCTGCTCCGATCCGGTAATTTTGCTGCCCGTCCCCTTTGTGCTTCAGGTCCGCTCTTTTTTCGTTTTTTTTATATAAATTATTATTATTATTGTTATTATTTAATAATTTGTTTTTTGTTTAAATTTTTTGTTTATTCTTTATTATTATTATTATATTATGTTGGCTAGGTAATTAAAATGTAAATGTAATTAGATAACATGTTTTTGTGAATATATGTATATGATATGTAATTACTAAATTGTATCATGTTTGGAGCATGTTTAGTTTTGTTTAGATTTTATTTCAATTAGCAGAATTAGATACTTAATAGTTTTTTTTAGGTTTATATTTATTGTTAATAATAGTTTTTGCGTAAAAATTAGTTTAGTTTTTTTTTTTATAACGTTAGATTAATTTGACGTAACGAATGTTAAATTTTAAAAGTGGCAATAAAGTGAATTGAGTACCGAAAGGGCGTACTAAAAATTTATTATTTTTAATTCGTAACAGAACCCCCGAACTTGAATTTCTGATCATAGACCGATTTTATACCTAGGTGTTTAATTTGTTACTCGCTTGGGTAAATTTAAGATTCTAGTTAGCATAATAATTAACTAGTGGCAACTCTTTTCAAATTGCACGTTTTTCTAAACATAAATCGCCATAGGTCGGATTTTTAGGGTCCGACACCAGCCCCTTGGTCAGGCCAGTATATGGGCAGCTCATAGTCTTCTGAATGTGGTATATCAGACCCTTATCATCCAACAATTCATTGATGTATTTGCACCACGAGTCATAATTCGTCTCATTCAGAAGCTCAATAGCACATGATGAATTCATCGGTGCCATTCGATACTAACACTTTGATAATTATGCGACAATCAGGGAGACTAATAACATTTTGGAAAACGAATTGCATACATCGGATATCTATGAGATAGAATGCGACAAGTAATGATTCCTCAAACATCTAACCAACCCGACCACCAGTAAAACAATGGAAGGAGGTCGTGAAAGAGTTCACATTACTGATGTCTCATTTCTAATAGATCAGTCTTTTAAAACGGTTTAATCACTCTCACCGGAATGGGGAATTTTAACATACACCCGATCTTGGCTTTCTTTAGGCCCTTTTAAAAACGTTTCGAGGATTCATGCAAGCATATACAATTCTACTACACAAGTAAATCATCATACGCAGCCACATCCAAGAAACAATCCAATCACATGCATACGCATCATGCGTCTAATGTTCCGAAGAACTCATGCTGACATATATAATTCTAATATCCAAGTAAATTATCACATGCGGCTACATCCTCCACATTCATGCAAATGCGTCAGGCGTGGTCACTCTATAATAAACATGCATATTTGGCGACTGATTTCTAATTTTAAAAATTTGGGGCTGAATTTCAATTCATGCTATCAATCAATCATGCGAACTTCTAGACATGGATTCTAGGCAATAACAACCATCACAGCATGTCTATCCTAGTGCGCAACTCGTTAATTGAAATCCAGGGTTCTGCCCACAATCGTGCAATATCCGGCTAGCTTGACATCGTCAAGACGCAATTCTAATCATGCATTAATATCAATTAAAATAGCAATTGCAATTCAACCCACTAAATGAATCAGTCCTAAAATCATGCATATCCGAGATCCATCCCCATAATCAAAACTAGGCATCAGGTTTGATTATAACGTGAAAATTTCAAACCGATTTGCATTGTGTAGGTAATTTTAAAGTTTGAAAACATATGGATTTTAAAATTTGACCATCCTATTTTCAGTTGACTGGGTCGGTCCAACCAAAACGGTCCGGTTCACGTCAATTCGGTCTGACCGGTCCGACTGGTCCGATTCGGCTAAAATAGATTCGGTTCGGTTTTCCACACAAACCAGGTCGTTTGGTTCAGCCCATTAGTTACCCGGTCCGACCCGACCTGGATCTGTCGGACCGATTGAGAAAACCCGGATTGGTTGACCCGCTCCGGTTGGACCCGTGGAACCTGACCCGGTTCGTTAACCTGGTTCGGCCGGTTTGGATTCCCATGGTCCTCCGGGTCATTCAACCCGACCTGGATGTTCAAAATTGGACTGGCCCATTACCCAATAGGGTTCGGCCGAATTCTATCTTGTGGGCTAAGTAGGGTTTTAAAATCCACTAAAAACTTAACTTAGCCACCAAGTAGGAATAATTATGGATATAATTTCCAATATTTGCACAATATATATATACACTAAATTTCGTCCCTAAGTCAAGATTCTATATTTAAAGATATAAATCTATCAGCAATATATTTTCTCAATCTATCAATATTATAAATATTCCAAATATTGTGCTAAAACATATTGATAGATACTATCACAATTATCATGTGAATCCAGCCCTAATTATGGCATAATTCATCTAGCAATTTGGTCGAATTTTACCCTAAAAATTCCACCATTATTTCGGGCAACATAGGTTACTTGGGGCCTAAGAAATTAAAATTTCACTTTGTAAACCTATACATGGTTCGGCCGAAACTAGTAATTAGAGCTAGTGGTCAAATTTCAAGATCAAATTTTACTAAGATAAAAAAAAATCCAATGTTTAATTTTGATAAATGTCACGTTTTTCTTGAAAATCATGAACACCGGTTTTACCGAAAAACACTCAATTTCATGAACAGTTTACCAAAAACTTCAAGAACACCAATTTTATCAAAATCAAGAACTCCCTACAGAGGCTCTGATACCACTGAAGGATGTTATGGGGATAGTTAATATGGACAAGAAACATGTGTACATGCTAGGTAACTAATTACGCTGCGGAACAGAAATTGCTAACTGGAGAGTTTTTTTTTTAACATCTAGTTAGCTCATTTTAACATGTATAGAAATTGCTAGCTTCGTTATGATTTCATTCTAATTTGGACGAAATGGTCACACGTGCAACTTGTGATGAATAAAAATATGTTTGGATAGTCGAATAAATTGGTAGTTGATGTTCAGGCAGTCGAATAAATTCAGTTAGCAATTTATTAGATTGCCCGAAATTATTAGTTATTCCCTTTATCATGTGCTAAGCATATGAGTGAACCCATCTAATAAGGAACCTGTAATATATACATATATAAAATTTAAATTAGCAAAATGTTTTTAAAAAAAAAACTTTAATTAAAGTTTCTATCATTTCATAGATTCTACCTTTCTCTGATTATTATTATTAATACTATTAAATTAAATGTTTTAAAATACATTGTGATGAATATTATAAATATGAGTTTGCTTGATGGACACGGCTGTCTGGATTCTGCCGTTTTCGTTACTTCCGAAGCAAGCAAATGGACGGTTATGGTTCTGTGTTCAGAAAAGCGTTGGCGGTCGTTGGAGGGTCCCGCCAAAAACGGTTGCTTCTACAGAAACTACTCGACTCTGGGAAAAAGATAACGTCACGCTACTGTCTGAGAAATACCCTCTATTGGCACAAACCTTTTTTTCCCTTGTACTAATTTGCTGAATGCTAATTAAGATTTAACTGTGGAGACACATGAACATTGAATAGTATATAAAATTTACTGCTCAAATTTTAGAATAACGAATCCTTTGATTTACGTTAAAATGTAAAATTATCTTTTTTATATTCTTTTCTCCACTTTTTGCTAATTCCAAAAGGGTTCAAAGTGGTTGACTCTGACAATGGTGCATTATAAGAAGAATCCTTACCTATCAAGAATGAACTTACAATTTAGGGGTTAATTTGCAATTGCACTAAACTAACGAGGGTGATATCATAAAAAATTAAATTTTCAAGGAAAAATTACAAATCCAATATTTCCATTTCAACTTCATAGAGGAAAACGAAACGCATTTTTGTTTGTCTGCAATTTGTGGCGCCTATCTGAAGCTGACAAAAATCTTCATTGTTACAAAAGTAGCAGAGCATTTCTTTCCCTCTGCCTCTCTGTCTTTCTATCTCTTGAAGCTTTATTGCACTGGTCTTGCGAGTTCACTGCAGTTCTTTTGCACTTTCCAGACAAACTTCCCCGACTGAGATTTCAAGAACACATTTGAGGTTTCGTCGCGCAAAAGGTATCGTCTTTAACTGAATAAAGATCTGTTTCTGAGTACCCCTGGGCTGTGTTTTGCTTTCTTTTAGGAATTTTTCGTCCAAAATCCAATTTTTTGGGGATAGTTTTCTGGGTTTAAGCTTCTTGATCGAAAAGAACTATGAATAACTCTGCTGTAGTAGTTTGATTGAGTTTCTTAAAGACTATTGGCTATTGCGGTCCATTCGTGCACTAATCTGCAATTTCTTGAAAAAAGTTGGTGCTTTGAACAGGTATTTGGTTAACTGTTATATCAATTTATGAATTTTGCTTGATTCTTCTGCTGAACAGATTTTTTTTTGGTCCATATGAAGTTTATGGAAATATGATATTTTGAAGTTCCCTGGATAATTCTTTAAGGGGTATGGAAATCCAGTTCATGGTTTTTTGAAGAAATTTGTTCTCAAGTTGATTGATTCAAGGGCCCTGGATTTTTTATTTTTTATTTTGGTATTGTCATAACAATGTAGGATATCTAATATTCCAAAGATTTGGGAATTTTTAGGATCTAGTAAAGAATTGGTGAGATGGGGAAGCCTAAAAACAGCACCAAATCATACGACAAGGACACAGAAGTGTTCATTGCAATGTCTCAAGAACTAAAGAACGAAGCCAACAAGTTGTTCCAAAAGAGGGATTATGAAGCAGCCATGTCAAAGTACGATAAAGCCCTCAAACTCCTCCCTAGAGTTCATATCGACGTCTCGTATATCCGAACCAACATGGCCGCTTGTTACATGAAGATGGGCGGCCCGGCCGAGTATCCTCACGCAATTCACCAGTGCAATTTGGCTCTCGAGGTCACACCCAAGTATTCGAAAGCATTATTGAAGAGGGCTGAATGTTACGAAGGTGTTGATCGGCCCGATTTGGCGATGAGGGATGTAACCGTCGTTTTGAACATGGAACCGAGTAATTCCGTGGCATTGGAGATTGCGGAGAGGGTGAAAAGCTTGATCGTAGATCGAGGGTTAACTGTGAGCGATGGAGAAATCGAGCCACAATCTCCGGAAAGTGCAAATTTCGATTCACCGGAGGAGTGTTCGGTTTCTGATACGGAGAATATCGTCGAGGACGATAAGGTGGTGGTGGTGGAGGAGAAGACTATAATGGACATAGACGAATCGATCTCGACTAAGAGTGTTAAACTTGTGTTCGGAGAAGACATAAGGTTAGCTCGAGTTCCCGTCAATTGTGGCCTCGAACATGTGATCGAGGCGGTTCGGGACCGGTTTTCGAGCTCCGATCGGGTTCTCATCAAGTACCGCGATGACGAGGGTGATTTGGTCACAATCACAAACGACGAGGAACTACGGTGGGCCGAGGCGGCATTGGAGTCCCAAAATGCCCTCAAACTCTACATATTCGAAAATGGTGACATGCCGAAAATGGATTTCGAAAATAATGACGTGACGAACCGCGAGGATTCAACATGTGTTGATGACTGGGTCCTCGATTTTGCTCGGCTATTCAAGAGTTACATCGGGTTAGATTCCGACGAGTATTTGGACCTCCATGAGCTCGGAACGAGGGTTTACTCCGAGGCAATGGAGGAAACCGTAACAACCGAAGAGGCTCAGACCTTGTTCGAGGTAGCAGGAGACAAGTTCCAAGAAATGGCCGCCCTGGCGTTGTTCAACTGGGGAAACGTTCACATGTCGAGGGCAAGAAAGGGAATTCACATGTCCGACGATGAATGTTCGGAATCTTCCGAGGATGTTCTAGCCGAAAAGGTGAAGTCCGGATACGAATACGTAATGGGGGAGTATACAAAGGCGAGGAGTCGATACGGAGAAGCTTTGAGGGTTAAATCCGACTTTTACGAGGGTTACTTGGCGCTAGGGCAAGCGCAATTCGAGGAAGCGAAGCTCTCGTGGTATTACTCCGTATCGAGTAATTCTGAGAGATTTAATTCGACCGAGCTGCTTCAACTGTACAACGCGGCAGAAGATAATGTGGAGAAGGGTGTGGCGTTGTGGGAGGAATCTGAGAGAATCCGGAAGCGGAATCCGACCAAGATTCATCCGGTGCGGAATCTAGGATTTGATGAGTTTGTCGATGATGTTTCTTCGGAGAAGGCTTCGATGATGCGATCGCAGATAAATCTGATGTGGGGTACGATGCTTTACGAACGTTCGATCATCGAGTTCAAGTTAGGGTTGCCGGTTTGGCACGAGTGCTTAGGAATCGCAGTCGAGAAATTTGAACTGGCCGGGGCTTCTCCGACCGATATCGCGGTTATGGTGAAGAACCACTGCTCCAATGAGAGTGCAGTTGAAGGTACGTAGGATATATTGTCTAAGATTTCACTTCTTAATCACTTGAGTTAATAAGAATCAGTTTTGGTGTGTAATGAATTTTGATTGAATCAGGTCTTGAGTTTAAGATCGACGAGATAGTACAAGCATGGAACGAGATGTACGAAGCTAAGAGGTGGCAGAGCCGAGTTTCATCGTTTCGGTTGGAGCCGTTGTTTCGAAGGAGAATTCCCCGAATCTATCATAATTTGCAACATTGATCTGAATCATCTTCCAAACTTGTTTTTTGTTCGTTTTTTTGTTTTTTGCGCCCATAGTATACGGTATTGCATTTCCAATTCATTGTTAGCCTTGATCTAACATATATGTACCAGGTTGTTTGTTGTTTCATATCAATTTATGCACCACCGTCTTGAAATAGTTTCGTCTACACCAAAGTAATTGACGAGTTTTTTTTTTCTTCCGAGTGCAATGAATGTCTATTATATAATATAATAATGATATTTTAATGTTTTACTTAAGGATTAATAACCAATGTCTGAAGTTTCACCCATGTTAACCGGAGAGGTCTGAAGTTTCAACTTTGTTAATATGAGAGGTCTCCGTTAATTTTTTCCGTTAAAACTGACAGAAGTTGGTCACGTGCTTGGC
Organism: Clarkia xantiana subsp. parviflora; assembly: GCA_036873135.1. Classification (NCBI taxonomy): domain Eukaryota; kingdom Viridiplantae; phylum Streptophyta; class Magnoliopsida; order Myrtales; family Onagraceae; genus Clarkia; species Clarkia xantiana. The sequence goes on from JAPTYO010000014.1 coordinate 22,651,610, forward strand.
ATGTGACTGGAAATAAAATTAAATCCTAAATATGTCATTCTATCAAAGTGTGCCCCTCACATGCTTGAAATGAAAAGACGAAAATGTCCCCCCCTCACATGCTTGAAATGAAAAGACGAAAATGCCCCAATCGTGGCCGGCTACCACCCACAGCTGCCGACCACCACCCAAGGCCGACGACAACCACCACCCAAGGCCGACGACGACCACCAATCGGGCCGACCACCACCAAATCGTGGCCGGCCAGCCCCAATCGGGGCCGGTAGCCACCAATTGGGCCTGGCCACCACCCTAATAGGTGGTGCCAGTCTCGATTGGTGGTGGCCGCCACCCAATCGGGCCAGCAGCCCCAATTAGGGCTGGCAGCCACCGATTGGGGCCGACCACACCCCAATTGGTGGTGGCCGCCACCCTAATCGGGGCCGGCAGCCCTAATTGGGGCTGGCCACCACCCCAATTGGTGGTGACCGCCACCCCAATCGGGGCCAGCAGCCCCAATCAGTGGCTGCCGGCCCCGATTAGGGCTGGCCGGCCACAATTTGGTGGTGGCCGGCCCGATTGGTGGTCATCGTCGGCCTTGAGTGGTGATCAGCGGCCTCGGGTGCTAGCCGGTGAACTTGTGCGGTGGCGGAGAAAACAATAGGGATTCAATTGTAAAAATCAAAACTTAAGAATATAAATTTGAAGACTAAATTGAACAAAAATAAAAAATAGGGACTCAATTCTTAATTTGACTTCAGGGGTAATTTTGTCATTTCTCATTTCCTCAAATAAGGTATTAAATAAAAAAAAACATTAAAAAGGGAAAAAGTGTCATTTCAGATCATTCTGTTAAATTTAACCATAAAAATGGACGGAAACACAAATATCAATAAAGTTAAAACTTCAGACCTCTCCGGTTAACATTGATCAAACTTTAGACCTTTCATAGGTTATTAACCATTTACTTAAAATAATAGGGTCTTAGCATAAAATATTAGGAATTCGAAATACTTTTTTTTTTTTAATAAATCTAGTATTTTAATAAAAATACATAATAATAGGATGATATTTGTAACTCATTATTACCGTAATCCACCATTGTTTGGTAGCCTTTATTCACTTCCATACACATTACTCACATCTATTTGCGAGAGTGACCAATTTTTCACAGCTGCATATTGAGAACGGTACAAATACTGACTTGATTAGGGGTGTAAACGAGCCAAGTCGAACCTAATTTCTGTTAAACTCGATTCGACTTGCTTAGTATTATTTTATTTGGCAGGTTCAAAATCGAACCCGAATTTGGTCGAGCTCTAATTTTGAAACTCAAATTCGACTTGAATCCAAGCTCAGCTCGACTCGTTAGCCAATTATACATCACAATAAATTAAAATTGCTCATGATTAAAAATATTGAGCTTGACTCGACTCGACTAAACTCAAACTCAGTTGATTCGACTTATAAACTCGAGCTCAAAGCTCGTTTAGACTCGTGAGTAACTCGAGCTGAGTATTATCAAGCTCGAGCTCGACGTACCAACAAGCTCGACTTGAATTTTTTTTAGTCGAATTCGAGTTTTAACTGAATCGATCCCGTGTAACTCACGAGTAGTTTGAATCATTTACCCCTAATTTTAACCAATAGTGAGAATCTATTTGAAATCAATTCCTTTCTGTTGTGTAAATTCTTTAGCTACTAAACGAGTTTTATATTGTTCATGCTAGCTAAGGAATCAGAAGAGATGTGGTCATTTGAAGCTGAAGCAAATGATAGTGATGAAATCAATGGTTACTCAGTTGAAGTAGATGATGAATCATCATTGTCATTATCCACCGAATAATTTCCATCTTGATCAAGATGTGTTGCCTAAGCGAGAATCTCATCCTCAACTATGTGCTCTTTACCTGAAGTGAAGAACTCATCAAGAAGATGAATTCCAATCAAATTCTACATCAATAACTGGTAACTGGAGTATGAGAAATGGGACAATAAGCATTCTTGTTGCGTAACTTGTCACAGAATATATGCTCTTTAACGTGTATATCTCTACTAACAAAAACTTTTCTTGATTGCATAATATATAGGGTTAATAACTAAAAAACTGTCCAAAGTTTACCCTATGTTAAAATTAGGTGTCTGAAGTTTGAAATGTTAAAATAAACTGTCCCAAGTTTCATTTTTATTGAAATTTGGTGTCTCGGTGTGATTACTTTAGAGAAGTTAATTCCAACGAAACCGTCTGTCAAATTCGAGCTCTCATACACACTCCCTTCTCGTCATCTTGCCGGGACCGTCACCTAAAAAGTTGGTCACATCCGGGCAAGTAAATCTCGCTCTATTGTCCTTGGAAAATGGCTCTACACCACTCTTCTAGAAACTTTTTTTTTATGTTCAATTTTTAGGTGAAATTTGACGATTTTGTGAACAGTAAAGAGTGATGGATTATGAGTGGGTTGATGGGTTGATGAAAATGATGGAATGGAGATGAAAAGACGCACAAAGACACCAAATTTCAACAAAAATGAAACTTGGGACAGTCAATTTTAACATTTCAAACTTCAGACACCTAATTTTAACATAGGGTAAACCTTGGACAGTTTTTTAGTTATTAACCCTAATATATAAGCTGTACCCTTTTTGAGTAGAAGAGAATAAAAAGAACACAGAAGCAAAGAATCTTGATTTAAGCTTGTTAGTATTTTGAAGATCCACTGCATAACAGAGATACCCAAATATTTTGAAATGATCATAAGTAGCAGGGGGGTTCATGAAGCACTTTAAATGGCACACAACCTCCAATTAATGGTAGGCATAAAATTAAGAAGATAACATGATGTAAACACACAGTGACTCCAAAATCTATATGAGAGAGATGCTCCAAACTTTAATGCTTGTGCAATATAAAGAAGGAATGATACTTGCGTTCCACAAAACCATTATGTTTATGCATAAATATTCAATTGGTTTGATGCATAGTGTCCAATTTTGAAAACAATTGCTTCATTAATCTATTGCATAATTTAGTACCATTATCACTACGACACTAAACATATTTGTTTTTCTTTATTTATTGTATAATATTATTTATTTTTGAATACCTTAATTAGAATAGTCATAATTTATTTTATAATGTTCTGATTTTCAAGTTGCTTTTCCATCTGAAAGTATACTTTTTAAATGGAATACATTATTATATATATATTTTTAATGTATGTATGTATATAATCGTAACAAGTTAATTAAGGATAATGTGGATGCGTTCTTTTAATATATATATATATATATATATATATATATATATATATATATATATTAATCATTCTAAAACACATTAACGTACAAATTGCAAGGTAATAGCATTTATATAACAAGTTTTCATATAAATAAAATTCTGCTCAAAACACATGTGAATATAGTTATATTTTTTTTAAGTACTTGTTTTTTTGCCACTAAAAATAAAGTACTAAAAATAATATAATTAGCCTTTTATTTTCTTTCCTTACCAAAACCAAAAATACTAGCTAGGTTTATTTATGGGCTGTAGTATTTCTCCATCTAATGGGCTCTTGTTTGGACTTTATAAGCTCTAGCATGTTTATCACTCCGACCAGTAATGTCGTGCCTCTTGTCTAAGTGAATGTCCCCAACCAATCAGGCTTGATCGATAAATCTTGAACGAATCTATACACCTGGTGTACTCGAATCAGGCATAAGAATGAGGCTGTAGAATGTAGATGTTAACGGTGTACGTATTCCTGGTTTATGCATATTCTCCTCTCTTCATTTGGATCTTGCCACGTCACAACTTCAGGGTAATTGCGAGATTACGTGGCACTGTCCTAAATACAGAGAACTTTCTATCCACTGCGGCAAGGCACCAAGTTACTCGGTGCACTCCACAGACGAAGTCTTCTCTGCAGAGTGGGAGTCTCCGTAGATGTAAAACGTTCCCCGCGCGGCTCCTACTGACCAACAACTCTGTCACTGCCCTTCCGTCGGAGCTCGAACTCAGCCGTCAATGGCGGCAGCAGAGGCGCCTCCTGCAAAGCGCTTGCAGTACGCCTTCGGCAACGTTCTCTCGTTTTTCATCCTCGTCCTTATTGGCGTCCTTGCTTTCTCGATCCGTCTCTTCTCTGTAAGTTCCGCATGATCTTGTGCTCTCATTCCCAATATCATGCTTCGGTCTCATCGATCTCGATCTCTGTTAATCAGACTCATCTTTCTGTAATCTGAGCTCCTTCTTGTGTCGTGGAAGATTTTAGCTTATACATAATTGTCGATCGTAAAATGAATGCTAAAAGAAAGAGGAAACGAGTATATTGCAGTTGAATGGTAATAGATTATGTGTAAACTTGAGTTATTGACTCTCGTTTGACTATAGTGATTATCTTGCTGATTTCTCATTCTTACTCTGAACGCGATCCACAGGTTATCAAGTATGAGAGTGTTATTCATGAGTTCGATCCATACTTTAACTACAGAGTTACCCAGGCATGATAACAGTTCCTTGATCAATGCTTATGTTTCTATATCATTGATTGGGCTCGGTTTTTAAGAGGATTCATGTATTGTCATTTCAGTTTCTGATCAAGAGTGGAATTTATGACTTTTGGAACTGGTTTGACGATCGAACATGGTAATTTTGCTTTCTTGTGTGAGTTGTTTGAACAATGTACAATTAATTTCACCTCTCGGTTAACTATCATTCTGATGAGGAGATGTTTGGTCCAATGGTGAAGGTACCCACTTGGCCGTGTAATTGGAGGAACTGTTTATCCTGGATTGACATTAACTGCAGGCACAATGTGGTGGTAGGTGTTTATTAGTTACTGTTGCTGTTACTATTTGCACCTTATTGCTCTCTTTTTGAAAGGGTTATTACATGGAAAATTCTTGCTTTCAGAGAATGGATCGGAATCAAATGCTTGTTCTTCATATTATCACTGAAACATCTCTTTTATTCTTGTCAGGGTACTGAACTCTTTGAACATTCCTCTCTCCGTGGAAACCGTTTGTGTGTTTACTGCACCGATTTTCTCAGCATTTGCCTCATGGGCAACTTACCTTTTAACCAAGGTTCGTATTCTCATAATTGTGTTATGCTATTTCTGTTTGAATCTGTCTAGAGAAAACATCATGTTGATTATTGATAAATGTTGGATATTACTGTTATCAGGAAGTTAAAGGTGCTGGTGCTGGATTGGCGGCTGCTGCACTGCTGGGAATGGTGAGTTAGTTGTATATGCTATAATGTTTCTTTCTCTGAAAGTTTTCATTGTGGAAATTTAAGTAGATAAGACTCGTGAATATGCGAAAAACAGTTGGACACATTGTCATTCTCCTTCCTAGTAGCATTTATGTGGGTCCAGAGAGATAGATTCATGTCCTTTCACTTGCTCCTTGCAGGTTCCATCATACATATCTCGATCTGTCGCGGGAAGCTATGACAATGAAGCTGTAGCTATATTTGCTTTGATCTTCACATTTTATCTTTATATAAAGGTTAGATATGGTTGTGGATGGTAACTATCCATTGAAATTTGTCATAATTATGCTGTTAGAGATATTCCTGACCTGGTTGGATTGCCTTGATGAACTTTGATTTTTCTGATATGTTCATTTTATTTATGCAGACACTAAACACGGGATCCCTCTTCTACGCCACTTTAAATGCCATATCCTACTTTTACATGGTAGCTGACGTGTTCCTTTCGTTGCTTATCCCATGGAATTATGGAAATATATTTTTCTATATGGAGTTCATAAATTCTTAATTTTTCATGATTTTTCTTCTTAGGTTTGCTCATGGGGAGGATACACATTTATCATCAACCTAATTCCCATGCATGTGTTGCTCTGCATCGTAACTGGCCGCTATTCCCCTCGACTATACATTGCCTATGCGCCACTTGTAAGCTGCTGGACCCCTTGAATTCTTATGAAGTCTATGAGATGTTACTAGATTTGATTTCAAAAGGGTAGTCGCTCCTGTATGGATATGCTATCTGCTACTTTGCAGTTATAGAAGCAATTATGAAAAGCCTGTATTAAAAACTCTTCTTCACCTTGTGCAGCGCACATCATATGGTTAACCACTTACAGTCATAGACAAAATAAAGGAGTCACCATTTATAAAAAAAATTAGTTCCACTATGCTTATTCATGCGAATATAAAACAATAAAATCCTATTTATGACTATTAGTATTCCTCTTTTGATTTCTTACTTCTGTTAATGCCTACACAGGTTGTGCTGGGAACACTATTGGCTGCACTTGTACCTGTTGTGGGGTTCAATGCATTTCTGACATCCGAACATTTTGCATCATTTCTGGTGAGATTTTTCATCTGATAGATATTAATCTTTGAATCCATCTCTTTGTACGTGTTAGTGGGATATCAGTACAATGGTCAGTTGATAGTAATGTTAAATTTAAAATGCTATTTGTAGGAGGTAAATATGTAGATTTCATGATGTATTAAGTCTAAATGTTAATGATAATACATGAAAGCGCAAACCTATCTAAAAGCATTAGCAGAAACCACTATGACGAAATAATTTTTTGCTGAGTAAAGCCGCCCAAATTTGTAGGTATATAATAGCCTTGAACTAATATTTCTGTTTGATAATTGGACACATGATTATGTCGAAGGATGGTCCTTCATTAACAAGAAAAGTTAGTAAAGTTAATTAAGTTGTGAGAGAAAAGTTCGGTAATGCTAGCTGGATTATCTTGTGGTATTACAGAGGTAACTAATATTTTGGGTCAGTCCACTCTAACATGATATGCATTTTATGAAATTAGTTGATCAAGATCTTAACCACACCATTTCAAATTATTGAAGATTCTGTGCGTGAAAGTTCTTACCAGTTTCATGATTGATGCACCCCTGTCATCTGTTTGCTTTTGCATGTGCTAAGCCTTAATACCATGTTTCACACCTTCTGTTGGAATTTCTTCCTTTTTACAGAGTAAAGCACATATGTGGAAATACTAGTTCATCTGGTGTTCCTCTTTCATTTGAGTACTTAAATCATATGATGCGCATTTAACACAGTTCCTACTTTGATTGTATCATTTCCAGGTTTTCATCATCATTCACGTGGTGGCTCTAGTATATTATATCAAAGGAATTCTGTCACCCAAAATGTTCAAAGTAGCCGTTACACTTATTTTGTCTGTCGGCGTGTAAGCCTCTGTAATCTTGATCGCTCTCTGCAATTTCTGTTTTAAATTGCACTAGCTTTCAGTTTGGAACATGTATTCTAATCCAAATCTTATCATCAAGGAAGAAATTGATATCAATTTTCTTGGTGCACATGATGAACAGGGCGGTGTGCTTTGCTGCAATAGGAGTTCTCATAGCACTGGTTGCTTCTAGCCCAACGAAGGGATGGAGTGGTAGAAGTTTGAGCCTTCTTGACCCGTAAGAAATAAATTAATTTCTTGTTTAATCATTTTCTTGACAATCTTCCCTGGAAGAAAAGGAGTAGAATAGCAGTTCTGTGACTTGTTTAGGATAGCTAGTTGATCATTTTTATCGCAAGCTGTCAATGAGTTTCTCTTTTTCCTTTTTTTTTTTTTTTGCAGAACTTATGCTAGCAAATATATACCAATTATAGCTAGTGTCAGCGAACATCAGCCACCTACATGGCCATCTTACTTTATGGATATCAATGTCTTGGCTTTCCTGGTTCCAGCTGGCATTATCGTATGTTGGCTCATGAAATTGAACTATTCTTTTTTTAATATTACAGTATTTGCAACTCACGGAGCTCTTTCTTGATAGGCATGCTTCCTACCCTTGTCAGATGCAAGTTCATTTGTGGTTCTCTACATTGTCACATCTGTATACTTCTCTGGAGTCATGGTACAAAGAAGAGAAGAATACCCAAAAACCAGTAATCTGCCATTTGAATTTGTCAAGTTTATTTGATCCCCTTTTTTATGTTTCAATTTGCAGGTGCGTCTTATGCTTGTGCTTGCTCCAGCAGCTTGTATAATGTCCGGTATAGCACTCTCTGAAGCTTTTGATACTCTTACACGGTCGATTAAGTTCCAATTGCCTGGTCTCTCTGGTGAAGAATTCCAAGTTGATGTATGTATACTTATCTCCTTTAAAAAAAAATTGACAATGAGATGTTTTCTTACACCACCGTCCGACTAATTTTTCATGTTGCTAAGGCGGGAGATGCTAGTTCAGAGATTGCCAGCTCCCAGAGTGATGTGATAAATCCTGAGAAAAGTGAGGAAACCCCCAAGGAAAAACCAGTCAGAAAGAGCAAGAAGAAGGACAAAGAGAAGGGAAAGGAGAAAGAGGTAGTAGAAAAGACTTCTGTGAAGTCCCAAGGAAGGAAGAGACTTCTGGTTCTACCCTTTTTACTCTCCGTGATTGGCCTATTTCTACTTGTTTTACTGGGGGCCTTTTACGTGGTAAGCAGAAGTTCCTCTACTTGTAATTTGGCAGGAATGCCTGCAAAATTTCTTGGTTTTTCATGCATGTTGCGTCTTGTAGTGTAAAACTAACTAGGATAGTTTATTACATCATTCCTCGAGTATCATTTACAGATGGGTCTGGTTAAGGACTTTGTATTCTCCATAGAAACTATTCCTCTGCCTTAAAATGTTAGCCTTTGTTGGAAGACAGGAAAATTAAGGGAAAGAGAATGCAAATCGTGTCCTTGATGAAATTGATAGTGCATCAGTGACAGTTGAGGGTCTACAAAGTGTTCTGATTATGTAGAGATGAATTACCATGGATTGCTTTTCAGTTTGATGGATTTATGATTATATGTGGTAAAGATAGAAAACCTTTTCCGATTTAATCTTTATCATCATACATTAAAAGAAAATAGTCTAACTGAATACCTTTATGTGCCATATAAGTTAATTTTGCTAGTAAGTACATTTATACTATGACATGCTAATGAATGCCACTTGACTTATGCAGGTGCATTGTGTCTGGGCAGCAGCCGAGGCTTATTCAGCTCCATCCATTGTTCTCACCTCTCACACAGAGAATGGATTACATGTTTTCGATGATTTTAGAGAAGCTTATGCGTGGTTAAGCCACAATACCGATGTGGATGATAAAGTGAGTTATGTACCCGAGTTTCTGTTTTAAATTACTTATTCATGAATTTACTAATATCCACAATTAGCTGACCTATAAGGCCTTTATGATTAATTTCACTGAATGTTAACACGAAAAATAAAGCAGCCTGCTGATTTATGTTGATTGATTTGTTAAATTCCACATTGGGCCGAATTAAACCCAACGGGCCAATATAGAGCAACTATTTTTACAAGTGGGGGTCCATTCTAAAACCAATTGGTGATAGGAGGAGGTAGCCCACTTGCTTATATGGTGCTCTAACTGAACCACACCACCGGTGTGGGACAACACTCACGGTGAGGACTAAAACATGATTATTCTAAAATGATGTTTTCTTTGCAGGTTGCATCATGGTGGGACTACGGTTACCAGACGACTGCCATGGCAAACCGCACTGTCATTGTTGACAACAATACGTGGAACAATACACACATAGCAACTGTAGGAACTGCTATGTCTTCTCCTGAAAAGGCAGCTTGGGAGATCTTTAACTCGTTGGATGTGAAATATGTTCTTGTCGTCTTCGGAGGTTGCTTCTGTCCACTTTTCATCCATAGTTATTTTATTCAGAAAGTTGTCATTTTTAATCAAATCTGTTTTGTTTAGGTCTTGTTGGTTACCCCAGTGATGATATCAATAAATTCCTGTGGATGGTGCGTATAGGAGGTGGGGTCTTTCCTCATATCAAGGAACCCGATTATTTGGTAAGTTTCCCATATCATATACATTTTTTTTTTTGTTTTTTTTTAAAGAATGATTTAGTTTAGTAATAGGGTTAAGAACACAATAGAAGCCTTTTGCCCATGTTGCCAAAATGGGTCTGAATTGAAAAAACGTATTATTAAGGATCTGAATTTTGAGTTTTGTGTATAAGTGAGGTCTCCGTGTATTTTTCTGTTAAAAGTGACGAAAAGTGGTCACATACTTGGCATGTGACCGAAAATAATTTGAAAACCCGAAAATGCCTTATGACCAAAGTGTGTCCCTCACATGTTTGACTTAAAAAGACGAAAGTACCCTTTAAGCCACCACAGCTCCGGCGACCACCACCACCCGGCTCCGGCGACCACCACCCATCTCCGGCGACCACCACCCCAGCTCCGGCGACCCAAAAAAGCTCTGATCTGGAGCTTTTTTGGGTCGCCGGAGGAGGGTTTTGGTCGCCGGAGCTGGGTGGTGGTCGCCGGAGATGGAGTGGTGGTCGCCGGAGCTGGGTGGTGGTCGGTGGCCGTGGCCGTGGTGGCCTTAAGGGCATAATTAGTGTGCAGGGGTATTTTAGACATTTCACATTCATTAATTAAACTGATAAATTTGTATAATAATTGCAAAAGGGTAATTCTGTCATTTCACGTGGTTCCGTTACATTTAACAACAAATTTGGACGGAAACTCGATTATCAACAAAATTCAGGCCCTTAATAATACGTTTTTTCAATTCAGACTCATTTTGGCAACATGGGCAAACATTCAGGCCCCTATTGTGTTCTTAACCCTTAGTAATATCATTAGTAGGCACTAAGAATGTGTAATAAAAGAGCAAGATTTGCAAAATATGGAAAATAAACATCCTGTTTGATCTGTAACACATTAATCTGTTATTTAATGCGTGGATTAATATGAGACATTTAATGTATCTAACTTGTTATCTTGTATTGACTATGATGAAGAGAGATGGCCAATATCGCATCGACTCTCAGGCGACTCCAACCATGCTAAACTCTCTTATGTACAAACTCTGCTACTATAGGTATGTCATCACCAAACTGTTCAAAACATGTTTGTATTTTTTATGTTAGAATATTTGGTTGATTAGTTTGTGTGATGATATGATAAAGGTTTGTGGAGACGGATGGCAAAGGTTTTGATCGAGTTAGACGTACAGAGATTGGAAAGAAGTACTTCAAACTTACACATTTTGATGAGGTAGGTTCAACTTGATTTTATTCTTGGTTTGCATTCAATCTTACAAATTCTAAATAAATTTGTTTTTTGTAGGTATTTACAACTCACCATTGGATGGTTCGGATTTACAAGCTAAAGGCTCCCAAGAACAGAATTCGCGGAAAAGTGAAGAAGTCCAAGTTGGTAAGCCTCTTATTAAAGGCGTTGGTTATGTAGAAAGGTGATTATAAAACTAGTAGCCAAATTAACAACTGCTTGCCAATCAACAGAAATCATCTCCCTCGACATCGAGCTCCAAAAGAAGTGGAAAACCAAAGACGAACCCATGGCAGTGAGGGACGGGGACTCATTACAGACAGTAGAAAGAATGCATGCATGCATGCTTTGATGAAAAGGATTTTACGATTTAGTTTTGCAGTATGATTAGATAACTTTTGTTTCCGGCTGAGGATAATCAACAGGTAGATCAGTTGAGAGGATTAACTGGTAACATTTATATATGTCGGAATTTAGTAATATTTCAGGAATTTTTTATAATATAGTAATGATAGCAAAGTGGAATATACGTCTTTATTTGCACTAAATTAAGTTATTGGCTAATATATGTCTATATATATCGATCAGCAACTCCATGTGAGGTGCTGATATCTATCTTCACATGAGGCAAATGCGACGGCTTCCCACAAGGTACTCTTGTTTGGCCTTAATTAGCCAGGGTTCCATATTCATTGTGTAGGTTACCACCAACTGGCCTCTGATATACTTCTTCTTCATTCATGATGGAGATGGTGATGCCTTTCTTTCATCGGTGTTTCGAAAGCAATATGGTAAAGTAGTTACTGCAGTGCCGTCGTTTAATTTCGGGTTAAGAACACAATAGGGGACTGAATGTTTACCCATGTTGCTCCGAGAGGTCTGAATGTTAAAATGATATTATTAAGGGTCTGAATTTTGAGCTATGTTTATATGAGAGGTCTCCGTCTATTTTTTCTGTTAAAAGTGACGGAAAGTGGTCACATGCGTGGCATGTGACCGGAAATAAACTGAAAACCCGAAAATGCCCATCAACCAAAGTGTGTCCCTCACGTGCTTGACCTAAAAAGACGAAAATGCCCTTTAAGTCACCACGGCTCCGGCGACCACCACCACCCGGCTCCGGCGACCACCACCCAGCTCCGACGACCACCACCCAACTCCAGCAACCGCCACCACGGCTCCAATTGGGCCCAAGTCGGAGCTACCGGCCCCGATTGGCCCGAATCGGAGCTTTTTTGGCTCCAATTCGAGCCAATCGGAGTCGTGGTGGTAGTCGCCGGAGCTGGGTGTTGGTCGCCGGGTGGCGGTTTCCGGAGTTGGGGTGGTGGTCGCCGGGTGGCGGTGGCCGGAGCCGTGGTGGCTTTAAGGGCATAATTAGAGTGCAGGGGTATTTTAGACATTTCACATTTCATTAATTAAACTGCTAAATTGTATAATAATTATAAAAGGGTAATTCTGTCATTTCACGTGGTTCCGTTACATTTAACAGAAAATTTGGACGGAAAACCGAAAAACAACAAACATGATAATTCAGACCCTTAATAGGAAAATTTTTCAATTTAGATCTCTCCGGGCAACTTGGACAAACATACAGGCCCCTACTGTATTCTTAACACATTTAATTTTTGTCTACGGTTTAGGGTTTAGGTTCGATTTTTGCCCCCAAATTTTTTGTTCTTGTTCAAGTTTAAACTTTTCATTACTAGTATTATATTATATTATATTATATTATATTATAAATTAGGGTTAAAAACCTATAAATTGTCTAAAGTTTGTCTTATGTGAGATTTTGGTGTCTGAAGTTTAAATTATTGATATTGGCTGTCTGAAGTTTCAACTTTGTTGAAATTTGGTTTTCCGCCTATTTTTGCTGTCAAATTTAAAAGAATTGCGTGAAAAGTCGAAATTGCCCCTGATACCTTTATGTTTATTCCGGCCACCACCCAACTCCGGCCGGCCACCACCCTACTCCGGCCGGCCACCACCCTACTCCGGTCGCCACCACCCAACTCCGACCGGCCACCACAGTAGGGGCAATTTTGAGATTTATTTTTTATTGGGTCATGTGACAAGCACATGACCAAATTCTGTCAATTTTAACAGTAAATTTGGACGGAGACAACAAATTTCAACAAAATTGAAACTTTAGACAGTCAATATCCACAATTTAAACTTCAGACGCCAAAATCTCACATAGGGCAAACTTCATACAGTTTATAGGTTATTAACCCTATAAATTATTATTCTTGATAAAGTGTTTTTTTTTTCCCGTGGGGTAGTCCTAGGGGGCCCTCATCAGGAGGGCAGCACCCGTAGCATGTTTGCTCTAGACTAAAGTGTTTACTTATATGTTTTCTTATTCTATAAATAATCTCATTGAGTCCGTTTTTCCACGATAATTTGTTTTTAAATTAATATTTTAAAAAATATGTACATAATATAATAAGTTAATAATATATGATTATCATATAGGAAAATTTTATTTGTAAACTCGGTTACTTTTCTTAGACTACAAATTATAAAATTTATCTTTCACCAAAAAAAAAATTATAAAATTTATCAAGTTACCATTTAAATTTTACTAGTTTTTTATTTTAAAAAATAACCAAAAAAAAAAGAAGAAGAAAAGATAAACCTATTTTCAAAAATAGAATAAAAAAGTTGAAATAAATTGTGCCCGCTTCCTCCGGTCTCTCCAGATACTTCCTTTTTTTTAAGTTATAATTAGTTCTGTGTATTTCTTACTAATTATTAACCTGCGATTTTTGCAAAATTCTATGAAACAATTAAGTTATAATAGCATTAATTTGCAAACTCATTATTTAAATTAACATATATATATTTTTTTCCCAAAAATTAACATATATTTTTCTTATTGTTGATTAATTTGCTACAATGTTGTACGTAAATAGAAAGTATATGATGTCATATATTATTCGGAAGGTTTTCATATCTACTTTCGCGAATGAATCCGTTCGTAAAATAGAGCACCGTGGAAAAAGATATAACTAGATTTAATTAAAATATTGAGGTTTGGGAAAAAAGAAATTATAATATTCAAAAGCAAATAATATTATATTAAATTAAATAAAACAAATATTTTGTAAATATTAAAATTATAAATATTATTTATGTGGAAGCATGATATGGCAGGATCATTAATTTTAGTGCATTTTAAATTTTAAATTTACTAGGTTCGCCGATGTTTAATTTAATCGAGGAGAATTGTAATTTTTTAGTTTCAACTCTACCCAACTTCGTCTGTATATTTACCTTCTTAATTCTTTATATATATATATATATATATATATATATATATATATATATATATATATATATATATATATATATACTGAGAAAATAGATATTATATATTTCAAAATGAGAATGGAAAAATAACATGTGTACTTTCATTTTATTATAATATTTTGTCATTTTTTAATGAAATAACCAAACACTTGTGTCCTTTAAAATGAATGTAAAATGTCCTTTTTAATTTATGGGACGTCGTCTCTATATACATCATCTATGACTGGTAACGGGACACGACGAATATAAATATTTGTTGCCCTTGGATTGATATCTCTAAACCCTACAGAAATATATATACACGTTAACTTATTTCATATGGCTTCTTAATTATAATTACTAAATAAATTGTAGATACGATCATTAGGTCAGTTTAAGTGTGTATTTTGATTTATTTAGGCATTTTAAAGGTCGATAATAAGATACACTACATGTATTCAATTCAGAAATATTTATAGGATGATTACTTCGTTTCTGAAATTTTAATTTATAAATCCATTTCTTCCACTACAAATACAATAAACGATATTTTTAAAAATATAGAAAATACGAAATTCATTATCCGAATATATGATCATAATGGCAACCAATTTAAATATCACGAATCTTTACGAAAAAGCACGGTTTGAATTGGGCGGATGTGCAATTGAATTGGATGTATTTGGTTGCAATACTTTCAATTTATGTTTGAATTCATTGTAGGTAGTAGGTACACCTAAAAAAATACATATATAGCAGAAACATGTTCATTTCTAGTCCAATTTGACGGGAACAGAAACAGATGTAGCAATTTGCCATGAAATTGAAAATTCAAGTACCCAATTTTAAAATATTAAAGTTCAGGTAGCGATTTGTAAATTGGTTAAAAGTTCGGGTAGTAATTTGGTTATTAACCCAAACAAATGAAAATGAAGGGTATTTTTTGAATTAATTTTTCTTTTAGGGTAATATTAAAAAAATCGTAGAACTGTACATAAACTATCAAGTGAAGTATGCGCTATGAGACTTACGCACTAGCCAACGGGAGGAGTCATTCGTGACTCTAACGGGAACGGATCTCAGTGTTTTCTAGGAACTTCGGAATTGTGAATAGCCTTGTGGCGGAACTTTGGGCTATCCGAGATGGGGTTTCTCTTGCTATTAGCAGGGCCGACCTAAGAAAGATAGGGGCCTAAAGCAAATTTATTTCGGGGCCTTATAATTTTTCCAATAAATGATGGCATAATTACTTAAATTGATTATAATTAAGTTAACTTTATCTCTAGCCCGAAAATAATAGAAAGTGGGTTCATTTTTTTTTTCTGAACTTGACATTTTTTTATTATACGCTGAAAATTTACTTATATAATAGTATATATGAGGCCTCTTTTTTTTGGGGCCTAAAGCCCTAGCTTTAGTGGCTTTACCCTTGGGCCGGCCATGACTATTAGCTTGGGAATTGAGTCATTGCACGTTGAGACTGATTCTTTGGCTGCTCAACAACTTATCTTGGATAGTTCCCTTCCCAACTTGAAACTCATGCGCCGGTTATTTTGGATTGCAGAAATCTCTTACTCCAACTACGAAGATACAAACTTCGGCACGTCTATCGGAAATCTAACTCGTTCGCGGACACATTGGCTGGAATTGGAGTCTATCAAGAATCTAGATTTTGTACTTTGAAAGATATTGTGGGTGCTTGTGAGCCCCATTTAATTACTTGTAATGACTAATATTTTTTGAACTTTAGTTGAACCCGATTCTTGTTAACTTGATGCAACATTTCGTTCTAGTAATATATATTCCCCTTTCTAAAAAAAAAGTGAAGTATGCGCATTAAGATGTCGGCCAAAAGAAAGTGTACACATAAATAGAAAGTTATATATATATATAGGGGTTACTCTCGTTTTCTCTAGCTGAAGAGTAAAACCCTAACTTTTTACTGATAGTAGTAATATTGTTTGAGCTATAAATGTAATGCAGCTCTCTTTTTCATTGATTGTATATATAGAAATCCAGCTGAATGATGTTGACGGCATATAAAATAATATCTGTACTGCTTGCTTGGTTTTATGAACTAATAATACATATATATTATATGATATATAGATTATAGTCTGATACACTAGGGCCAATTTAGCAAACAGGGTATACAGATTTGTAGGACCAGATGTAAATTTCATTTCTCACATTCTGTCTCATCCCTGACGGCGACTGTGCATAATTTCTAGGGTTAAGATCCTATATAAACGGTCAAAATGTTTGCCCAATATTGAAATTTAATATTTGCAAAATGGAATTTCTTAGATTTTATTTTTGTTAAAATTTGACGTCTCAGCGTGATTATTTTAAAAAAAATCAATACCAATGAAATTGATTGTCAAATAGAAGCTCCTATGCATGCTTCTTAATTCTCGTCATCTTGCCATAACTGTCACCTTAGATGTTGACTATATTCGTGTAACTTTCCGAATTATTTTATTCCGACTACATGGATGATATTCATTTGAATATAATAGTATTTGGTTACAATCAGTTTTTGTGTCCAATTATTAAGTGCATATATCTCTATAGCTGTTATTCAGCTGATATTGACTATTATTAAGTTTCTAAATTTAGTGGAATAAACAAACAAAACTAATTAAAGGATCTCAACAGTATTAATTAAAATCATATCTTAATTAATTATTGGTATCGGTGATTGACCATTTTGGAGATCGATGCACGTATCTATCTATCTGGTGGTTGAGTGGAAGAAGAAACTGTTCAAGGAAAAGGCCAACTCAACGACCTGAATTAATTGTACGGCCATATATATATAAATGATTTACATATAATAAAAATAAATTAAATATCAGTATCATGATATCATCGTCCAATAAGACCTGAACTAACTACTATTCACTGTAAGCTTATTATATTAAAGAAAATATAAATATAATAGATACACATAAGATTAGGTTTGGTTATACATTTTATTTTAGCTCATAACGATTTAATCAAAATTTGGTCAGCATCAAGAGTATTGATCAATAATTGTAACAAATCACGTTGGCCGTGTAAGGATTTAATTAATCTCTTGGATGATAACTGGACGTGTAGTCCTTTTTGACTTGTCAATGACACAAAAAGGAGCTCATCCATGCATCTAACTAATTATAATTTATACGACGGAAATAGGAGTGGCAATCTGCTATATTGTGGATGTTGTTAAATTTACTGAATACGAACGGGTAAGCTTATCGTGTCATGTTTATAAATATGAACACGATATTTAATTTGTTGTACGTGTTCGTGTCGTACTATCGTGTTGTGTTAAATTATTCAATTGTACATGTCTATACAAGATATTTAAGCAAAAATCAAAGTAATTAACTTCTTATAGATAAAAAAATTATGGATTAATATGTCAGTATTCCTAATTAAGTTTGTAGTATATTTGATAAACTCTAAAAATTATACCACTTGTTTTAAAAGCTATTAAATAAGATTTTTTTCAAAAAAAATTACTCAAGAGTTAAACTTAGTAATACAATTTTATCATGTTATCGTGCGTGTCGTGTTGTGATATATAAACACGAATACGATACGAAAATTATATCTTGTCATAAATTGTAAACTAAACAGAAACGTTAAAGTTATATAGATGCACGGCGAATATATATGATTATTTATTAATCCATTCATATACATAACATTAATAAACAAATATATTAAAATATGACTATTTTTTCCAACAAAAATGGAATAGGTCAGACAGCCTAAAAAGGACGCAGAATATGGCAAAAACTTCTCAATAACTTTAGAGGAAATAAATGTATATTTAGGAGCTAGATAGACTTATAATAAACCCCTTGGACATCCAAATCTCAGTACGAAGCAATCCCTAAAAGTGCAAAATTTTCCAAAAAAACAAACATTTATAATTTTGAGATGTGATAGGCGTTTCAATTTCACATTTCTACATGTTCCGATTTGAGACTTTGAGGGTATTTCGGTATTCCTCATCACATTCGAAACATCGGAACTTAGAATTGTCGGGACGTTTATTTTTTCCATATCATATGGTAAAAATAATAATAAAATGGTAAGAAAAGAATAGGGAATATATATTCTTTAAAAAAAATCAATAATAATTAAAAAATAAAAGAAAAGCTAGCTCACACTCCAATTTGTCATTAAATTAATGTTCCGATAATAAAGCCTCAAAGCCGCAAGTGATTACACTCTGTTGTGATTCTTGGCCGTCAAAATATCCGGCAACGTCGCCGGAGAACCAGTGGGTTGGATCGACCCACTTGTCCAACGTGTCCATGAATACGAACTCCGACCTCGACTCCGGCGAGTCGAAGCAGCTCTCGAGTCTCGGCAGCTCAACTATCTGCGTCAGCTCCTCCGGCGTAGAAACGTCACTGCCCGACCACATTGATGAGGACGGAGACGGTGGCGATATTACTGTTCCCTCCTTAGCTTCACACGGCGTGGCCGTCTTCGAGGTGCTTCTAATGTGGTCCATGGAGGCGGCTTTGGCGGCTGCAGCCTGGACGTCGCGTGGAGAATTGGAGGCGGGCTTGGGGAGTGAGGTGACCAATTCCGGGAAGTTGAGGATGGCGGAGGCGCCTTTTATGCTGAGTGCAGCGACGTCGTGAGCACGCGCCGCCATCTCAGCGGTGGCGAAGGTGCCCAGCCAGATCCGGTTCTTCTTCCGTGGCTCCCGGATCTCCGACACCCATTTCCCCCACGTTCGCCTCCGGACACCGCGGTAGAGGGGGTGATCGGCGGCGCTCTCACGGGGACGCTTGTGGCGGTTTTCGGCGGCGTCCTGGTCGGAGGAAGAAGAGGGAGATGAGTTGATCGTTGACTCGGGCTCCGCCATGTGTGGAAGTGGAAGAGAGAAGAGTGGAGTGGAAATGAGTGGGAAAATGGAGGGGGTAGGTTTCTTATATGTGATTACTGATTCCACACGATGATCTTTTTTTAATCATCAAATCTTTAATGACCCAATTAAAGTATTAATAAATAAATAAAGCTTATTAATTAATTACTTGCTAGCTAAGGGTGGGTTATTATGGATCTACATTCAACCCTAAAACTAAAATTAAACCACCTTAAACATTTCCCAACATATATCTAGATAATTTAGTTTCAATTTTTTTTAATATATAAATAAGGCATGTTTGATTTTTTTTTTCTTCCAAAGTTTGAAGCACTCATAAATAAATTAAGATAATGAACGGTCATGGACAAATAAACTAATTCAGTAGATAAAATAGTCATTTTTGTTTTGTTTTGCCAATTTTTTCATAGTGTTGTTAATTATATATGATTTTAACACCTTTTGTAATTATTTTCACACATACATAGAGTTGACTCCGCATTTTACAGAGTTGCGGTTCCATATTCCGGAACCAAACAAACAAACTAAACCTAGTTGAAACTCGAAACTAAAAAAATGTGTAATTATATATACTGCATATATTCTATTAAAGATGAGCACACATGAGAGACATGACTTAGATTTTGTTTTTCTTTCCTTTTTGCGGAAAAATACATTGTAAATTATTATTATGAGGAAACATGATTGAATGGTCATCAAGCCGTTATATATAAACTAAATACATGCTCGTTTTAAGTGTGTACGTTTTGGATAAAAGTAGATATGATCAACTCGACTGCATTGATAATATAAAAATATGATCACAGTAATTCCGAGAATGATGCTAAAACATAATCGACGAAACCTCAAAAATAGTATAAGAGTAGAACTTATTAAAAAAAAATTAATTTAAGTTATCTAATATAAAATTTAAACAAAATTTAAAATAAAATTCTCAAGTGACCGATAGCAAATATACCCATTGAAGACATGTCGATTCCTCGAGCATTTTATTTTACATTTATAAGATTTCATTCTTCTATACCATGTTTGTTTTTGGAAGCGATTGAAGTTGTTGTTGGATCAGTAAAATGGCGGCCGGGTTTTACTTGTTGATGTCGAGTCGTTACACTAATCCAGTGTTATCATGACCGAACCGGACCGGCGGTCGGATCGGGTTTGAATCGGAACCGGTACCTCCAACGGTCCGGTTCAATCAAATTCGGAGGATGTAAGCAAACCCGATTCGAAATCCGATTTTTAATAAACCGGCCGGTTTTGAGCAAACCTGCCGGTCCACCGGTTCGGTACCCAAGATAGAAAAAAAAAAATTTGCTTGAACTGACCGCCGCCTTCACAGAACTCGAGATCTCTTGGTCATGACCTCCATCTCGAGTTACATCCGTCGAATTACATCCATCTCCATCTCTTCGCTCAATTCAATCTCACCGGATTAGGATTCTTCAAGCTGATTTATGCGATTTTACAGAGGAGAGATAGGAGAGAGAGAGAGGGGTAGGTATGTTGAAATGGAAGAAGATGCTGGTTTAAAAAAGATGAATATGTGGGGTTATATGTATTTAAGTGGGTGAATTAGGAAGCCATTAGATTGATTGGAAAAGAGAGAGAGAGGGAGGAGTAGCAGCCATGGAAATGTAGCAGCAGCCATGGAAGTATGAAACGTAGCAGAGAGGTGAAGACAGGCGGAATGATTTGTAGTTGATTTGAACAAGAACCGGTCGGACCGGGTTCAAACCGGGTCGGACCGGATGAATTGGAAACCGGTCGCCTCACCGGTACGATCCTGATAACACTGCACTGATCAGAAGGGATGATCAAGTGGCTCGGGTTAGGCAAGTGATGAATTGGAGTAGATGGATGCTATATATATATATATATATATGGAGCTAGCTAGCTAGTCAATTTGAGGTTTAACCACATACATCACTGTTAATGGCAGGCAGGGTAACAATGTAGTGAAATTGGTCTTATGATTATTGTAACATAGATTTTCCCATAGGGCTGAAATTTCAAAACAATTGAAGAAAACACCGAGCCCAATTGTATTATTAAAGCCACAATTTTGTACATATCAAAGATGCTTAATACATACATATATAAAAGATGTTGCAACAACAATCAAATGTTATGTATACATGGCATAGCATCCATATTCGAGCCTTAGAGAATTAAAAAAGTAATCATGACCATTATTTAAACCTTACAGACTGACCTGATGCGGGTGTATTTTTTTCTACTTATGGAACAAGCACGGTACATATATATGTTGTCCTCCTGATAGAGCCATCTTAAGATATCTTGCGAGAAAAAAATGTTATATAACTAAAAGTTGAAATATATTTTTCAAATACTAATTTAACAAAATGTCATATACTTTAAATAAATAAATAAAAAAGTATCCCTACAATACATTAGCAGGGTACTTAAAATTAGAGTGCTAAGTCTTATATATAAAAAAATTAAAACTTCAATGACTGAATTTATATATTAAGTAAAATTGAAGTACTAATCTGGTAATTAATCTAAATTTTAACCCCCCCCAATGGGCCCAATCAACCACGTAAATCCCTAGACCTAGCCACCCAAATGCCATATATATATATAAGCACTCTTTGCTTCCCCCACTCATCTTCAGTCACCATAATCATCTTTAATAAGAGAGCTGCAGCATTGGTTCTTGATTCTACTACAGTCTCTACATCTGCCATATTGTCGTTAATTCTTAAAGCTTCATTTGTTTATTATTGTTTTCTGGGTTTATAAGATAAATCCGGGGACGGTGACGATTGATATTGAAAGGTCTCGTTCGTCGTAATGGCTTCACGGCCTTGCCGACCATCCTGTTATATCACCACCCATATTCTGAGTCCCCAAAATTCCAAACTTTCCTCAATTTTTGTAAACTTCTTTACTTTTTAGACATTTCGTGTTGGCCGATGATTAGACTTATTTCAAGACAAGCATATGTCTGAAATTAATTTTGTTGACAAATTTAATGTATGAGGCCAATTTTGTTATCAAGACATATTATTACTCTTATTTTTTCCTTGATTCCACTTAAATTGATTTGTCATAGCTGGTGGGTCATATGATGATTATAAGCATAGTTCATATGATTGTATTATATGATTCAATCATGGTGTAATAGTCTTTCGCTCCTATCTGATGACCTCTCTGTGCTTATCTAGCTTCGGATTTTTATTTGCTGGTTCTTTAAAAATAAACTTTTTGATTCTTCTGATTGTGGTTGTTTCTGCAAGGCATCTTCTTATTGCATCAAATCATTATAATTTCTTCTGTTGATTATTCTTGAGATCTCGGCTCTCTAAATTACATGTAAATGGTTTGTCTTTTTACTACAAATATTGGCAGCAGGACATGTTCTTCCTTAAACATACATACTTTGTGTATGATGTGAAATTTATGTGCTTTAGATTTATGCAGGTGGAATTTCTTCAGAAGATTCATTAAATAACTCAAGGAACTTTACATGCAGGGAAGCAATTACATGACTAGTTCTTCTCTTTACTCATTGGATCTTGAGTCAGTCTTACATGTATAACAAATGAGTTATGAAGATTGAAGTCAATACAAGCAAGTAAATTAATAATAAGAGAGTGAAAATATATGTGGAGATTATTTGTAGGCTTGGTATATTTTTATTTTGTTTCTGGCTTACCACTATAAGAAAAGTGGCAACTACATATGGTCGAAATCGGTAGGAGATGGCTTGTTACTACATATTTCTAATCGATATGATTGGTTGTTAATATGATCGTCGGTAATATGACCGGCAAAATCAGTGGGAAAACTTTACTTACAGGGAATATCGGTCAGAATAGGTAGTTAGATTGAATCGGCATTTAAATTTCCCGACCGATGTCTTATCGAGGTATGGCTGTCCACAGAGTCTAGGAGGATGTGTTGACGACCAGTACAATCCAATGGTGTGATGGTAATGGTGTTTTATGGAGCTACATATGTGTGTTTAGAAGATGAATTTTAATTTGCAATGAAAGTCTTTACAATAGCATTTACCAAATCATCCATTGCGTTAGTACTGAAACATTGCTTTGTAGTTACATAAGGTAATTGCAATATGTCACGTTTAGTTGTTCATATTTCGATCGGAATTATAAGTACGTAAAACATGTTATAATATTCGTTTACGACATGTTATAATATTCGTTTACGACATATATAGCATCCCAGCAGCTGATGTCAAAGGTATTCTAGCGAGTCAGTATTAGGTAAATTCAATTTGTTGGGTTTAGCACTAGAGTATGCGATTCCAATGTGGACATTTGGTTTTGGGCATTTGAAATCAAATAGACGGTTTTGAAATCTCCCAGGCCCAGACCCGTCTCGGGCTCTGATACCATGTTAGATTCCACATTGGGTCGAGCCAAGCCCAGTGGACCAGTAGAGAGCAATCATATATGCAAGTGGAGTTCCATCCTAAAATCAATTGGTGATAGGAGGAGGTAGTCCACTTGCTTATACTGCTCTATTGTAGATAGACCAACCAGTGTGGTACTCCAGACTCACGGTGTATGTCTATTTCAACAAAACCGACTGACAAATTCGACCTCCATGCACGCTGTCTTCTCGTCACTTTGCCGTGACCATCACAAAGAAGCTGGCAACCTTCGCGCAGGTAAATCTCGCACCGTTGTTGCTGGAAATTGCTCCACACCACTCTGTTTGAAACTTTTTTTTTTTATGTTCAAATTCTGGCGGGAATTTAACGAATTTGTGAAAAGTAAAGAGTGATGGATTATGAGTGGGTGAATGAGTTAGTGAAAATAATTAAAGGGAGAGGAAAATACTCGCGGAGACGCCAAATTTCAGCAAAAATGAAACCGGATATTGTACATTTTAACATTTCAAACTTTAGACACCAAATTTCAACATTTGTGGAATTTCGGACAATTTATAGGATCAAAACCCTTAATTTATATAACCTCTCATTATGAATCTTCCATATAACAAAGATAATTTCAGTTTTCCTCTCAGGCTTTTGTTTATCTATTGCTTTCCCAAAGTTCTTCACCTGCAAGAGAATAAAGGCAAGTAGATTTATTAACTCGTGAGATATGTGAGAAATCCAATAATTTCTTTTATCCAGATAGTTCATATGACATAACAGAGCAGATAGTCTGACATAAATTAACATCAATAAGTGTAGTAGTACTTGTTCCATTTTTATGGAGTTAATGATTCAACTGAGAAGAAAAAAAACTATTAGAAACTGTAGAAATTTCAAGGGAAATTCAGATAAAAGCGGCTTTTGGACAATCTCTTAAAACATTGAGAATATCTTCTATGGTATCATGGCATATCTCACAATATTGATCAATTATGTTTCCTTGCTTTCAAATAAGAAACTTAGTAGCAATACAATCATAAGAATTAGTTAGAGAAAATTTATGATTTTTGGAGCGGTTTGAATTTTCCATATCTAGTTCTACCACCACCTACAACTTGCATTTTATGACACTGGTTAAGAAAAAATTTGTAGGCAGCGGAAGTTTTAAAGACGTCTGAGCTTGAAAATTTTCAAGCCAAAGAGTCTTAGACTGCACTTGTAATGCTACAATGAACATTAGATATCAATTTAGAAATGTATACCACACTCAAAGAAAAGCATTTGAAGATTTCATCCATGTATTTTAAATATTTACGAAAGGAGTTCTTAATTTTTTCTGTAATAACACCCATGGACTTGAGACAGTAAATTTAGATGGTCGATACAAATTTCAACTCAATCCTCTAGCTAAAGAAGACAAAGCAGCCCAAACAAGTTTTTCCATATTGAACTCTATTATTGGAAGGAATGGCACGCTACAAGCATCTCCAAACAAAATTATGCAAACGAAAAAATTGTGCATCGAGCCACCGATACTCGGCACAGATAGGCAGTCAAGACTCCAAATGCTTCTCTTCTTACTTACTTAGACGTAATAACCCGTGAAGGTGAATCCCCTTCCCACAATTTCACCTGCACAGAACCATGCAAAGCATTCAAGCCCGAACAAGGCTGCAATTCCAGCATCTTCCACCTTCAGCTCCTGCCTTTTCTTCCACAAGTTCTTCACTGCTTCGTATTCCTTCCAGAACGATTCTGTACGACCAGGAATGCTGCACAGAAGAATAAGTTCTGAATACCCATTTTTGTATAAGAGCATTTTTTCCCAAAATGAAATCAAATATGTTGTGTTGTTGAAGTAAGATTTGAGCAATAATTTGATTTACCATACTTCCTTTGTGTGGTAGTTATATCATAGTTAACAACAACATGGACAATACAGTACAGCACGAAGTCCATTCAACAATATGTAGAACTTACTCAGAAAAGGGATAAAGGAATATATATGGGGAAAGTGCAGTACCTGGCTAGGCGGGTGTAAAATAATTGCTTTGACAATTCATTGCATTTCTCAACAGTTGCTGGGTTTTGAATATATTGTTTGTTCTGTTCCACCAACTGCTTATAGTAAGCTGATCCATGTTTGGAAACGAACTGTGATGCTTGGCTTGCCTTTGATGTCAGTTGTTGTAGCTTGGACGCCATTAGCTCTATAACTCAAGAATGGAGGACACGGAGTATCAGTTGATACAGTAAATAGATACTCATCGATAATCATTCAACGGTTAATAGTTCCACACAGAACATGAATTGACTCAAGAACTCATGCTCATATTCAGTGATAATATTGATAATAATCTCTGGTATATAAGTATCATTTGAGCATTTTTACATTTCTAATCGCCATTTTTTAATATATATATATATATATATATAATAGCAAGTACAAACATAGGAATGGAATTCATTCGGCTGTAAGATCATAGAGTATGATACCAAAATGAACCTCCGTGATTCCATTCCCGATAATGAACCATCTACTTATTGAAAAAAGAAGGGACCACAAGATCGCAACATATCATGGTTGGACCTCCGTGATTTTCAAGCTACTACTATCAGAGAGAACCAGAAAAATGGGAAATGATAAAGCCCGTAGCAAACAGAATCGTTGAATGTCCTTCGGAATCAAAAAGAAACAGAAGACTGATACATTAAGGAAGAAGCGAGCTGAATCATATGATTTCTAAATCGGACGAAATGAGAGAAAATTATTTCAGATTTCTCAATCCCCAAAAACCAATAGCAGGTCAACATGTGCTCAAATTTCACTCCCAACGTCATAGCCGACAACGGAATCGCCATGGAAGAAACCGTTACAACTCAAACCCCATTAAAAAACAGGGATTGATCAACTTAAGTACATCCGCAATTAGAAATAGATCAAGCAAGAACTCGAGATCTAAGAGACGGAGACAGCACATAGTGTACCTCAACTTCCATAAACACGCGATAACAAGAGAACGAAACCAAATTCAAGGTAGAACATAGATTCTGACATTGGATTTTACCTTCGCTTCGTCAAACGGGACGGAGAAGTCTGTCGTCTCGCCGCACTCTGTCTGGGAGGTTCGTTAACTGCGCGAAAAGCCAACGAGATGGGCAGACAGGTGTTATCAGTGGTTTTCACTTTTCATTACTTTTCGGTTGAATATATATATATATATATTTTTTCTTGGCCCAAAAGGAATAAAAAAATTTTTTGTTTTTCGTTCGATTTTAAATTAAGTTTCTAGTTGTTAATGGGCCATGTGACCAGCTTATGGACCGACAAATTATTAATGGGCCGACAAATTATAAAATAGTCATATTTTTTAGGAAAAAAAATACATATGAACAAATTGGTGTGTAGTGTGTATATAACTTTATATACCGAGACCACACTAGGGTTGTCAACGGGGCGGGTATAGCTTGTCCCGTACCCGCCCCGCGGGTTGAGATGGTCGACATGTACCCGCCCCACACAATTCGCGGGGCGGGGTGGATCGACCCGCGGGGCGGGGTGGATCGACCCGCGGGGCGGGGTGGATCGACCCGCGGGGCGGGGTGGATCGACCCGCGGGGCGGGGCGGGTCACCTATTAGTACATAATATATTATTAACAATTTAAACCCTAAATTCTATATTTACCATATACAAATTAAATTTAAAATTTAAATCACAAATTATAAATTTAACTTCAAATCCAAATACAAGTCACAAATCCTAATTATTTTACTAAGTATTATATTACCTATATAATTTTATATAAATACGTGCAAAATATATATATATATATATATACATTATCCACATACGGGGCGGGGCGGGGCAACCCCAAAACCGTACCCGCCCCACGGGTCACGGATCACGGGACAAAATCGGCCCGCGGGTCACGGATTACCCGTGACCCGTTGCCACCCCTAGACCACACTGAAAAAATCAGTGTGAAATTTAGAGGTAGTAATTGATCAAAATATTGCACAATTTTATTTTTTTGTGTGTGTATAATTTACAATCACAAAAATTTTCAATGCGGACTCAATGTATAACATGATTTTACCCACCGAAATTTGGTGTACATTTTTTGAAATACCACACCGATTACACACAGATGGTTAATTCACTATGTGAAATTTGAGTGCAATGTTAGCATAGAACATTAAATTTGAGTATTGTCAAATTTGAGTATTATTGACAACATATAGAATTAGTATTGTCGTTACTAATATTCATTTTTGTAATTGTTCATATTTCATATATTATTACCTATAAATGCATAAATTTTGATTCATCTAAATTATTAAATTTGTAGGTTCAAATAAGAGATATTTAGTAACTACCAATTTAAACTTTATAAGTGGCCAATTTTTTTTTAAAACTCTGTTTAGAACATTTAGTATCGCATTTGTTGTTCCATATAAGTAGCAGTTAGTAACTATATGTAGAAACTTTAGTATTGCGTATTCCAAAAAAGTTAATTTAGTAACTACCATTTAAAATCTATTTTCCAACTTTAGTATCACATTTATATATTCCAAAAAAATTTGGCCAAAAAAATATATTCCAAAAATATTGTTTTCATTCATATAATGTTGATACTAATGATATTCTTTTGAATTAAAAGATTCAATTCTACGTTTCACATTCAATGTTGTATATTTTGAGTCAAAATGTATCGTTTAGACTTTTAAAATTATTTTAATAAATCAGATACAATGATTTAAAAACGCATTTGATAGAAAAAAAAATTATTACAATTTTTATCTCAATAAACTAGTTCGGTTTCAATTTACAATGTTAAGGTAAACAATCATAATATAGACATTAAGACATAAACAACTATAATAATTTTTTGAGTAAATGAATAAAACAATAAAATTATTAATTCATTATCTTAATTAAAACTGAGTAATTCTCTCACAACATTTTCCCTTGAATGTACAATGAGATATTAGGATAATATAATTGAGGAAAAAATAATAAATATTTTTTTTTTTAATTCTACCAAAAATAAATAGACTTTTTAAATTAAACCCTAAACCCATTGTAGAAATCTAATAGAGTGATGCTACAAACTGTGAAAAATCTTGTAAAATTTTCATAGAAAGTTGAATGGGTCCACAACAAACACCAACACATTTGTTTCTTTACTTTCTCTTTCATACTTTCTATTGAAATTTCACAAGAAATTTCACATTTTAAAGATTTACTCAATCTAATATGGTACATACTACATACATACCAATCATATTTTGAGAAGCTTACGTAGCATTTTCTTTAAGTATCAGTTAGTTATGTGTTGAGAATTTAGTTATACTAATTTATCTCGAATAATTTGTATAATTGCTAAAATCTTTACTATTTTATCTTGATTTTTAAGTGGTTTATGGATGTTGTTATCTTTTTGAATGCTCTCTTTAATTTCATGTTTCATTTCCTCTCTTTATATTAGCACACGCTTTTAACACTGTCTTTCTGTTAGATGTTTTGATCATGATGAATCTTTTTTAGCTAGGTTCGCTCATGATCAAGCTTGTTGCCATTTCTACATCGTCTCTATCTTTACTAGTTAGGGATCCTTCAATTAATCTATGTGTTTTGGATTGAAGTTTATGGTGTTGTATTTCCTCAAATGCTCTTTGTGTTCTGTTTGTTTGTTTTGTAGCTATAGGTAGGTATCTGTCTAACTTGTTTCTAAAACTAACTTCTTAAACCATTTATCCTAACTGATCTCATGCCGACTCAAAGCGTTATGTTTTTCCTTTTTGTTGTTTGATGATTAATAAAATATCATCCGTTAAAAAAAAAATGTTTAAGACTAAAGGGACTTTAGGTGAGCCAAATATCAATAATTATTTGATGAAGATGAGTACAATACATAATTACATTCAACCAAACATTCGAGAATAAAAACATGAATTTGAAAGAATAATAAATAATAAACAAATAAAAAAGAACAAAGAATTGCAGTTTAATTATAAGTAAAGGGGCTGGCTAAAATGCAGTCGAGTTTATTTAAATTTGATTTTTCAGCCGTTAGATCATGAGAGAGAATGAACCATAATTGAGGAGAGATAAAAAGTGTTTCTTACACTTCATAGCTGAGAAATTAAGTTTAAATAAACTCGAGTTTAAATAAATCAAATATAATTTGTTTCCCTAATCCACGATACTTGTACATATCAAATAAACGGAATTGATAAACTCTCTATTTATTCGACATATACCATTGCATCGTGCTAAGGTAAAAAAATTGTGTTAAAACTTTTTAAACTCACATTATACTCCTTTATTCCACAAAATCATGAATCCTCTTGAGCGCGACTTCTAGGGTTTTCTCGCTCATATTCGCAAAACAATCCCTAATTAAACCAATCGGGCTCCGAGCAATGGCACGACGAGCCCGGTGATATATTAAGCCTCAAATCATGCACCATAGCTTTCCAAAGCTTGAGCTCGCCCTCCATATCGGCTGAGTGCAACATCGGGCTGAGATTCATCCAACAGAACAATCCCGTATTCCCTTTCAAACACTTGATTTCCGCCCGCTTCAGCCCGTCCACAATCATATTGTACCGATTCCGAAGCCTGGCCCGGTTCGTCTCAATGTACCGGGCCGTGAACTCCTCATCAGACAACATAGACGCCAGCAAATGTAGCGTCTGTGACGAAATCAGCGTAAAACCCGACATCCTCCTCGCTGTCATGACAACCTTGTCATTGTATATATTGTCCCGACCCGAAAGCCCGGTAGCCCGAGATCCTTCGAAAGGCTATACACAATGTGGACCCGCTCCGCATTTTTGTACTCCCTCGCCTCGAGGATCTCGGCAACGCTGACAAACTCAGACTATGAAAAAACCGAACCGGAGTAGATCTCATCGTATACGAGGTGGATGTTTTTCGGTTCACGAAGTCGAGGATGTTTTCGAGGACCGAGCGTTGGACAGTGGCGCCTAAAGGGTTTGAAGGGTTAGTAATGAGAACTCCTCTAACCCTAAGGGCACGTTTGATTGCCGGTATTGCGATATCCTAATACCGGTATTAGCTAATACATGCTTAGCTAATACAATGTTTGATTGAGCCATGTATTAGGATATCCTAAATCCTAATACAATGACTAAAAGACCTAAATACCCTTACTTGCATTTTCAATGAAGATATATTTTACATATGATTAATTTAACAAAGATAAAATTTAACAAAAAAAAGTAACTTCAATTATTTAAAATAATATTTTTCATAAAAAAAAAATCAAATTTATGTATAAATAGTAAAAACTATTTTTGCTAATGTATAAATATGTATATATATAAAGAAAATAGTACAAAACAATTGAAAAAAGTGATTAGCCCGACCCGACCCGTTCTAGCCGGGCCTAGCCCGAACTAACCAAAGCAACATAAAGCAACCCGACCCGAACAGCCCGAATTGCTCAGCCCGGCCCGAACCGCACAGCCTGACCCGAATGGACCTGCCTAGCCCGAACCACCCAGCCCGACCCGAATTGACCAGCCCAGCCCGAATCACCCAGCCCGGCCCGAACTGACCAGCCCAGCCCGAATCACCCAGCTCGGCCCGAACTGACCAGCCCAGCCCGAATCACCCAGCCCGGCCCGAACTGACCAGCCCAACCCGAACCACCCAACCCGGCCCGAACATGACTCGGCCCGACCCGTGTCCGAAGTTTCGATGTTAACGGGGTCCGGCTCGAAGCTACGATGTAAACAGTGAGAGTTTGCCATATATTACAAGGGTAAATTGGTAATTAGGAGATTAGTATTAGCTAATGCTTTACTTTTAGATGGTATTAATTAATACCAAATTCCTTCTATAATTGAGTATTAGCTAATACCAATACCAAGTTGACACAAACACGGTATTAGCTAATACCGGTATTAGGATATCGCAATACCGGCAATCAAACGTGCCCTAAGTTTCATGGATTGTGCAGTCTCGAAGGCGGCTTCTAGTGCTTCGGGTGTTATCTGGAAGTTGTTGGAGCTGTTGCAATGGATTGGTACGATGTTTACTCCAGTCCTCCACCTCAGGTCTCTGTCAAATCTGAAAGAAACAAAGAACCCTAATTAGGGTTTTCTTAAATAATATCAAGGATTAAGAACATAATCACAGTCCTAGCTAGGTTTGTATTGTTGATTTTAGATGTCTCAGATTTAAATTGTTGTGAATAGGTGTCTCAGGTTTCGTTTTCATTGCTTTTTGGTTTTTTGTACGTTTTTCTGTTAAATTTGAAAATTTTGGGTATGTGTCTTATTCAACTCGTGTATGTTTATGCAAATTAAGTTAAATTCAACATCAGTTTTACATAAAATCTTTAATTTTACTGTATGTAGTAGTTAGTACACACTAATTGATATAAGTTAAAGGGAAGCATAAAAGTCTTATTTTGTTCGTTTCTCATCTTTAAATGCTCTTGTGTGTTGAATTTAATGAATCTATTAGACCAAAATCCGTTAAATTTAACAGAAAAACCGACATAAAACTAAAAAACAACGAAAACGAAACTTGAAATGGTACCAAATAGCAACCATTAGGGTTTTCTTACATTATAACATTAATTAGGTTTCTGCATTTATTTGTTTGTTAGAGTTATTACCCTGGATAGTAAGGAGTCGGAACGAGCAATTGCAACGCGTCGCCCGGGTTAGCTAAGATGAAGGTCAAGAGCTAGCTCATTCGCGGCAGTTGCACTTGCACCAGCAGTAATAAGATAACCACTCTAAATTCGGGGTCGAATTTCGCTCTTCCTCCCCTTATTTGCTCCATAAAACTCGCCATTGCCTGAAAAACCCTAGAAACATTAATGGTTTTGTTGGAAAAATGTGTTATTGGCATTATATTTTTTCTGATCGGGTGAATGAGAAATAGTACACACGGCCAGATTAGTCCCGTCTTCGTCCAGATTCGTTGAATTTGACGAATTAATGATTCTGACGGCTTCATTAATAGGGACCTTTATTTTTATTTATTGTGATGCCATTAATACAGGCTTCCACCTCCCTATAAATAGAGAGTTTCTACTCTCTATTTTCAATCAGAATTCAATTTAACTCGATTCGTATCTTTTACGATGTCGATATCTTTTTGGGTCGTGTTTGACCGCAAGTCCCCTTTTATACAATCTTAAGACAATTTTTTATTTTTTAAAGGAATTTTTTTTTGGATCGAATGAACGAATGTTTTTAGAATCGGATCTAAGTTTTGATCGATTTATGTATATACGAACTTGAAGACCACATGTTTTGTTCGTCTTCTTATGAACTGGTTCAGATTTCACGTAAACCTGTATTTTAGATGTGTGTGAGATATGGTGTTATGATATTTATATATATTTGATATTAATATTT
Organism: Clarkia xantiana subsp. parviflora; assembly: GCA_036873135.1. Taxonomy (NCBI): domain Eukaryota; kingdom Viridiplantae; phylum Streptophyta; class Magnoliopsida; order Myrtales; family Onagraceae; genus Clarkia; species Clarkia xantiana. The sequence continues at coordinate 22,684,608 of JAPTYO010000014.1, forward strand.
TATTGCTTACATACTGTGAACTGAGTATGACATTGAGTCTTTTTGTTGAACATGGTTCATCGGGGACTGGAGTGGATTTTATCCTCCATCGGTTGTGATAAGTCGTTGTCTCGTCGATATGGTGCTCGGTTTCAGACTGATGTTAAAATAGTCGTGGCACCGCTTACACAATCGTTACCATGCATTAGCTGACATGTGCAGAATCACCAGCACTGTACACCGAAAAGCTTGCATATACTTCTGGATGAAGGACAATACATAATAGTGAATTAGTGATTGCTGGTATTCAAATCTTAGCTAATGATTTTGTGTTTTCACTTGTGCAAATAAGTGTATACATGGTGGGACAATAGCTCCATCCGTTGCAAGTGGTGTTGTTGTCTCTGTTAGATTCTACATTAGACCGAGTCAAACCCAATGGGCCAGCAGAGAGCAATCATATATGCAAGTGGGGTTCCATCCTAAAACCAATTGGTGATAGGAGGAGGTGGCCCACTTGCTTATATACTAAGCAATTTTACAGATACCAACCGGTGTGGTAATCCAGACTCACGGTGGATGTCTATTTCAACATTCCCCCTCACCGTGAGGACTCTCTGATTTCAACAGACCATTTCTCAGGTCCAGGCCCGTCCCAGGCTCTGATACCATGTTAGATTCTGTCACTAATATTGGGTTCTCCATACAAATAGCATCAACTTTGAAACGAATCAGAAACGGATGACAGTCACGGATCAGAAACGAATTATAAACCACTAGCAGCAACAGAAACCAATCAGACACGGATTAGAAACGAACAGCCACAGAACCAATCAGTCCAGAGAAACCAATCAGAAACGAACAGCAGCAACAGAAACCAACCAGACACCAATCAAACACCAATCAGAAACGAACAATCACAGAACCAGCAATCCAGAGAAGTAGCAGTCAGACCTGACCGGACCGAATTCTCAATAATCAGACCGGACCGAAGCAATTTGAACCAGACAGCAAATAAAATCCCCAAATTCACTCTCGTACCCTAATCAATATGAGCAGACAAGGAAGGAACAATAGCAAGATTACCACACTCTACGATGCTGCAAAATCAGAGGTTGACGTGCACGATTCCGACGACAGGCAGACGAGAGGCAGGCGTACAGAAAAATAGCGGCAGGAAAGAGCAGCAGTCAGGCAAGCGTCAAATTGAACAGTGCTGTCGAAACTGTGCAGTGAGCAGTCGGTTGCCGGACCGGAAGTCTATGTCTGATGTCGAACAGAACGGGCGGTGGGCAAACGGAGGTCGTCGGAGTTAAAGCAGGTTGTCTCACCGGAGTTTGTAGTAGGATGGGTACGACTAAATGGAGACAGAGCTGATTTTCTGGACTGTGATGGCAGTGGTCGGACAGCCGTGGTCGGCTTCGCCGAAATGGATCTAAACGAAGGTAACCCTGAAATTAGGGCTCTGATACCATCTTAAATTTCACATTGGGCCGAGTCAAACCCAACGGGCCAACATAGAGCAACCATTTCCACAAATGGGGTTCCATCCTAAAACCAATTGGTGATAAGAGGAGGTAGCCCACTTGCTTATATGGTGCTCTAATTTTCAAATTACCACCGGTGTGGTATTATATCTCACAGTGGAATACCCCACTCTCACACCCATGTACAATCCAGACCCAAATATGGTACGTGGAGCCAACAAGGGGACACAAACCCACACACCGCTAATAATCGGAACCGGGCTCTGGCTCTGATACCATGTTAGATTCCACATTAGACCGAGTCAAGCCCAATGGGCCAGCAGAGAGCAATCATATATGCAAATGGGGTTCCATCCTAAAACCAATTAGTGATAGGAGGAGGTGGCCCACTTGCTTATATACTAAGCAATTTTACAGATACCAACCGGTGTGGTACTCCAGGCTCACGGTGGATGTCTATTTCAACATGTTAGATTCCACATTAGACCGAGTCAAGCTCAATGGGCCAGTAGAGAGCAATCATATATGCAAGTGGGGTTCCATCCTAAAACCAATTGGTGATAGGAGGAGGTGGCCCACTTGCTTATGTGTACATACTCTAATATACAAATTCCATCCGGTGTGGTATTCCAGACTCACGGTGGGGTGTCTATTTCAACATTCCCCCTCACCGTGAGGACTCTCTGATTTCAGACAGACCATCTCCCAGGCCCAGACCCGATCCGGGCTCTGATACCATGTTAGATTTCACATTAGACCGAGTCAAGCCCAATGGGCCAGCAGAGAGCAATCATATATGCAAGTGGGGTTCCATCCTAAAACCAATTGGTGATAGGAGGAGGTGGCCCACTTGCTAATATACTACTCTAATATACAAATTCCATCCGGTGTGGTATTCCAGACTCACGGTGCATTGTCTATTTCAACAGTCTCCATGCTTCTTAGGTTGAAGATGTGTGATGGTCTCGGCATGGATAAAAGCTCCTTAATGTTGATGGAATCAACCATGGAGATTGGGACCTGAGGCAGATCACGGCCACGACGTGCAAAGCTGAAATGAACCTCCTTTGCATGCGACAACAATGGAGAAGAAGAAGCTCTAATTGACGTAAGATATTGGATTGTATTGGACATGAGCGAAGAAGAATTTCGTTCGTGAGATTGCAGAGGTCAATGGCGGCCTAATTCTGTCCGACTTAGTCGGGTAAAGAAGAAGAATGCTCGTGGTCCAGAGTGAACTCATGAATCGTGATGGAGATCCATGACGGTGGCATATACGAGCAGATTCGGAGGAGTTCTCTCATGCGGTGACCGATAATCTCCGGTGTCGATACACGAGGGAGAATCGCATCTGTAACATGTATCAGACCGATGTTAAAATAGTCGTGGTTACTGTGTTGATTGAAAGCTCTGGTGTAGCTATGGAGCTTCGTTTCCTTCTGGTGTCGGGTGGAAGAGATGCACTCGTCGGGTCGGATTTAGTAAGCCCGAATCAGTGACGTTTGATATTTGTGCAATTTATTGGTTATTATTATTAATTGTGCTTCAAAGCTAACGAAACGCTTTCGTTAGCTCAGTGGTTAGCAGGTTTGTATTTGCTGCTAGGTGGAAGGTCGAGAGTTCGAACTTGCTCCTAATCGGTTTTGGAATTTTCGGCTACATTTATTCAAGTGATTCGATTCATTGAATAAATTTTACTGTCATTAATGTTTATAATAATCGAATTTGGCAGAGTTATTACAGGTTGGTCTGTCCTGGGTGTTTTATTTAAAGATTTTTTTTACTCTTTAATTATTTTAAGGTTTATCCTGGGCTCTTTGATGTTAGGGCTGACTTTTTACAGGAAAAATTATTAAAGTTTTGACCCAGTAATTTTATTAAACTAATTTTTTGGTCCTTGATTTATGTCAAGTGCAATTTTAGTTGTTAAATTTTAATTATTTGAAACTAGTGCACTATTTCTTTGGTGGTTTGCATGTATAATGACATTGATACGAACGAAACAATATGGTGGTAGTTGGATGACAAAATTTTGGAGCTAAAACATCATTGCCAAATGTTCCTAATGGACGACGTTGATGGAGAAAATCATTCGAAATGACAATGACATGCAATGAGGACCATGCCGATCTGAGGATATGCCGGTCTAATGACTAGTATAGATCACATGACGGTCTTATGACCATGGGTCTTAGAACCAACATTGATGAAAAGGGCCTGAGGACCAATATTGAGAAAATGATAGTGTGAGGACTAATATTTGATGAGATGACTGTCTGAGAACCATATATATGAATACCGGTTTAATGACCAATATTGTTGAGTGACGGTTTGAGGACCGCAACGACTTAGTGACAAATGATGATAAATGAAGGTCCGAGGACCTATGTTTAGTAAAATAATGATCTGAGGATCAATGTTGTGGTGATTGAGAGTTTGTAATAACCTCATACCTAACTCATGTGTTAACACGTTAAAATTTTCTGGAAGAAATTAAAAAATAATGTGGTTGAGACCATGTTTGATTTGGAGTCACAATTAATGTGGGGGGTAGTTTTAAATAGCATTTTCCTTTATTAAGGTACCCCGAATAGTATTAGAGAACTCTCCAAAAATTGTGCAAGGTAGAAAACCTTCGCATTTACAATTGAATATTGAAGTATCTCATAAAATCGTGTATGTATAAATTTCCGTAATCAACCGGGATAATACACGGCTTAACAACTGCTCTCAAAAGAAATTTTATCAGTGACTTTGTAACGTCTATTGATAATGTATTATAAATAAATGCGGATCCGCTAACCTCTATAGGTTAAAGAGAGCGAGTTGATAAATCATCGAAGGGATGTGACTATGCCCATGGAGGAAACACTCTTGAGAAGGAAAACTCAACCATGATGACTGGAGATCCCAAGAACTTGGTTCAATGGGACAACCTAATCACAAGAGTGAGTGAAATCACTGTGGGGGTCTTTACCTCGGGTCCATTCCTATGATGAGAAACAGTGATGGAGATGAGGTTAAGCTTTTGCATTTGATGATCCTCAAGTATCGGTTAAACCGAGCATTATAATGTGAATTACTAATTGAGATCACATATTAAGCAAAGCTTTTAATGATTCGTAAAGGAGAACTCAGAGTCGTAATGATACTCGTGAGTTACAGAATCACCTATGTGAGTGAGAAGTGTGGGGCCGCTTCGAAAGGAATTGTTGAGGGCGCAATTCTTAGAAACGCTCGCAGAACCAGGCGCGTGATCCATGGCCTTACCGGATCACATTGCGAGAACAGAACGAAGGCTAGGAAGGTACCTGTGTGGGTTATGTCGTCATTTACAACAACGAAAGTCGGTTCAAGGACATCGCGTCTACCGACCAGTCAGTAGAGAAGGCATGATCTCACAAGTGATAGGTTCAAAGGGGTTACCTTTACCTATTATTTGCAGGTATTGACCGTTGAACTCCACTATTCTTGAGTCTAGAAGTTCGTCTAGGTACTCTGTCAATTTCCATTCATGTGGGGGATTGTTGGAAAAATGTGTTATTGGCATTACATTTTTTCTGATCGGGTGAATGAGAAATTGTTGTTCTTAGTACACCCGGCCAGATTAGTCCCGTCTTCGTCCAGATTCATTGAATTTGACGAATTAATGATTCTGACGGCTTCATTAATATGGACATTTATTTTTATTTATTGCGATGCCATTAATACAGGCTTCCACCTCCCTATAAATAGAGAGTTTCTATTCTCTATTTTCAATCATAATTCAATTCAACTCGATTCGTATCTTTTACGATGTCGATTTCTTTTTAGGTCGTGTTTGACCGCAAGTTCTGTTCTGGTGGAGTTCAGGCAAGGGTCTGTTCGACTGGTGGGGCTTCGTGCTAGTTTGCCACTGGAATCCCGTTTTATCCTCTAGCACAACCGATGAGTCGGTGAGGGGGCGAAATTGTCTTAAGGAGACCGTGATCAGCACGGGACTCGGTTTAAAAACATCCGTTCATTTGATCAGAAAATTCTCCTTTAGAATTCCCCTTTTACGTGCTATATTTTTCAGCAGGTTTTTCTTTTTAACCTAATTATTATGGAAATGGTTAGAAAATTCATTGAAATTACGTACCTTTCTGAAGCTGTAAAGACCATAGTACGTAGTCCTGAAACAAGGCGTTCTCTCTAAACCCCGTGGCTCCGTCGTCGCTCCACGTCGAGGCTAGCTTCTCCAAGTAGTCAGACTTGAATAACTCGGAAGTTCAAGCACATGTCATACAGTAAACATTAGTACATATATCGAATCTAAACTTCTATATGTACTTAATTGTATACTTTTTTTTTTAACGTCGGCAGAAAATGACGAAGTTAGAATTTGACCTCATATGAGCTTTTACTTCCCAAACACATGAATACCAACTATCACACTAAATAAATTAACTTTTATAATGTATACTATTTATGATTTAATATGCGCGATCGATAACCCAATTTCGTTTATATCTGCGCTTTACGCGTTTTTAATCTCTTATTATATATATATATAAACTGTATAGAATACTTAATGTGTGAGGTCGTGTGACAATTATATATATTAGTCTTAGCAAATTCTTTGAAGGTTCACTCTTTCTACTTAAATATTGAATCAAAGGTGTAGGGCAAACCCTATCCTAAATGAAGCGTGCAATCAGAATCCTACAAATTAGTAGTTCAGAGATCAATAGCAGACATCTCTGCCATTGCTAGGGTTTATGAAGCTTCCAACCCTTCGAAGGCAGCTGCCATGCACTCTGCCTGAGTGGCAAATGTTACGGAGAAGATCGGGGTCGACCTAATCTCTGTGCGGAGACCATCTCGGTAGTGATCAATCTTTGCTTCCTCATCTTTCATGATCATTGGAGCAAAGCGAATGAGTTCGCTAAATTTTGCTGAATACTCCATCACCGACATTCGTCCTTGGCGCAACTCCTCGAACTCCTTCTTCTTCTGCTTCCTAAGCTCCATAGGGAAAAATTGATTTAGAAATGCCTTTCGGAAATCCTCCCATCTAACAGTTCCATTTGGTTGCAAGAATGATGGTCTGGTTGTGGTCCACCAACTATCAGCCAAACTTTCCAACAGCATAGCAGTATACCCCACCTGAGACTCTTCATCGACCTTGAGAGTCTCAAATAGCTTCTCCAGCTCCCTGATCCAGGACTCGGCCTTCATCGGGTCGCCAGTTCCAGTGAAGTTGGCTGGTGCCAAACGCTTAAACTTATCAAAGGAGACTATCACATGCCCCGCAACGGCTGGTGGGACAATCCTCATTTGTTGAGCTTCTTCACGGTCACGACGAACTTGTTCACGCAATTCTGCCACCACTTGACAAATTCCTAATACATCTGCCTGGTTAGCAACACCCGTTGCACGTGCTTCATGTTGCGGTACCTGATCTTGTCCATTGGAGATTTCCAACCCCTCCTCTCGTTCCTCATTCTCTGTAATTCTTTGGCTTCTCCTACGAGATGGTCCATCATTCCTAATTTGGGTCGAGACCTCGACCCCATCTTCTGGCTCACCATTCATTGCCTGAGATTTTGCTCAGTATTCCCAACATGAGAAGCCGAGGTTGCGGTCGTCTGCTTTGCCCTTTTTGCTTGGGCCGCAATTTCGGCAATAGTCTCGCCATTACTTCCTGTAATGCATTAAACACGGAAGGTAGATTCAAATTTCAGTCTCATGAAAGCTCCAAAGGGTCTAACCTCGCTCTGATACCAATCTGTCACGCCCCCAAGCCCGAGTGACTATCCCCACTTAGCCCAACCAAGCCTAACAGAGCTCGTTGTCCTCACTTGGGCCCTGAAAAGGAGGAATTCCTGTTGGACTTAAGTAGTACAACTCTTGCTTATTAAGGCTTCAAATCTTCTTATTCTAACCGATGTGGTACAAACTTATGGGGTATTACAATTTTTAAAGGGACAAAAAGTTAATTTTTGTCTCTCTCTTTCATCTTCTTCCTCCTTTCCACCTTTTATATCTATCTACTACCTATATTAAAAACACGGCCTGTCCTCACACCCAAAGGTTGCCACCAATGCCTAGCAGCTCCTCGAGGCCTCACCAGCAAACGTCGCGTCTTTCAGCCTTTGCCTTCTCGCTTGTGTCTTCTCGCATGTGCCTTCTCATCCAAGCCGATAGAATAAACAAACAGAACGTCTGTTCTCTGCTTTGGTTCACAGACCAATTTATATCTCTCCTGCAGGGTAAAGTTTATCACGCCAGTTTAACCTTACATCGATTTTTGATCAGCAACATCCCGTTCTCAACTCTCAAATTCTCCTCCCCAACTTTCCCCTCCTTTTTCTAATAGCCAAGAATGACCGGTGGTGGTAGCAATGACGGTTCCCCATCGTTCGCTGCTCCAGGGGTGGTGAGATTTCCAGTCTGCCCAGCGGCCAGCGGTGACAGCGGCTCCAGAACCACCAGGCGGACGGCGCACGGAGGTTGTAGCAACAACCAACGGCTACGGTGGCGGCTTCAGATAGTCGGCTGCTCTCTCGGTGGTGGGTCTCCAGGTACAATGTCGGCTCCGACTCTGTTGATTTTAGATAAAATGTAGTTTAGACGATTACAGATTACTGTGTCCTACTGTCACTTGGTTGATTTCAACTGTGGATTTGCATTTTTCTATTTACACTCAAAAATGCACAAGAGGTGTTTGTTATACTGTCTAAATAGCCTTACAAACACCAATTAGTTCATTCAAATGAACGAATTGAACGTTTTGAAAACATGCAATGAAAATTTATTTGTTATTTGCTAATCATAGTCATTAAATGAATTATTACTGTCGGGAATTGATTAATTTGCAAATTACAAATTCCTCTGTTATTTTTATAAGTTGTATTATCAGCTTGCTGAATTAAAGTGTGTTGCTGGTTGATTAACGTTAACATACAATGGGAACAATAGTAAGGATTTCAACATTTTCCATGAATATGGGTTGTTCTATAATAAGGACTACCGTTATGCTATTGTATGGTTTTAGTTTAAGGATCAATAATCACATATGTTGTTGATCAATGGCATTTTAGAAAGGCAAGACAACCTAAATTGGGATTGTTAGTGTAGAAGAAAGCAAGGTGGTTCACATGTACGGTAGAAAGATTTTTTAAAGACAATATATGAAAAAACTATGAAAGGAAACAAGTAAATCATTGACTAATGTTTGGCTAGACTCAATTAACTGAATTACTGTGTTGCTGTGTTCTGTTAGCAATTTATCAGTTCATCACTGTAAACCAATCATGGTTTAGCTATGGTGGATTGAATTCGTCATATTTATGATTTTCTTAATGTGATTGCTTAAATTGATTTAGTTGAGAGTAAATCTCTTTGGCAATATTTTATTAACATATATCAGCTATTTGTTTCTTACTATATGAGTAGTGAAGTAGTTTGTGTGAAGTATCTTGTGTTCGGCTTAACAATGGAAGTTTTACTAAAAAAAAGTATGATTTTGCAAAGTGCTGCAGAAAAATGGAAAAGACGAATATCATAGCAAAAGTGACAAGCATCACGTCGTTAAGGTTGGAAGCATGGTTTGTTTTCAGGTCAAGAGGTGATTATTTTTGCAGAATTATTATATGCTTATGAATTTTCTGGTTGTTTATAATCTTTAATCTTAATGTCATTGTTATACTTCAGCTTGAACTTGAACAAATGTTTGCTTGTTTGCAGATTGGATGAGGAAATAATGCACATTTCCAGGTCACTACTTCCAGATCAGACAGGAATAGTGGTTGGATAAGAACACCGAAGAAGCACCAATTGCTGAAAGGTAATCTATCTACCTCGACTTAGAATTGCATCAAAATTATTAATTGAGAATGGAAATAACCACTGATGGCCTGATTTGGACTGAAAAGAAGAGACGAGACATTCAGCAAGCAGGTGAAGAAGAAATTCCAAACAATGACAAAAAAATAAAAGAAACGAAGGTTTAGAGAAGAGACTTGAAGGAGTTGCATCCATATGTTGATATTAATTAGCCTGGATTGGACAAATTCTACTATGAGGTAATATATAATAATACACATATAAACGTTAATACATAAATGTTCTTTTTCGAGCAACGGTATCATACTTATTGCTTAATGTATTTAGGCATGCATTAAATGAGGAATCGTCGCCCATGAACCTAACTTTGTAAGAAACTTGAAGAGGTGATGAGAGACTAGGTTTTCCCATATACTGCTTCAAATTGATATGAAAAGGGTTAGGTGTCATATCTTTATATATGCATATATATAAATACATGTGATTGTCTTATTTATATATATATATATATATATATATATGCTACTGAAAATAATATACTAGATTCCTTTGGATGATGATTACAATATGTATGTATCTACATGTTGTCTAAGTTAAGTCATGTTGATTATAGTATCCATATGATATATACTCATGGTGTGTTGCTTTGTTCTAGGGATTAGATTCAAGTTCTTACACGATTGGGAATTTAATTTCCAAGCTTCTTGAACGAAAGAATGATTATATATAGTGTATGCCATCTAGAGTGGTTAAATGCTAGGCCTTAATGACAAGCATATTCTGATTTTACATAAACATAAAAATTAATCACGAACTAGAACCAATTTTGTGTATGTCTATGTGATTGACATATTTAGGTAGTTTAGTTGATGCACAGTAAGTTTTAGAAAACACTTCCACTTCAGTAGTCATTTACAACTTAGTGTGCTAATTAGTGTGCATTCCTCACTGGTAAGTGGTAACTGTAAAATTTGACTTTTCTTGCTTAGTAACATGATGCCTCCTGTTTCAGATTTTTTTTTATAATTATTTTTGGTCAATTGAAACTCTCAATGTTCATTTTATACTTCCGATGATTGGAAATTGATCATACTGATACTTGAATTCCGATACATACAAATCACTTAATTAGGTGGATGTACCTGGTTAGTAATTAAGTTGCTAAATTTACCAAATTTATATTAGTTGAGCAATATATTTGCTTTCCACGCTTTGTTTTTCACGGATCGCGCCTTAGTTTTTTTAAGACTGTCGCGCGTGCAACGCATGCGCAGTCACCTAATATATATATATATAGTGAACCAAGAGCTTCACTTCTTCTTGTCTTCCAATTTACAAGTATGAGTTTTGCACAAACAAGAAATTTTGAACTTTAAGAATTTATGGTATATCTTAGCGGGGGCAAAGAGCCCAAAAGCAGCAAAACGCTGAGGGGGGGAAATGTCAACACTTCTTCAGATCTTGTATATACCTAAGTAAATTGATGAAGTTTAGTGGGGGCAGTTGCCCCATTGGTCCCTTTGTAGATCCGTCATTAGCCATATATAAGTCATTTATATGTACTTTAAGAAATACATAAGATTAAGTAGTGATTAAATAATAATATGTCTTCAATTATTTATTTAACCATATTAAGTACATTTTATAATTAAATTTCAACAACCAACTTAAAAAGTAGTTAGTGTTCATTGTATTATGTCGTTACTATTTATTTACTAATGTTTGAGATATTGTTGTTGTGCATTGTCTTTATATTTATATGTATATATATATATATATATATATATATATATTTTATAATTTCATACCGTCTCCAAAATTTGTTATAATCTCATATTATATGATCCAACAAGTTCTTTACAATTCAATCTCATTGATACATTCTAAGATTTGACGAGCTCATGCAATGAAGAATAAATGGATATTGCAACATGGCACAAAAGTCGACTCCAACAAGTAGCTAGTTTAGTAGTAGTGATTATGCATCAAAATCAATATCATTAAGATAAAGAATAAGACGCTACATATAGTGAACGTGAGAAAACTAATCGACAATTATATAACAGTTATTCCGATGAGAATTATACTTATTTTGATGAAATTTTGAATGAGACGGTGACCATTTATGTGAATATTGAATGAGTAAAAAAGTGGTTATAGGTGGTAGTTGGATAAAAAGAAATTAAAGAAACAAATTTAGGTATTAAAGTAATATACATAGTGCATTTAAATGTGTTATTTAAAAATAAATGAACCCCACTGTTAAAAGAATGGAATATAAAACTATTATGATAAGTTTGTTTTTTGCAATTTATATAACGATGATGATATGTAATATCAGTTAATAATAATATAATATGTAGAAGAATATAATTAATTACTAGAAAAGCAACTTTAAAATGTTGTCATTATAAATGATTGAGTCACATGAACGCCAAGCAATCCCTTTAATAATGCAATTGATCCATCTGTATTCTCCCAAGACGCATATATTACGCATCTATGTAAACTGCACTAGCCAACGTGGAGCATCGAATGGAGCACCTAATGACAGCTAGACAAGTCATTAATGTGTATTAAATTCCGACAATTTGACTAAAAGGTCCCCAGATATATATAATTTATATTAGCTAACAAAGGAATTAAAAGTAAAGTCAAACCAAACAGTTAATAGATTACACGAGTGTTCATTGTTTTCGATCTTTTCACACTCCGAATGATATGTGACGAATTTACTAATTCCAACAAATAGGATAAAAAATATTAAGATGTAAAAAGAAATTAAAAAACTACCTAAGCTAATCAAGAACCCTTAAAATTATTAACCGTTGTTACCGCCATTTTTATATTGGTCCAAATTTAGAAACCAACCATAAAAGATCAATAAATCTAATCAAATGATTTAAAAAGCTTTTATTTTTGACAAAAAAAACAAAGATTTTGATTTAATTAGGTTAATTTCTGCAATGAATGCTCTTTCCTCTACTACTCATTCTGCATCTGGACAAATAATCTTCTTCAAATTGAGTCGAAGAATTACCTTAAAAGAAACCCACCCTCTCTCTTTGGTGTGGGGTTCATTTCAATCAAGAGGGAGAATCTTCGTATTGGGCGAATATATTATGCATCATCCATAAGAAGAAACAAACTCCTCCTTAGAGAGAGAGAGAGGGTAGCTCCATCCATACAGAGCTTCCTTCTTGAACCAGAGAGAGGAGCCTCAACCGCGGCCAGCCATGGCGGAATTCAACGATTCCGCTTTTATTGATATGGAGAAGATCTATCTCGGCGGAAAGGTTCATCTCTCACTTCCACTCTCTTGATTCTTCCTCACCCGCTTCTCAATTCTGCTCAATTTTCGTTTTCTTGATTATTTGGGTGGGATTTCTTTTAGTTTCATTCGGATTTCAGCTGGTTGCTGATTTCTGGGCGAGCTGGTAATTTGACATTTGCAGGTTTGGGAAATGCTTCCTGGTTAATTGGAAGCTTGTAAGTGCTCAATTTGCGTTGAATTGAATAATGGTGAATTCTATCAAATAGAAAATTGGGGGGTTTTGCCCAATCGAATGCCCTAATTTATGTTTTCTCTGTCATGATTAATCGACTTCCGGACTTTGTTTGCGATCCTATCTGTTTCATATCGTCGCATCTAGCTCATTCTAATGCCTCCATTCCTTGTTTGTGCACTCTCACGATTTTGACCTTGTGAAACAACCTAAGCAATGTCCTGTTTGCTGTTTTTGGCTGTTCTTGTTTATCAATCTGACTGGCATTGAAATCCATATCTTGTCTCCATATCATTGTCATAACAATAAAAAAGAATCTGCTGCCTGCCGTCTGTTTTCTTCGATTATTAGAAATTCACTAATATTATATATATATATGCTGCGATATTAATGCTGAAATTCATGATCCAGGAACATCATATTCGAACTGGCCGTGGTACAGTGTCTGTTGTAGTTTATGGAGATACGGAGAAGCCAGCGTTAATAACCTACCCAGATATAGCTCTCGACTGTAAGTTTAAGCTAAATACCTGGGATTTGGTGACTTCTTTTGCAAATAATTTGTAATCAATTTCAATTTCAGATTCTGATTTGCTTGTTTTCTTCAGATGTATCTTGTTTCGAGGGGTTGTTCTTTTGTCCTGAAGCTGCTTCTTTGCTTCTTCACAACTTCTGCATCTACCATATAAGCCCTCCTGGTCACGAGGTTCGTTCCTGCATTTCTTAAGAAGTAAAGTAATTTAATTTCTGCAAATTGCATTAATTTTTTGGACTGCATTTCTCATGTATGTATAAACTTCTGGAATTTCCATAAGAGCTCTTGCAGTTAGGAGCTGCTACAATTAATGCAGATGAGCCCGAATTAACTGTGGAGGATCTAGCAGATCAGATACTCGAGATTCTCAACTTCTTCCGGTACTATTTATAACTATGCTCATTCTAATATACCAAGTTCCCTTTTTCTTATTTGTAAGAAAATGTCAATTTCTTCTAAATATTTAATTAGAAATGCTCTGATTTGATTGAATTATTCGTCTTTGAACAGGCTCGGTTCAGTTATGTGCATGGGAGTCACTGCAGGCGCCTACATTCTAACTCTATTTGCAGTAAGGGGAAATAAAAACTACCAAAATCTGAAAATTTAGAAAACTTATCAAAAACCTGAAATATTTTTTGATGGTGCTGATTAAGATTTTCTTCACAGCTGAAATATAGGGATCGGGTGCTCGGTTTGATACTGGTATCCCCTTTATGTAAAGCTCCTTCTTGGACTGAATGGATCTGCAACAAGGTACTAGAACAAAAATATCATCTTTCTGCATAAGAAAAGGTTATAATCTCTCAATTTATGTAATTATATAAAGGTGATTCCATTTCTTCAGGTTATGGAGAATCTTCTATATTATTACGGAATGTGTGGTATGGCAAAAGATTGCTTGCTGCAACGGTATTTCAGCAAGGTAAATTTCTGATTATTTAACGAATCCCGTATTTACTAAAAAAACGAATCCCATGAATTATTCTGCTAGTCCCTTGATTAATCTTGAAAATTACAGGAAGTACGTGGATCATTGGAAGTACCGGAAACAGATATTGTTCGAGCATGCAGAAAAGTATGTCATTTTAGGGTTTGAAGCGCAATTGCTCGACCTTTTCTAAGCCTAAATTAAATTGGTTCTAATATGTATATATTTTTAAATTTAGTTGCTTGATCAGAGGCAAAGCAAAAACATATTGAGGTATCTTCAAGCAATTAACAGGTGAATATACCAACATCATTGTTTCTAGAATTCAATCCATTTTTACAAAAAAAAAGGGTTTTAATTATTTCTTATGAATGTACATAACAGGAGACCCGACATGACCAATGCATTGAAGAAATTAAAATGTCGAACCTTAATATTTGTCGGTGATGATTCTCCTTTCTACTCCGAAGCCTTCCACATGACATCGAAGCTGGATAGAAGATATACTGCACTTGTTGAGGTATTATTCATCTTCCTTTACCTAGAAATAGAAATAGATAGAAGACTGCTGTTCTTGTGTTACATAATATCCTTTTTGCATATTGATGAGGTGGCCTAACTTGAGGAAATCAATGGGAAAATTCTACAGAATGTGAAACTTACATATAATCAAGTGTACAAAGTTTCATTTTCAAGAAAATAAGTGGTTGAATAACTGGAAAATGATTTCCTTTTATTATTTTCTCATGTTTTTTTTTTTTTTACAATATTGTTCCACATTTTGTAGCATTGCTCAATCTGTAATGTTTTGATAATTGTCTGCAGGTGCAGTCTTGTGGATCAATGGTGACAGAAGAGCAACCACTAGCAATGTTGATGCCAGTAGAGTATTTCTTGATGGGGTACGGGCTTTACAGGCCGAGCCCGCTTGGTTACAGCCCGAGAAGCCCGCTCAGTCCATCGTGCATATCTCCCGAGCTTCTCTCTCCCGAAAGCATGGGCCTGAAGCTTAAACCGATCAAGACCCGAAGTACTGCATCAAACTGAACTGAGCTTAGAACGTAGAAAGCCCGGCCCGTCCCAGCCCGAAATGTTATGGTAGTGAAAGGGGATGTAGATATAGGTGGCGGTGGTGGAATTCATTATTCATTGTATTTAATTCATTCATTTGTAGTCTAAGAGAAGTGGAATTTGTATGGGAATGAGACAGAAGATACATACATCTACATTCATTGTAATTTAATGACACAAGTTTGACAATACTATGAGATCAAACTTATCATCTCTCAATGAACAGTAGAAAAACACCATTATATTGTCTAATCAACCAAACAAGAATCAGACAAGAATTATGGCAGCATTCAAATGATGTCTTATTGCTTTTAATGGCAACTATATACAAAACCACCAAAAACAACTCAAGTTGAGTCATTTTATCATAATAATACAAGAAGCAAGCAGCAAAAGTAGCATTATTATTACTATATATTATACAGAAATTGCAAGAAATGGAGCTTTACCCCCCCATATGTTTTTTTGCCAAAATGTGTGGATTTTCATTTCCCCCTTGGACAATTTCTGACCAGAAACTTGCTAAAACATTTAGGGGTAGCAAAAAGACATAAATGAGGGCAATCCCATAAGGGGTAAAACACCATTTCCGCCTTAGTGAGAAATTAGTAAGAAGTTTATGAGATAATGTTTCATCTTTTACTATTTCAAGAAACTGTTGGCACAACTCTTTCCTGAAATGATAACTTTGTTTGCAATTCCTCACAAAATTCCCCACTTTCTCATAAGCTTCATTACTGAATCATCCACACATAGAAATGATATATTTTTTTTTAAGAACAAAGATCATATAATGTAATCTGACCATTCAAAGGTATGATCCATTGTCTCTCCAGGACACTCCTCATGCTTCCTCGGCTTGTTTTTCCCTCCAACAAGCCTTGCAGGATTTCCAACTGCGGTTGTCCTTGGAGGAACATCGATCAAAACCATGGACCCTGCCCCGATCTTAGCTCCTTCCCCGATCTTGACACTCCCCAGAATGGTGGCCCCCGCCCCAATCAAAACTCCATCTCCGATCTTAGGATGTCTGTCTCCACCTTGCTTTCCTGTCCCACCAAGTGTCACGTGATGCAAGATTGAGACGTTGTTTCCGATGACAGCTGTTTCTCCGACAACAACACCAGTGGCATGATCGAAGAGGACGCCTTTCCCGATTTTGGCAGCTGGGTGGATGTCAACTGCAAAGACATCGGAGATTCGGGATTGCAGTGCAAGGGCTAGTGGCCTGCGTGACTGGTTCCACAGCTTATGTGATACTCTTTGAGCCTGATTAATCAATCACAGACAAACAATGTCAGAAATGGTAGCATTAGGAAGTTCCCTTCTTAACAAATAGATTTTTAAGGGAAGCGAAAGATTCTACTACCATATAATAATTGCAATGCCAATCTTGATCAAAAGCACTTAAAATTTCATGTTGGAAGCAACTAGATAACAAACCAACGGTCCAATACAGCTAATCTCTAATATATGTAGTGTAGAAGCCTCCTTATCTGCATCAACTAAATTTCTACTTCAATCTGTTCATCAATAACAATTGGTATTATCTGCATGTTAAAGGTCACTTTTCAATCTTTGCAGTGGAAAGATTTGAAAAGGCAGAGCTATGTTTAGCAGAAAATGATAGAACATCAATCATCAGCATCAATTTGATCACGGAACCAGAAATGACTTCGGTTTTCTTCAATCTGATCATCAATTGAGAGCTTGATTTTCATCCCTGAATTTAAAACGAACCTTTATTTTTTCCTTCTATATGACCTGCAGAGCAGAGCATTGGCTGTCCGAAACCCTAATTATTAGTTCAGTGAAGAGCTCCAAAGTTCATAATTTGACTACTAACCGAAGATTACTTCACCAGAAAGATACAAAGTTCACTGAATACAGTAAATATGTAAGTAATTAGTACCTGACACGCCAAGAAGCCCTTGTAATTGAGCAAGCAGTGAGAGAAGGAGACGCAGGCTGGGTCACGCACGCGGGCGGCGCGCAGATCGGCGACAGTGGCGGCGCGGAGCTCGTGATCGTTGGAGAAGGCGTTGAGGAAAAGGTCGTACAGGAGAGTGGAGAGCAGCGTGGAGGAGCAAAGCTTGTTGCCGAGGTGGAAGGAGAGGGATCGGGCGAGCGAAGCGTGGGAGAGGATGGTGGAGTAGAGAAAACTGGCAAGGGCTGGCTCCGCCTCAGCGTCACGGCGAGCCTCCGCCTTTATTTGCGACCACACGAACTCCTCGTCCTCAACGTCGACCTGAGACGGCAGCGCCGGAGGATAACGGCTGTCCCCTGCAGGCATGGTTTCTGCGGCAGCTAAGTCTTACACGGCGTTGTTTCAATGCCGGAGATGAATACGACGATATTTGATCAGACGACACGAGTGAAGGGCTAAAATAGTTTTTTTAGAGGTTCAGCAAGTGACACTTTAACTAAGAGTTGATGTATTCAAACTAAAAACGGAAAAATATTCATCATGTGCAGCATTTTACCTTTTTGTGTGGTTTGATCCGATGGGAGTCCCTAAGAGCACTTCCAATAGTAGTGCCTAGTGCCTAGTTCCTAGTTCCATATTGTAAATTTATTATTGTAGAGAGTGTTTAGTGTCATTTACTGTTGGTCCCTACTGGTAATGATTAAATAGGCACTTGCATTTTCAATAGGAGTGCCTTGTTCCAAAATGGGAGTGCCTAGTTCCAATTTTTGCCACTGGATGCTGACTAGGCGCCACTAGGCGTGACTAGGATTACTAATATTACTGTTTTGCCATTATCGAGTGAATAGTGAAGTGGGACAGTGCCTACTAGTAGGAACTCCCAAGTTACTGTTCATGTCGGTGCCAACTTTTTAATATTATTTTATTCGGTTGTGTTGCTCATCTCTTTGATTGTATATATATTCGGTTACGCTAAGTCAGATAGACAAGAGCCGTAATCAGTCATTTTGAATATTATGTAACATAAATAACAACACGAACCAAAATTACTACTTTTTAACTTTGAATCAATTTCGAAATTTCCATATCTAATTTGTTTATATGTTACCATGTTGAATAACCGTTAATTCTAAATTTTGAAATAGTATAACATTTCAAATTATTAAATATGGAAAATAATTACTACAAAATATTATATTATTTTAATGCATATATATTTTTATATATTTTATGTATTATATTATATTATATTATTATATGAAAGAAATATATCTTTTACGATAAATTATTATAAAAATTATAATTTTAGAATGATGTATATATAATATATTTCTAATTTACATATATTGAAAATCATATATAAAAACACATGATTAATGCAATAATCAATTTACTAATATGATCATGGATGTACATAAACGTGAATATGTTGATGATGTTGAATTAATATATGTCAATCAACGTATAACAGATATACACTGATTATGGTGAAATAATAGATTCAATGAATTTGATTGATCAATGTTATTATATCAACAATTATACTTATCAATCATTCTGCATGCCGCATGGGGACTGCACCTAAAAGTAATTTTACCTTGGTCAAGTAACGTATAATTATTGCAATGAATTGACAATATAGAACTATGTATATGCACGAACCGGTCGGGCCCGAATATGTTCCGAACTGGATTGGTACTAATTAAAACAGTATGGTCCGGTCTGGACTGAATTTGAAATTAGCACTAAAAATTCTGGACCGATTTTGGACTGGAACTGTAAAAAAGTCTGGTTCGGTTCAAAACTGGTCCGACCCATTTTCCTATACAAATTTACCCTAATTTAAAAAAAAAAAAAACGAAAAACCGATCCTCCGACAAAACTGATCCAGTTAAAAACCAGTTCAAAACAGTCTGGTCCAGTCAAAAATCAATTTTTTGAGAAGTATATTACTGGTTTTTGGTCTGGTTCTCCTCTCGCATAATTGGTCTGTTTGGAACCGGTCCAGTCTATACCAGTTCCGAACCGACCGGACCGGTTATTTTCTTATCCCTATAGAATGTAAATTTTTATTAAAAAATTCAATTACATTTTTATAATTTTGTATATATTTTTCCCTATTTTTTTTAATTAAAACATCTAATACTTGAATCTCATTATTTATTCATGTCCGTATTTGTAAAAAAATATGAATATATAATTTATATATAATGATATATAATTTATATATAATGAAAAAATTATATTTGAATTATGAAATTATGTGGGTCCCAATGTAGAAGTGGAACTTGGCCTCCACTACTTGAGATATTGTCAATTTTACAGTGTCATTTACTGTAGCAAATACTGTAGCAGTGCCACTTTGATGAGTTGGCAGTGACGTGGCTGCTGATGTGGAGGCACTAGGCACTTGCTATTGGAAGTGCTCTAAGGGCTAGGTATGACCGTGGGACAAACGAGCGGAATATTTTAAGAAAATATCTCTAGTTCTAGGTTTTGGGATTTTCTAGTGCTGTCCCTAGTCCTAATTTTAAGTTAAAACATCTGAAAAAGACCCGATTGGGTCGGGATTTTTCTAATTTGGGACGGGATAGAAACAACCCGTTTACATATAAGCGTGATAATAAATCTAGTTCAAACTCAAAATACAAGTCAATTTTAAACATTCATCAAGTTAACGAACACATACAACAAATTCACAAATACATTCATCAAGTTTATACACGTAGATCAAGTTCTACAACACTAGCACTAGCATTCCAGCGGTGGGCTGTGGCTACGCTAGTAATACTAATACTTACAGTTACTACTTACTAGCTATTAAGGCTATGTGTGTTTTATTTTATTTTATATTCTTTTAGTTTAAGTATAGTTAGATTATTTTAGTTATAAAATGTTGAATTATGGTGAGTAACTAGGGACATTCGGGACTTTTTTTAAAAAATCCCTAGCCCGAGCCCTAGTTGGGAGTAAAAGTCTCTCCCATACGGGCTCGAGCACAACTTCGGAACGGGCTTTTCGGGACGGGCTCGGGACGGGTTCCTCGGGACTTCGAGTTCGTCGGGACTTATGCTCCGCCCTACTAAGGCTAAGACCACTCCACGTTTTTATATTATATATTACAAACAAATTAACCTAAAATAAAATATAATATATAAAACAAAGAGATTTAAAAAAAATTAAAGAGATTAAATATATATAATAATATAATTCAGTTATAATCATAATGATGACAAGTAATCAAATGTATTTTTTTTAGAAATCTACCGGTCCACATAACCATGAGTTAAAATTATTTATATAACACCAGTATTAGGCGTGTGTGAACATGATAGAATTCTTCTTAATATCCTTATTCAATCTTAATACGAGTTATAATTTTTTAGTATGTTATATAATAATATTAATTAATAATACACTATAAATTAATTAAAGTTTACGTGTACTTCATTTTATAAAAATCAAAATATAATATATTTTAATTTATACGTTTATTTAAATTATTATTTTTATAACTCTCATTTACTTTTATATTTCCAAGACTCTTATTCACTTTTAATTCTGTTTCATTTACAAGTTAGTAGTTTTGCATCCTAATAATACAAAGTTGCAATTGCACCTTAATAAAATTATTAAAAAATTTCCCTAAAGTATCATGCAAAAATAAAAACATAGAAAAATATGTTAAAAATATTATGATTATATCCAAATATCAACAATTTGTATGAAATACTATGTCAACTATAAATAAATAAAATACACTACAATATATAATGCGTAAATGATATATATTTTAGTGAATACAATAAGTATATAACTATTTTTAGTTTTATGAATTTATAAAATTAGGAAATAAAAATAAAAAATAAAAAATATGAGGAGATTTTTTCCACGTACGTTTTTTTTTTCCAACTATCATAACCACATTCTCTCATCATACATTTTCACTTAAATAAGTATATTCTTGCCAAAAAAAATTAGAAATAGAAATTGTAATTAAATTTTTTTAATTTCAATTAAAAAATAAATGTAGAAATTACTACAAAAAATGTGGATACGATGTATAAAAAATCTATTAGATACTAGTATTATAAGAATATATTATTAAAATAAAATTTAGTATGCAAGTATATATTTCTTATCATGTTTTGATGGTTTTGTAACGAGTATGCAAAAAAAAAAAAAAACCCTGTAATATCACATGTACCTATTAAGTAACAAATATAACTTATGTTCACACACATAGATATAATAAGTATATAAACTTATATGTACAAATATGCCATAGCGTTTTATTTGCAATTAATAAATCATTTCAATTAACAAATACTAATCAAATTAATTATTAGTATCAAATTTTAATATATGTAATATCCTAACGTTTATATAAAAAAAAATTACTTCTCGCACAACGCGCGAATCAACAATTTACTATGAAATAATTCTAAAAATAAATGGAAAGAAAAAAAATTAACTTAAGTAAATGATGAAAATACATATAAAAAAAATAGATAAACATTCTTTTGTCGGTTTTAATTCTCAAAAAAAAAAAAAAATTGAAATAAAACATAAGAAAATAAATAGGACTTGAAAAAAAATATACTATATTATAATGTAATATAAAATATATATATATATTATATTCATTAACAGTATGTAAAAATATCTAACTAAAATTCATTCTTAATTTTATCCTATTGACTTTTAATTTAAATTAGTTTATCCATTATTTTTTAAATCACTAATTTTGTATGATTTTATAAATTTAGTATATTTTCTTTAGGGTTCATGTACGCTTTTGTTTTTATATTTTCATACTTAAAAATTCACGAGTATTTAGTTTCTTTACATTTTATATGACCAATTCTTTAATTTACCTTTGATTGGCAAAAAAAATTATAATTTACCTTCAGCATAATTATTTTTAAATTTTTTTTTTCAAAATAATTCATTTATTTTACTTTACAAATTTTACACATAATCTACTTAATTTTTCAATATTTTATAGATTTTTCTTGTATTATATTTCAATTTATGTTCAATTGTAATAAAGTAAATTTTGGAATGTAGAGTAGATAATATAAATTATTAAAAAAAAATTAGTTTGGGAATTATTGTTAAAGAAATTTAATTTGGAAATAAGTTGGACACTTTGAATAAATTGATGACTTTTATTTTTTTTATGACAATTTTTTAGTTTAGGTTTCCTTTATGAACAATTCACTAGCTTTATTAAATTCTCGTCCAATCGGAACGAAATTAGTCATGTGATTTAAAAAAAAAATTGAAAAATTAACTTAAAATGACAAAATTGTCTTCGAAATTTTTATTTTTTGCTTTGAATTTTAAAGATAAGGCACATGGTAAAAAGAAATTCTTATTACTTTTCCACGAATTTCTTTTTGTCAAGTTAGCAATTATTCACTAGAAAAACTTAAATTAGAAGATTATCACACACAAATAAAATAAAATAAAAATTAAGTTGCTCAAACTTCAACTAGCATTTGATAATTAACCCTTTTTTAAAAATAATAATAATAATAATAGTAAATTGCTACTAGTACTCGAGCTTGAATCTAATACTTTACTTCCTCATCAGACTCTAATTTAACTCAATCTCATCCTTTTTTTTTGGTAAACCAATTTCAACCTCAAATTCATCCATTCCCTTACTTTCGTTAAACTGGATTCACCAACTCCATCAGGTCATGACAACCTGATCTGATGTGTCACTAACACGTTGCAAAATAATATATTGTCTATTACAACAATGAAAAATTATAAAAAATACAGAGGCCCTTTTTTTGACCTATAGATAGATATTACAACAATAAGACAATGTTTGAAGTATTACTATAAATAAATATCCTGAAATTTTACATACCTGTCTCTGATCTGATGTATATCTGCACTTTTCGGATCTTGGAATTCAGTGTTGCCATCATTTTCCAAGCTACAATATGATACAAGTACAACCAATAGTGAGAAGACAATAACTTTTAGCTGGTGATGATGGTATACTTTTTAACCCGATTTACCCTCATTCCCTTGTGACCCTCACACCTTACTCTTCCCTTAACAGGCTGCCTCATACAAAATGTCCCATCACCAAACTCCACTCCACACACTCTTGCACCATTCTTCATCTCTACTTTGCATTGCTGCAACAACACCGGATTCTCCGATTTTCCAACATCATATGACGTATCAAAAACAGGGTCTTTTACTTTCTTATTATCACGGGAATCTGGTTTCCTAATTCTCTGCCCTTTATGATCACTGCATCTTTTCCTTCCTTGAACTGGGGGATTTTCACAGGAAGAGCCATTTCCCATGATAAACCCACAGACTGGAGAAATATCATCAGATGCTTCACAATCATTGCAGTTTTTTTCAAGAGGAATTTGGGATCTTAAATGGGCATTGATTTTCAGACCTTTGTGGTCCAAGCACCTCTTCCTACCTTTAAGTGGTGGGTTTCTGCATATGGCACCATTTCCCAAGGATACACCACATAAATCAGTTGAATCAGAGTACTCATTAAGGGCAGATCCGTCTAAGACTATAGGACGGGTTCTTGAAACCTTGAATATTCTGTAAAGGAAGTTGCTTTCCTCATCAGCAGGTGGTTTCTCTTTGTTTTCAGGAGGAGATAATAACTTACCTTTGATTTTAATCCCCACTTTTTTCTCAAGGAAAGGAAGAAACTTTCTTGTAATGGTGGAAATATGGATGGTGTTGGAAGCAACTTGATCCAGTTTCTGAAGAATGTCTGTTGGGCGGCGTGCACTGTTACTCCCTTTGTTCCATGCATAGTCAAATGTGTTCAGTAGTTGAGCTTCTGTTCTTAGTGCATCTGCTTTGTTATGCATCTGCAGATAATCCACAAGTTACCATTATATACAGTACAATTGTAGCACAACAACAAATAACTTGGGGGAAGATTTCTGCTAAAGGGCGCAGCTAAAATGAGGTCGACTGAATTTTCAACCATTATAGGAATCACAGTTGAATTACTTTTTAATTTTATATATGATGATCTGGGTCTCCTTTTCAAATCCAATGGTTGAAAATTCAACCTAAACAGAGAGCGACTCATCCTAGCCATGATTTTCTGCGAAAAGCCTAAAACCAGCACAATAATGCACCTCAAAAATGATGAAGAAGAAGAAGAAATCAAGTTTGCAAAATTTGCCATCTTCAGCATCAAATCTCCATTTGTTCAATATGAAATATATTTTATTACTGCAGAAACATATACTAAAGGATAGAAGGAGGTGGATTTATTTACCGGAGCCCATCTGAAAACAATGGAGTAGCCTCTACACAATATTTCTTCAAACAAACCCATCCGCTTATGAGAACAGGAACTTTTACAGTTGTTTGGGCAAACAGTTGAGGCTTCTCTGCCCAAATGTGCACCTGATCTACCATATTGCTGAAGTCTTGTTCTGACACAATCAGCTTGACCAAGGTAGACTACTATTACGTAGCTGGGGTCAAGCTTGCTGATCTGGCGCCCGGATTTGGCTCGAGATACAGCTGCACCAAGTTCATAAATGCCCGGACTAGAAATTCTGGGAAGGTTATGGACTCGGTACCTCTCTGCTCCTTCTTTACCCAGTGAAAAGTCTTCCCAGTCAGAAGGTCCAACCAGTACCTATGCATAATAATATATGTGCAATGTCTATTAAAGGAACATAATTTGTATCAATCATCAGATTCTCCAGCAGGTGTTATGTGAAGACAATTTAGGAGAAAGATACTCAATTCCAAAATAATATTTCAGTCCCTCAATACTCTTAGAGTTGATACACATAACAGGACATGACATGGACATTGGACTATAGTCATAAACTCTAATACCAACTTAAACTTTGAGCTGAAAGCACAGTAAATGATGCAAGAAGTTGTTCATATTGATTGCAGTGCAATAGTCGAAAGCTTTATGAAGGGGGATTCAGTGAGAAAAAGGATTGTGCTTTTGAAGCTTCCATGTTTACAAAGATTAGGATAACTAGTTGTCAGCTCAGATCACAGTTTACAGAAGCGAATGGGATAGATCAAACAGTTCAAGGTCAATATAAAAGATCAAGAATATCAGCTCGATGAGCTACTGCTAAATTGCATATCCAATTCACAAGTTGAGCTGAAAATCCACCGCGAGAAGAATCTTAATTTGAATCGAAACCGAGATTAAGCAAAAAAAGATGAGAAAGTGGAACCTTCCATCCGGAGAACGCCGAGTCGTGTTTGGTGCGCCCACAGTCCTCTCTCTTCAACCTGGCACCGGCCCCCATGCACTCAGTTTGCAACGCGGAATTGTAATGGGAAGTAGCCGTTGTCTTTGTGCTTCCTATAGAAAGAAGAGGACGATTGAAGAATACTTCCCTTCCATCTTGGGTTTCCTTTCTACTTTCTTGACTTCTCAATCCTTCCATGTTTGTACATATATAGTAATAATGTAATTGACTGATAATTAACATGATTTTTTTTTCCTTCTAATTTTTGTTTATTTTATATTTATTATTATATCACTTCATACTTAACAATTAAGTTGGTGACTTCTCAAAATCATGTTTTTTTCTAAGGAAAATAACATTTTTGATGTCTCTGATTTACTTAATCTGTCATTTTGGTATTTAAAAAATTTGTTAATATTTGGTGTTTCAGGTTTCAACTTTGTTGCAATTTAGTTTTCCGTCCATTTTCGGAGTTGAATTTGATAGAGTCAGATGAAAAGACAATTTTACCCCTTATACTTTTTATTTTTTGCAAAGAAACCCGTCCAATTTCGGCCACCCACTTCCGATTCCGGTTTCCCACCCCCGATTCCGAGCCACCCACCCTAGTATTCCGGCCACCCACACTAGTATTCCGAAGGTACAGCGTAAACAGACGATGATGGGAGCATTTGTTGGTTTGTGAAGAGCACAATTTGTATAAAGCAATTAACTATACGTAATTGAACAGATCTGAAACAAAATGAGAGCATTTGTTGGTTTGTGGAGATAGATCAATGCTTACTCAAATGTTAAATTACTGGCCACAACAAAATGAAAATCCTCAGTGATGAGGAAGGACAAGGCGGCGGCGACGGAGCTGCTAGGGCGGAGTACAGTGACCTCATTCCGTCAGTGGGGCTAATTTGACCGTTTTCAAATTTAATCAGTCATGTGCCAGTTACATGACTGATTTATGTTAAATTTAACATCTAAATTTGATGGAGACACCAAATGACAACGTAATTGAATCCTGGACTACCAAATATTAATAATTTTTTTAGACAACAAATTGATAAAGGGAAAACCAGAGACACCAAATAGCTAGCCTGAATTTGAACCATTCTCTCTTGATGTAATGTATCGGGTAACGTGTCCTCGCAACACATAATTGTCTCCTCCAACAGAATAAACCCGAGCGACAAAAGCAGTTTCTAGTATGTATAATGAACAAATCAATTTGGTTAGTAACTGAAGCTTGCAACACCTATAAGAACTTTTCATGGAATGAGGCAACTTTGAAAAACCGTGGAAACAAAAGGGGGCAAATTTTGAAAATATAAACATGAATGGGATTCCTTAAAAAGCACTTAAAAATAAGGGGGCAAAGTGATATTTTACCCAAAAATCTCAACTGCTTTTCACACAAGACATGTTTCCCAACACCCAACCCCCCTCAAGTACCACAGTATTCTTCCTAACAACCAAGAATCTTCACGTCAGTCACAATATAGAATGCTTACCAAACTGATAGCTGTTGTCCCAAGAAGTAGAAGATATAATTTACCCTGCCATTAAAAGTAGGGTTAATAACTAAAAAACTGTCTAAGGTTTACCCTATGTTAAAATTAGGTGTCTAAAGTTTGAAATGTTAAAATAGACTGTCCCAAGTTTCATTTTTGTTGAAATTTGGTGTCTTTGTGCGTCTATTCATCTTCATCCCGTCATTTTCATCAACCCACCAACCCACTCATAATCCATCACTCTTTACTTTTCACAAAATCGTCAAATTTCACCTAAAAATTGAACATTAAAAATAACGTTTCTAAAAGAGTGGTGTAGAGCCATTTTCCAAGGACAATAGAGCAAGATTTACTTGCCCGGATGTGACCAACTTTTTAGGTGACGACCCGGCAAGATGACGAGAAGGGAGTGTGTATGAGAGCTCGAATTTGACAGACGGTTTCGTCGGAATTGACTTCTTTAAAGTAATCACACCGAGACACCAAATTTCAATAAAAATGAAACTTGGGACAGTCCATTTTAACAATTTAAACTTCAGACACCTAATTTTAACATAGGGTAAACCTTGGATAGTTTTTTAGTTATTAACCCTTAAAAGTATATATTTTTTTTAAAAAAAGTAAAAGTCAGTTGAAACATATACCGGGTAACCAACATGAGAAGCAATCAGAGACACCAACCTCAATTATTCGAAGATTTGAGGCACCACTTAGAAGAACGAAAGCAAATTCTCCAATCTGAGCTAAGGACATTCCGACCTGAAATATATACCAACATAACTGAAGGTGTATATTCAGAAAACTTGATGTTAGGTGAAGTGAGGGGGTTAATAACCTATGAAAGGTCTGAACTATCATCCATATTAACCGGAGATGTCTGAAACTTCAAAAGTTAATATAAGAGGTCTGAAATTTTAAAAGTTAATTTAAGTGGTCTGAAATTTCAGTTTTGTTGATAACAGAGGTCTCCGTCAATTTCATCCGTTAAATGTGACGAAATTTGGTCACGTGCCAAAAACGTGCCCCACTTAAAAATGTAATCCCAAAATTGCCCCTCCATCACCGGTGTACCTGTCACGTGTCGAGCCGAAAAGTTGGAAATACCCATCTGGGCGGAAAAACTAAAAAGGCGTATCTTCCTCTTCTTCTCCATTCTGTCACTTCCAATCAAAATCCAAAAAACTCTCCATTTCTCTCTATTTCTAATTTCTCTCAAAAAACTGAAGAACCCAACCTAGGGTTTGGTGCGACGGGGACTTTCTGCGTTTTCCGGCGAAGAGAAGGCGGCTTCCGTACGGCTAGGCGGAGAAGGTGAAGGGAGTTGCAGCAAGAAGAGAGGCCTGGAAGGTGACGACAGTGTAGACGCAGTAGAGGCTCGATTTTCGGGTTGAGCAA
The DNA here is from genome assembly GCA_036873135.1 of Clarkia xantiana subsp. parviflora. Taxonomy (NCBI): domain Eukaryota; kingdom Viridiplantae; phylum Streptophyta; class Magnoliopsida; order Myrtales; family Onagraceae; genus Clarkia; species Clarkia xantiana. Next base: position 22,712,993 of record JAPTYO010000014.1, read on the forward strand.
GATGTCTTCGTCGCTTGGTAAGTGAGTTACGCCCGAATGTGAGATTATTTATCTATATCGGTTGTGGCCCTTGTGGGTTTGTAGATTTTCTGGAAATTGAACTTAATTTGGCATAAAGTTAAGATTTTGCATGGAGGATCTGTTACTTTGTGAATAATTGTTGTACAAGTACTAATTATGAGATTTCGGAGACAATGTAAGAAGAAAAACTGAAACTTGAAGAAGTTAAACTTCAAACCGAAACTTGAAGAACAATCTGTTAATTAAAGTTGAAATTTTTACATTTGCGACGGTGAAGTTGGGTATGTTGGATGTTTAGAAGTGGAAAAATCGAAACTTGAAGCCTTAAACCTCTATTTCAATGGTTAAACTGAATTTAGGTTAGGGTTTCTTAAAAAATTGTAATTTGAAGAAGTAATTTAAGGGTTTTTAACTATGAACTGTATGATTGTTCTATGTTCTGTATATTTTGGCTCTTTAAAAAAGTTTGGTTGTTTGTAGTTAGGTGAAGTGCTAGACATGCATCCTAGAGGATCACTTATGCAACTGTATTTGGTGAGGGACGATGTAGCTGGTTTATCAACTTTGCGGTCGGGCGGCGCTGAGGGGAGTGGGAGAAGACCAGAGGATGAGCTGACTACAACCCAATTTAGGGCTTGTATGGAGGAGCTGGTTCATGACTTGGCACATGCTGCAACAGACAGAGTTGGAGATGAGGCAGCAGAATGAGATCTCGAGGAGTCTGAAGCTCCCATCCATGTTGATTCATCCCCATACACAAATGAGGAGGAAGGTGACACCGGAGCTGAAGGTGACACTGGAGTTGAAGAAGAAGAAGAGGAAGATGGTCGTCTTCCTTCCTCCAATTGTAGTGTCTCCGATGAGAACTGGCAGTCAAGAGATGAGGATGGCTTACGCAGTACGAGAGAGATTTCCTCTGAAGATGTTGATACTGACGTATGACATAGAGTTGCCAGAGAGACAGCACGGGTGGAGAAGGCGAATGAGGTAGAAAGAAGGAAGGCCGTGGCTACCGGGAAGAGAAGGGTTGCTGATGTAAGGAGAAGAGACGAAAGATGTATAAAGTTTAAATTTGGGTTAACAGGTCTTTTGGTCCATGATGTTTGACCACTTTTGGGTTTTGGTCCATGATGTTTTTATTTGCCTAGTTTTGGTACCATATGTTTGCAGATTTTTCTAGTTTTGGTCCGACCGATACATTCTGTCCATTTTTTCCGTCAAATGACATGTGCAAGTCACGTGATCCACCCTAAACTTTCAATTTTGTTCAAAATTTGGGGAATAGACCCATTAAACTAGGTTTAGGGTGTCAATTCACCCAAATTTAACCCATTAAACCTAGTTCAATTCGCCCAAATTGAACTAGATTTAGGGTGTCAATTCCCCCAAATTTGAACAAAATTGAAAGTTTAGGGTGGATCACGTGACTTGCATATGTCACTTAACGGGAAAAATGGACGGAATGTAACGGTCGGACCAACACTAGAAAAATCTGGTACCAAAAAAAAAAAAAAAGAATCATGTACCAAAACCCAAAAGTGGTCAAACATCATGGACCAAAAGACATGTTAACCCTTTAAATTTTTTTAATATAAGAGGTATGAGGTTTCAAAATTGTTAAAATTAATTTATCAGTTTAATTAATTACCCCTTCCCATTAATTATAATGTTTTTTCCTCCACAGCCAACCTATCACATGTTCCTGAGGATGAAGAGGTTGATGAGTTGATGATGTTGGATGAGATGGATGGACAACATAGTGATGATCCTCTTGAGGAGTTGCTCCATGACAGCATGAGCCTCGTTTCTTATGCACACTCCGGTGATGCTGAAGTTGGTATTTATGGTCGTTTTCCCTAGTACAAGGAGAGTTTACAATCCAATGCCCCCCCACCAGACTTGAAGGTGGGGCTTTTATTCCCGAATGCTAAAGCATTTAGACAGGCACTAGCGGAGCATAGTATAGCCCACATATACGCGTACAAATTTCAGAACAAAAACCAGGGTAAGGTGGACGCTATCTGTAAGAAGAAATTGGCTGGAGGATCTATGCTTCCAAGGTCACGAATGAGGAAAGTATGCATGTACAAAACTATGCTTAACCTTACCGGGATGCTAGTTGTTGTTTTTCCAGTATAAGTATTTTGGTTTTTACTTGTTTCTTTTTGTGATTCAATTTCAGGTGAAGACTTTCAACAATAAGCACAAAAAACACTGCCTTGTGCTTAGGACAAGACAGATAAACAAGAAGTGGATAGTGAAAAAATATCTGGAGAAGGATGTGGGGGAGGAGGATGTATATCTGGTGAACGATGAATAAATCTTAGCTGAATACATTTCGGTATATGTCCTAATTGTATTTATGGCTATTTAGGGTTAGCCAAGCTGAACCTTAAGCTAATGATTTATGTGTTATGCAGTCCGTAGGAAAAAAAGTCCCTAGAAGATGCCATGAGAATGCAGTTCATGAGGAACCAGTTCATGAGGAGTACCACGAGGAACCAGTCCGTGTTGAGGAAGAAGAAGTCGAGATGGAGCAGAATCATGAGGAGTACCACCCCGTAGATCATCAAGAAGAAGGAGTTGAGGACGAAGGAATCGAGATGGAGGAGAATCATGTGGAGTACCACCCCTTGGATCATCAAGACGAAGGAGTTGAGAAATCATGAGGATGCAATTCATGAGGATGATGAAGTACAAGAGGTTTATATGGCTGACGATGAAGAAATCTTAGCTGGGTACATGTCGGTATGTATCCATTCGTCCTTGGTGTTTTGGTTATTTAGATGACAATTTAGGTTTAGTAATGCTCATCCTTAGTCATGCTCATCATTTATGTTTTCCTATGCAGTCCATAGGAAAAAAGGTGAAACCGACATCCGACCATGAGGAGGAACATCAGGAGGTGGACCATGATGAGGAGGATGTGCTGCACGACCATGTTGAGGTGAAGCGTCCCGAGGAAGGGCATCCGAAGGAAGTGCTTATACCAGGAATGGTGATTGAGGGACTCGTTGTTGAGGATGCGACTCCACTGAGTGTGATACTCCCTCCATCGCCTCCAAGGCGGACCGGTTATCGAGCAAAGATATAGGTGAGAAGATCAAGTACGAAGTTGAGGAGAAGTACAAGACTTCAGAAGCCGTAGATTGTTCCTCCTAGGTCGGGTAAGAAGGTGGTGATCACAATCCGTGATGATGATAATGAAACAGGGTAGTAGGTTGCTGGAACTAGTTATTTTGAACGTATCTGTTTTGGAGATGTCTGAACACCTTGGGATTATTTTTTTGTCTAGACTTTGTCCTATCATAACTATCTAGTTTTGTGTGATACTCCTTATTGTCACATGTTGACAATGAGTAGAGTATCATGGAAAACTATTTTGAGAATGCGTTTAATATTACCAGCTTTCTTATGTTAAATATTGTGTTTGACTATGTGTGTTGGTTGAGTTTAGTTTTCAGTATGTAAACAAACTCCATACCTTAAACCCCCCCCCCCCCCCCCCCCCCCCCCCCCCGGCAACATCTCAGCTGAGATGAGACCTTTCAGACACCTAAATTTTACAACACTAAAACTTTCAGACCTTTTGTATAATACAATTTTAAACTTTCAAAGCCCTAAAATTTACAACTTTAGAACTTTCAGACCTTTGTATAATACAATTTTATACTTTGAGACACCTCAAATTTACAACACTAGAACTTTCAGACCTTTGTATAATACAATATTCATCTTTCAGACACCAAAAATGGACAACACTAGAACTTTCAGACCTTTGTATTATACAATTTTAAACTTTCAGACACCTCAAATTTACAACACTAGAACTTCCAGGCCTTTGTATAATACAATTTTCATTTCTCAAACACCTAAAATTGACAACACTAGAACTTTCAGACATTCTTTATCAACATTACGTGTGTCACAGAGTTGAACTTTCAGACCTATCCCTTCATCAGTTATAAAGAGTCTACTAATCTCTACAAAACAACAATACTAAAACTTCCAAACATTGTACTTCATACATAGTCATGTTCTTCAAAATCAACCGTTCATAAGCTTACAAATGGTCAGCACAATAAAACAGTTGTTTCACTTAGAGATAAAATTTTCCTACAAATAGAGCACCTATCACTGACAAACATAAGAAAACGATTACAGTATGATACATCCTCTCAAGTCGGTTTAGTTTTGCTTCAGCTTCAGAAAGTTTTCTCTTCGCCATAACAGCCACCCTACTTAAGTGGGAACACATTCCTTCTTGAACCCACTCGATAAATCCACAATCGTCGCCCTTCCTCCCCTACAGCAAGAAGAAACCACAGAATAGTCAAATTAAACAACACTGTTCAACACCAATGACTTCAATTTTATACAACATTCAAACTCAATTCATCAAAATTGCATTAACATACGATGTATTGTAACTGAAAATAGGGCTAGGGTTCTATTAAACACCAAATTATCCAAATTTAACTGAAAATGAAGAAATTTACCGTCAATTGAGGGTTTAAGGTTAGGGTTTAACTCAAAATGAAGAAATTTACAGTCAATTGAGGTTCAATTCATCGTAATTGGCCATAATTGACAATACCCAACTATACCCATCCTCGATTAGGGTACTTACAGTGTAAAACGGACACCCGTAGAATCTCCGACCAAAATTTTAAGTTGTCCCAGAACTTCTGACCACTGCTGTGACGCCGCAGTGACACTCAACCGCCCCATCCGGTGAACAAGCTGCATTCCGACGCGAATTGGTGAGGCTCCGCCGGCTCGATTATGACGACGACCCAATCTCTTTCATCAACTCCGGCAGCAGCAACTTAGGCAGGCGACCTTCTGGTCGGCCGACGTCTGGCAGACTGGGCAGGCGACCTCCTGGTCGGGCGGCGATTCCGTCGGGTTAGGAACCCTAATTTTTCCTCAATCTTCTTTCTTTCTCTTCTTTCCTTCTTTCCTTCGTTTCTTCAATCTCTTTTTTGCGTCGGCTTCCTTCTTTCCTTCCTTCCTGTTATATGTTATATGTTTTAAATTAGTGGTCAGGGGTATTTTTTTCATTTCAAGTTCCATTAATTAAACTGTTAAATTGTCTAAAATATTGCAAAGGGGAAATTCTGTCATTTCACGTGGTTCTGTTAAATTTAACAGAAAATTTGGACGGAAAACTAAATATCAACAAAACTGAAATTTCAGACCTCTTTAATTAACTTTTGAAATTTCAGACCTCTCCGGTTAACATGGGTGATAGTTCAGAACTTTCATAGGTTATTAACCCTATTTTTTTTTACCAGGAGTGAAGTCTTGTTACGTATCTGAATCCTTTGACAACAAGGGCAACTAGGGGTGAACAATGGTCTACCAGGACCATTACCAAGACCAAGACCGCCCAAGACAAGACCATAAGACCAAGTCCATTTTGGACCAAGACCATTGGTCTTCTTTTGATTGTCTTATTTGGTCTTGGTCTAAATTTCGGACCAAGACCGAAAAGCCCATTGAGACCATTTAAGACCAAATCTAATTTATTTATTTAAAAAAAACTGGAATTTGCAAATAATACTAAAACCAATTTTGAACTCTCGACTCTTACTCAGTCACTATCATTCAGTCTCACCAATCACTAGGGTCGAAAGCAAAACTCAATAGGTCCGAAAAACCGCCAAAAACCAAATCGGACCGATTCGAACAACCCGAACCGTAAATAGACCAGTTAATATGTAGTCGGATTTTTTTTTAAAGTATATTAGTAAGTGTAACTCGTTTTACTAATTGCTCAAACTATTTTTGTTGTGTGGATATATGTGATTCATTTAATTACTAATATAGAACCTAGAGAAAAGTGTTAAAATTAATTACGTAAATACTATTTTATGAGTTAGTGATTTGAGTTTCAAATTCTATTTTTTTTTGCCGAAGTTTCAAATTCTAGTTGAGATGCCACATTTGTAAAGATTTTAACCTCGTAGCACTTCAAAACCAAAACTAATCAAAATCAAACCGGATTGATCCGAATATACCGTAAACGAGTTTTATGTTTCTATTATTATTTATTTTGGAACTCTGAATATACTTTCTAAGAAATTGGAGATATTTTAAATATTGATTATTATTTTCGGATTTTCGATTTAAACCGAAAATCAAATCGAAAAAACCGTTCTAAATATGGACGGTTTATTTTTTTCAAAACGGATTTTTGGTCAGACTTTTTTAAAATTCGGACCGAAAAATGTGGACCCCGACTAAAATAGCTAAGAAAACGGTCCGACCGGTTTCACCCTTACCAGTCATCGGCTCCACGGGCACGAGTCAGATCTTCCTCTACTCCAGTATATTATATATAAGGGTGTAAAAAATACTTTTAACCCTTATATATAATATACTGGAGTAGAGGAAGATCCGACCTGTGCCCGTGAAGCCGGTGACTGGTAGGGGTGAAACCGATCCGACTGGTAGTAAAATGTCGATGTGATTCCAAAGGAAATGAATGTGTATTAACATCCCAATGCTTGGAAAGAAAAATAGCAGCAAAGAAGTTTCAGATTGGTTCAACCTAGAAAATGTTAATTAAATTGATAAAAAGGGAATGTAAGAGAATAAGTCAACATATCAAGTTGAATGCTAGGTACGATGATTAATTTTCGATTGTCTAATAATTACGAACTCTTACTTGTTCTAGTGTGTGCTGACCTAGATTTGTTGTTGATATCATCATTCCAGCAGCAAAGGAGCCCAGTTCAAGGCTCAGCGCCAACTTATCACTACACTGAAACCATTAAAAAGGAAAAAATTATAGGGCGAACATGTATACATCATCAATTGGGGCTTGCTATAATACTTTCATCAATCATCTTTACTGTAAGGAGAACACTTGGTTGTAAGCAAATGAAGCACACCCAAGCAACAAGCAAGCAAAATGCCACTGATGCCAATTGATAGAGTTCATTCATCTGCAGAAAGTAAAAGTTATGTCAAATGGTGAGTGAAGTGCAAACTAAAAGATGCTAAATTCCACTGAAACTTGTGGTTACTTCTGATGATAAGCTGATCATAAGCTTCAGGAACCAAGGAATGCATGTCGGTGAAAATATTGTCAGAATGGCCAAAAAAACATTATCCTGGAGGAATTATTCAATCAAGGTCACAATTTCGGGTTTTTTTTACCCAAACAAATTAATTGAACTGCTATCATCTAAAGTGGTCCTTCCATGAATACAAATATCAGAAGCATATGCATGTAGATTCCTTGTTTGCATATATCTGAAAATATACCCAGACATCATATCAAAGAAGTATACCTTCCGATCAATCAAGGTTGGCGTATCTTCCTCTCGATTCTCGTTGTCCAGGTTAAAGACCTTATGTAATTGGAGTGAACTGATATCAAATAATAAATCTCAGCAGTTCTGAACAACAATCTTAAAAAGCATACAACTATTTCAGGGAGAACAGTGGTCCAATATTTCGCTTGTAGGATTGAAGGCATACTTGTCCTCCATGGTCTCATTTTTCTTTGGCCGACTCTGGCAACAATTTCCAGATCTGCCTGAGAACATAAATATCACCTTCAGGCTTCAGTCAATAATCAAATAAGAAGCTTAATAACGCAAACTACAAGGAAATAAAAGATCAACTTAGACACAAATAACACAGATTTGTATTACATGCACAGCCTTAATTGATTTACTAAGAATGTTAACAAAACTATAACATGGGACTATCATGGAAACATCAGTAGCATGTATAAAAGGAATTCTTAGCTCTTCCAAGTCAAATGGAAGTTATGGATCAAAGCAAGGCTTTTGAGTTATGAGACTTGTAAGATTCACTTAGTCTTGTCTCACCTACTTAATATTCACAGGTGCCCTTTCGTAGGGATGACCTGACCGTTTTATAACTATTGAGACTTGCCTAGAACTAGTGACATGATCTTATTTCTAAGTTGCTTCTGAGTCTCTAATATCCTCACAAAGGCACCAATAGCTTCATCATTGATTAAGAAAGACCAGAAAAATAAAGCAAGATAATGGTAATCCATTGAAGATATGACATGCTCTACTGCAACACTGTTGTTGAACCTCCCAGCATCAGCAACTGCAAGTAATGACGCAGACATAATGAAATTCCCTCACACCGTGCTCCATCAGACACTTTAAAGTTCTTATTGAAGGCTCAAATTTCCTTAGATAAAATGATAAAAAGAAAAATGAATGTGAAGAGCACTGTTGAAATAGTATTCCAACCGTGAGTAGTCGTGGTGTACCACACCGGTGGTTATCTAGTATTAGAGCAACCATATAAGCATGTAGGCTACCTCCTCCTATTACCAATTGTTTTTAGGATGGAACCCCACTTACAAAAATGGTTGCTGAGTTGCTCTATGTTGGTCTGTTGGGTTTGGCTCGGCCCAGTGCCGAATTTAAGAAGCACGTCATTCAAAAGAATCAAAGTTTCCACAATTTAGATTGACAAAATGGTTTTGTTAAGCGAGGAATCAAACGATTAAACAAGAACAATAAGGCAGGAATGCTCTGTCACTATGAAACAAAGAGAGCTGCCAAAATGTAATTCCTATAAGTCCTCAGGGTGCGTTTGGCAGTGCATTGTCAGTTTGAGCGAAAGATGGAGCGTTTGGTAACACACGTTCAAAGTGCTTTCTTTTAAAGCATTTTTTTTTCCTGAAAGGTATTCTTTTCAAAGCAGCTGGGGGTGCTGCTTTCTAAAAGCCACTTTTTGGAAAAACACTTTTGTCATGTTTTATAGTTCATTTTTACCCTTAAAAATATTTTGTAAATCCTAAACTACCCTTAAATAAAATTTACATCTTTATAAAACTTAACATTTAACATTATTTTTTCTTATAAAAATAATAATTAATATATAAATAAATGTTTAGTAAATTAAAAACTTACCTTATTATTATATACTATAATATTTATATATTTGTTATTACAATATAATAATAATAATTATTATAATAATGCAGAAATATTAGAGAAATGTATATATATTATACTATGTATGTCAAGTTTATTAATTAATAAAATAATTTATATATATATATATATATATAATATGTGTATACATGAATGTTAATTTGTATAAAGCAATATATAAACACTAATATTGAATTAGTAAATAAACAGTTTGGATAATTATATTCGAACAACACTCTGCTAGGGTTGTAAATGAGTCGAGTATCTTTCAAGCTCGACTCGATTAAAAAATATCAATCTCGAAATGGGTCGAGCTCAAATTTCAAAAACTCGACTCGTATCCAAGCTCGACATAATTAAACTCGTCACGACTCGACTGGTAATCTCATTATACATCACAATACAATAAGTTACCATTTCTCACGACTCGACTCAGAAGCTCATTATACATCACAATAAGATAATCGAGCTCCACAAGAACTCGAATAAATTATGTGTATTATAAAACTTGATTAGACTCGCGAGTACTTTGAGACAAGTATTATCAAAGTTGAGCTCGACTTGACATACTAAACAACTCAACTCGAGCTCGTCCGGTATTTCTTACAATTTAATTATGACAAGTTTTGTTTTGTTTTTTTGCGTATATAAGATGAATATACTGTATTGTTCAAATAATTTTAAAAATAATATATTTTGTGTTAACCGTAAAATAATATATAATACAATGTAATATTATTTAATTAATATATAATTAATAACTAAATATATAGTCAAAGTAAATTTTTAAGTTAAATATCTTACCAAACACATATTTGGGAAAAACACTTTCTAAGGCAAGTTTAAAATCTCACTCTTCCAAACATTGATTGCATTATCTTAATCCACTTTTAATAAAAGTACTTTTCCAACGTAAAAGCACTGCCAAACGCACCCTCAATAGGCTGAAACTAAATAAAAAGAAGCTTAGATATAGTACAGACCTTCAGCCTGGTCATTCTCAGTGAACTCCTTCTCAAGAGCCCGAACAATCATGCTGACGAACCTGTCCTCCTTGGATCTCGGCAAAGCCGTGTTCAACTCAACGACGGTGGCAACGTTTCCGTCGAGCACGAAATCAGATTCAGCGACCGTTTCCTTAGCGAGTACAGACATAGAGGAGCAAAGGATGAACATGCATGTTAACAGTACTAGGGAGATTTGAGAAAAGTGTAGCCTCATTTTACGGAGAGCCGCGGCTCGACGCCGACGGAGTTAGGTGAGGCGGCGGCGGTAAGGGCCAGCCCATCAAAGTGAGTCGCCGGCGACAGAGGATGATGAGGGAAAATTGAAGAGGAAGTATTGTGGACTATTTTATCAGTAATAAAAGTCTGGGTTGCATATACACTCTCATAACTTAGTTAGTTGGGATTACTGCTATAAATAACAGGTTGTTAGTTTATTTCAAAACGTCGATGTATTTTTCTGATTCAATGAAGTAGAGATCTGGAATTAAGGAGATCCTTGGCTCCTTATTCCATTTCCGATTTACCACTTGCCCATTTATTTGTGTTTCAAATTTTTCATGGTATCAGAGCGAATCGATCTGATTCGTGTTCTACGTCTTCATTGAGTTAGATCCAGTTCAGTTGAGCTAATTTCAGCTCCTTTATGAAGACACAGGGAGGTTGGCCACCATTGCCGGAAAATGGAGGTAATAATGGAATCAATACTCCAACAAACACTGGAAACGGAGGATCTGTTACCAATTCTTACGATGAAAGGTTTTATCTTCACCCTTCTGATTCCACTGGAGTTTCTCTGATAGAATTAAAGCTATTAGGGAGTGAAAACTACCAAGAATGGATTCATTCCATATCAGATGCATTGTTGGTGAAGAATAAGTTGTGTTTTGTTGATGGACCTTGCTTGCGTGATTCTGTGACTGATAATCTGAGGCTTGCTTAGGATCGATGTAATGTTGTGGTGAAGTCTTGGCTCATTAATTCAAGGGTTAAAGGTACTTTTCATACCACATGTTTGACAGAATGTGGCTTTTAGTACTGGATGTTTAGTTTTGTATACTTTTGGTACCAAACGTTTGAAAAAACGTGGTTTTTGGTACATCCGTTAGTTGGCCGTTAGTTTTGGCCGTTAAATGACATGTGCAAGTCACGTGATCAACTATAAACTTTTAATTTTGTTCAATTTAGTCCCTCAAATATATTCCTAACTTTTATTTTGTTTAACTTAGTTATAACACTTCAAATCAGACCCAATTAAACCAATCGAATTCAATTGACATAGCCCCATTTGGGTCAAATTTACCCAATTGGGGATAAGTCCCAACTGGGTTTGATTTTGAAGCTTTAGGACTAAATTAAACAAATAAAAATTATGAATATATTTGAGGGACTAAATTGAACAAAATTAAAAGTTTATAGTCGATCACGTGACTTGCACATGTCATTTAACGGCCAAAACTAACGGCCAACTAACGGATGTACCAAAAATCACGTTTTTTCAAACGTTTGGTACCAAAAGTATACAAAACTAAACATCCAGTACTAAAAGTCACATACGGTCAAACATGTGGTATGAAAAGTACCTTTAACCCTTAATTCAATTTCGAAGGATCTTACTCATGGAATGCACTATAGTCCTACTGCGAGGGTGATTTGGGAAGATATCAGGGAACGTTTTTAGCAAAATTGATGGGACTAGAATTTACCATATGACTAGAGAAATCTATCAGATTAAGCAAAGATCACTGATTTTGAGAAGTTAAAGACTTTGTGGGATGAGTTGGCCATTGTTGATGATGAAGGGCTTTGCAATGATTGCTTGATATCTCCTAGAGCCTTAGCAAGGAGAAAAGCAAAAGTTATTACAATTCCTGATTAAGCTGAGTGATAGTTTTGCATCCAATAGATTTGCATTGCTTATAATGCATCCTCTTCCTTATTTGAACTATTCATATTCTCTTCTTATCCAAGAATAAAATCAGAGAACAGTCTCAAGCTATATGTCTACCGAGGTTTCTGATACAGCCTTATACTCCTTAAATTCTCAAAGGCCCAAAAGTAGCTTCAATTCCCAACCTTGTTTCAATCCTACAAATAAGTTCAGTCGATCAAAGCCAAGAAGGGACTGGTCATGCACCTATTTCAAAAAGAAAGGTCATCAGGAAGACAATTGTTGGAGGAAACATGGAGTTCCTGATGAAATAAGGAAAATGTGGGCTATTGCTGCTATTACTGAGATGACAGAACGAGTTGAGGAATCAAAAGGTGGAGGAGGAGGATATCATCAAGACTATGGAACTCCCATGGATTTACCAATAGCATCTCCTGCCACTGCACGAAGTTTAAAGTCTTCTTCAGATTATAAGGCCAACATGGTGAATCATTTTGCAGGTATAAGTACTATGTTTACTGTTGTTGTGTTTGTTGATCCAACTGCTAGTTCACAATGGAATATTGATAGTTGGGTAACTAATCATATGACCTATCAAAAATGTTGGTTATTTGATGTCAAGAAAAATAATAGAGGCACCAAAGATGTTACACTTCCAACTGGACATACAGTAGAGGTGACTCATATTGGAAATTGTGTAGTAAATGGAAACTTGGCTCTAAAAAATGTTCTTCTTGTGCCAAATTTTCAATACAACCTGATATCTGTCTCACAACTTTGCCGAGATTACTCTTGCTCAGTGGAATTTGATGCTGATTGTATGAAGTTTCAGGGTCACTTAACTGGGGACTCAATGGTGATTGGTAAACAGTCAAGGGGCATTTGTGTACACAATGGAGTTGGATTGAATGGGGGAGTTGCAGCATTATTGGAAGAAGTGGATGCAGCTTCTCTTTGGCACAGGAGATATGGTCATATACCTTTAGCTCAGTTACAAAAGGTTGTTTGTTTGAAGAATGATAAAAGTAGTTTGAGAGATTGCTTGATATGTCCTTTAGCAAGACAGACCAAAACTTCATTTCCAGTTAGTAACACTCATGCGAATTTCCCATTTGAACTTGTTCATTTTGACTTGTGGAAGCCTTATAAGACTCAAACCATTGAAGGGCACCGATATTTTCTCACCATTGTTGATGATTATTCTCAACACACTTGGGTTTACTTTATTAAATGGAAGGATGAAGTTTTTGAACATATTAAGAACTTTCTACTGAGAGTGAGGACTCAGTTTCAGAAGATGATTCAAACTTGCAGAACTGATAATGGTTCTAAATTTGCCAACAATGCTATGAAGGAGTTATTCAACTTTTGGGGGATTAATGACCAAACTAGCTGTGTTTACACACCTCAACATAATGAGGTTGTTGAGAGGAAGCATAAACACTTGCTTGAAGTGGCTAGAACAATCAAATTACAAGCACATGTTCCAAACAAATATTGGAATCATTACATCAACACAGCTTGTTATCTCATTAATATGATGCCTTCAACAGTTTTAGATGGAAAATTTCCCTTTGAAGTATTGCACAAGAAGAAATTTGATCCCACTATTTTGATGGTCTTTGGATCTTTGTGTTTTGCAGGTAACTTCACCAATTCTGACAAGTTAGGTTCGAGATCAATTCCCTCAGTCTTCTTAGGGTACTTACCAACACAGAAGGGTATAAACTTCTCAATATTGATTCTCAACAAATCTTTGTTAGTCGAGATGTGCTTTTTAAGGAGCATACTTTTCCTTTCACAATGAAGACGGAAGATTTCAGAAAACTCCTAGAAAATGATGTTATTTCTCAACCAAATAGTTTTGAGGAGGAAGAATATATTGATACAGTCATACATGCTAATCATGAGGATTTAATTTGACCTAATGAAAATATTGGTGAAAGTTTTGCTAGTATTAAAGATGCAGCAGATGTTATAGTCTCTCATTTGCCTCAAGAGACACCTCTCTCCTCAAGTGATTCCTCAAGACACTCCTCAAGAGACTACTTCTTATGAGATTATTATCTCTTAGACTTATGAGATTATTGTCTCTTAGAAAAGACCTAGCAGTCCCAAGATTCCACCTAAATGGACATCTGATTATGTTATGTATAGCTCTTTTATTTCATATGAGAGGCTTTCTCCTCAATACAACTGCTTCATCAGTCAGATGTCTAAGTTGCATGAGCCCTTGACTTATGAAGAGGTCTCCTCATATCCTCAATGAAATAAAGCAAAGGAAGCAGAGATTAAGGCATTGGAAGATAATGGAACTTGGTCTATGGTTGATCTACCACCTCACAAGAAGACCATTGGATGCAAATGGGTATATAAAGCCAAATACAATGAAGATAGGTCTCTTCATAGGTACAAGACACAGTTGGTTGCCAAGGGATACACTTAGAAGGCATTGACTGATTTCAAAGAAACTTATTCTCCTGTAGTTAAGATGGTCACTATGAGAACTCTTTTATCAATTGCTGCAGTTAGAGGATGGAACATCTATCAATTAGATGTAAATAATGCATTCCTACAAGGTGACTTGGATGAGGAAGGTTACATGGAGATTCCTAAAGAGTTTCAACAAGATGTCAGTTCAAGGGAGCCAAGACAAGCCTGCAAACTAAAAAAATCCTTATATGGACTCAAACAGGGTTCAAGACAATGGAATCTAAAGTTGTCTTAATCCATCAAGAAGCATGGTTATGAACAAAGAAGATATGATTATTCTCTGTTTAGTAAATTTGGTGAATTTGGGAGACAAGTTCATCTATTGATCTATGTGGATGACTTATTGATTAGTGGGTCTGATCCAGTGAGATTGAGGACTTGAAGAATGTTCTACAATCACACTTTAAGCTTAAGGATTTAGGGTCACTCAAGTATTTTCTTGGACTTGAAGTAGCAAGGTCAGAGGAGGACATCGTTATCAACCAAAGGAAATATGCTTTGGAACTTGTTGAAGAAGCTGGTTTGCAAGATTCTAAGGCAGCCCATACTCCCATTGAACAAAATATCAAATTAAGTTCCATTGAATATGATAAGTTCTTTGGACTTAATCAATATGATTACCCTATTGAGGATGCTGAAAGTTATAGGAGGATTGTTGGTCATCTCTTGTACTTGACAATGAAAAGACCTGACCTCTCATATCTAGTGCAGACCCTTAGTCAGTTTGTACATGCTCCAAAGAAGTCACACATGGATGCAGCAATGAGAACTGTGAGGTACATAAAAGGGAATCCAGGCCAATGACTACTTTTGTCAGCTACTACTGATTTGCAGTCTATGATAATATTTGTGATAGTGACTGGGATCATGCTCAGTTACAAGGAAATCAATTTCAGGGTACTGTTTAAATTGGGAAGCAATATGCTTTTCTGGAAGACAAAGAAACAACTAACAATATCCCTTTCAAGTGTTGAGGCCGAGTATCGCCGTACGAGGAAAGAAACTGCTGAGGCAATATTGATTGAAGGATTGCTAAAGGAGTTTGGTATCCAATGTGTTAAACTGCATGAAGCTTCAGTTGATCTAGAGTAAACACTTCATTGGATATTTGTGATCGCATCAGATTAAACTTGTAATTTCCATTTTTTTTAATAAGAGGAAATACAACACTATTGGGCATTGACAATGAAATAGCTCATAGCCAATATATATATATATATATATATATCAAAAAAAAAAAAAAGCTCGATAGATTGTATTTTCTTTAATTAAAAAGGAAAATTGCACCTTTTTTTTAGTTTTTAATCCAAAACTATTGCGCATTATAATCTTATTAATTTGAATTATGATTTACCCATTATGTTAATAATTATTATTATTTTTTTCTAAAAGGGAATGCTATAATAGTTGCAATATGGTCACATCATAGTCACACAATAACGGTGGATTTATTTCAATAAATACTCAAAAAATATCGAATTAAGATTCCTTATTTCTATATTTGTTTCGTGAAAATCTGTATAAAATAAAATCCAATTTCGAAACGGGCTGGAATAACAATTCTAGTATCCACTCATATTTCTCATAACAATATATGGCATATAAGTCAAATTAGTCATTCATCTAATACACTAGTTTATTGGATTATTAGGTCATCCATTCGTTCTGTATCATAATATATAGTGTTAATGGTTCATTTTATACTACTTCTTTGACCAAAATTCACTTTCGGTACCATTTTTTTTTTATATACTTTTGGTACCAATGGTTTGAACTTTGTGCATTTTTTATACATCCGTTAAAATTTCGTACAACTTGGCCGTTAAGTGTCACGCGCCGTGCACGTGAGTAGCCCTAAACTTTTGATTTAGTTCAATTTAGCACTTCTAATTAGGGATGGCAACGGGGCGGATCGGGGCGGGTTTTCACAGCCCCGAACCCGCCCCGCGGGTCTGCCTGGCAGACCCGGACCCGGGCAGCTGTCCCTCTCGGGGCGGGTCAGTTGATGAGAAAATGCCCGCGGGTCGACCCGCGGGGCCCCGACCCGCCCCGCCTACAATTTGTTATTGGCGAGATAGATTTTAAGATCCAGTCGAATGACGAGTATTTGACCTCATCTAATGCCTATGCTGATTAAATCTTGTCGGTGAGAAATCAGAGGAAGCAACCACCTACCGAAGACCTCATCTAATGCCTATGCTCATTAATTCTCGTCAGTGAGAAATCAGAGCGAGCAAGCACCTCTACCGAAGACAATAGCAACACGACCCCTACCAGAGAGGACGGATCGATCGAAGGAGTAACAGATGGAAGTCGGAATTGACGAAGGTGTAGATGAGGTACCGCCGGCGGGAGCAGCTTCGTGAGGTCTGTAGATTATTAGGGTTCTCTTCTTTCTTCGTGACGACTAAAATAAGACTGCTTATGTATGGAATAATGTTAGCTTAACTTTGGGCCTTTGGTAAGAAAATGTTGGCCCATATCCACTTAGAAGAAACGACTTGAATGATAATAGTTGGGCTAAGTTTGTTTTTTTTTTAATATGATTGGTTGGGCTTAGAAAGTTATAGAAATACTTGGTCTACGGAAGGTTGTTTATCAGATGATGCATGTATTATCTTCGGG
Source organism: Clarkia xantiana subsp. parviflora (assembly GCA_036873135.1). NCBI lineage: Eukaryota > Viridiplantae > Streptophyta > Magnoliopsida > Myrtales > Onagraceae > Clarkia > Clarkia xantiana. The sequence continues at coordinate 22,729,966 of JAPTYO010000014.1, forward strand.
GCGGGTCTACGGGGCCCCGCGCCTCTAGACCCGGACCCGCCCCGCCCCGAGTCTGCTCCGCCCCGAACCCGTCCCGTGACCCGCGGGTCGGCGGGTCAGCGGGTCAAAACCGGGTCGGGGCTCCGCGGGTCAGCGGGGCCCCGAGACCCGTTGCCATCCCTACTTCTAATACATCCCTAACTTTTAGAGTGTTCATTTACTCCTAAAATTTGAAAATCGAACCAGAGACTAAACTTGATTTTCAAATTTTAAGACTAAAATGAACAAATTAAAAGTTATGAATGTATTAGAGGGACTAAATTGAATAAAATAAAAGTTTAGGGCTACTCACGTGCACGACATGTAACACTTAACGGTTAAATTGGTCGAAATTTTAACGGAGGTATAAAAAAGGAACAAAGTTCAAACCATTGGTACCAAAAGTGTAAAAAAAAATTGAAGAAGTACCAAAAGTGGATTTTGGTCAAAGAAGTTGTATGAAAAGAACCTTAACCCTAATATATATAAAACAATACGAAACTACTGCTTTGGGCCAAGATTAAACAAATGTTGGCACATCAATGCAAACAAAAACTGTGATCAAGGCCACAACTGCCCATCACATGACCACCTTCTTCAACCTAGTGAAGACAAGATCCAGTTCTTCAAGCACTGGAGAACAATGACAATCATGTATGGCTTTTCCAATGAAATAAACTACTTTATTAGTTTTTTTAAAACAAATTCCTAGTATTTTTCTGTATTTCTATTTGATTTTCGCATCTATATGGTATAGGCGACAAAAAAACCTAGTATAAGTGATAACTTCTACCCTGATGACAATAGCATTGTTCGATATGTGCACTTGCCTCCCCAAAAGCATCATTTTTCTTCATGCAGCTGAAAAGTTTGAACTTTGGAGATAATAATAATTCATGAAAAAGTGAAGTAACATGCTTTTATTCGGAAAGTAATGATTGTTAATCAGCAAAGAGAGAAGAAATTAATGATTGTGCAGCTGCATCACTTTCTGCAGAAAGGTAGAGTAATTCATTTTTAAAGTTGCTAAACTATACAGCTGAAGCAATCAGATCTGTGCCTATGTTTCTATTCAAATATGGAGACACCACTCTAATTTAATATGCAAGCAGACTCTAGCAAGCTTTAGATCTTCTTGGTGTTACTTTTTATTTTATTTCGATAACATTAAAAAATCCGTATTAACCTGATGAATAGTGTTTTTATTTAAGGTTAACACAGTAATTTCCTTATTGAGAATGATGAATACCTAAACAGTATAGTTATTGCATACAGAATATTGTTGAGTAGTACCAACCAACATACAATATATTTCTGGCCGTGATGGTATAGTCATGGAAGCCGAACAGCAACCCTATAAGAAGCAAAATGACAATGGTTTTGTTATTAAGTTGGCTGCTATACTATATGAACAGTTGGGCACTATGGGTTCCAAAGACATGTTAACTTGTCTGTACCTGCATATGCTGCGATTCAACCCTGTTTCCGTAGTTGCTTAAGTCGGCTTCTAAAGAGGAATCATGCTGAGAATCTCTTCAATGCTTTCATATTGTAAAATCCTATCACCAAAGATTTCCAAGTACAGAAAACATCAGAAAATTGCCTAAGATGGATAAAACAGTTCTCTACCAAGATCAAATATGTAGAGAATCCATCATAGATTTGAAGATCTAATGTTTTTCAGCATTTTAGACCAGAAAATGCAGTTCCATATTGCCCATAGTTTTCTTTGTTTTTTTTCTACTCAATTCAACAACCGCCCAAGGAAATTTCCAAAGAATAAAATAAAAGCCAAGTTGACATATTGTAAATCTTTGTACATACTGTGCGTTTGTGAGAAAACTTTTCCATGATACTATAATCATAAAGAATGCTTAGATTGCAAGAGATAGCTTAATTGACTTGCAGAGCACTAGACAAGGAAGATAATGAATCACATGGAGGTGGATTAACTGAACTTGGACTAATGTACACAATGCTACTTTCAAGGCACTAATTTCTCCAAAAAATGAAAGTTACAGTTAATCAATAACGAACCTTTTATGTATATAAAAATGGTGCACTGCCCCCCATATATTTGTTCCAATGTGGGGGTTGCCCTGTTTATGTTTTTTTTTTTGCTAAATACGCCCCATATGTTTTCTAGAAATGCTGTTGGTTGAGCCGTAACTGAGCCTACCGTCTTTTTGTTAAAATTGGAGATTTTTTTTAGAACCACTATGTTATTTTTGGAACATTTAAACGAAAGGGGCAACAGCAACAATTTTTGGGAACATAGAGGGGTGCCCCCTATATTGACACAAACATATGGGGACAATTTACCATTTTTCCCATAATAGTATGTAAAAGAGCTATTGACCTTCCCCTATCTAAGCCTATAAATACTTCAGCAAGTTAAGTTGACTCTTCAAGCTGAGCAAAGTAATCACACAAGGATACATCTGAAAGAAAACAGATATTACCAGTGAGAGATGGAGATCCCTGTGATAGATTTCAGTCAGCTCGTTGGTGAGAACAGAAGCAAAATAATGGCGCAGCTCCACCATGCTTGTGAAAAATGGGGCTTCTTTAAGGTAAAAGCTTGACCAAATACCTCTTTCTGTTAAAATTAATGTCTGTTTCAGCTTATCATTTTGCCAACACCTGCAGATTGTTAACCACGACATTGACAAAGGCTTGATGGACGAAGTGAAGCATCTGGTGAATCTACACTATGAAAATAATTTGAAGGGCAGTTTCTATGAGTCTGATGTGGCAAAGAGATTGAGCAGTGGACATACCTCTAGAATGGACTGGGAAAGTAGCTTTTTCATCTCTCACCGCTCGAAATCCAATATTGATGAATTATCAAACCTCTCAGATGATATCCGGTGAGTTTAGAATCCAGCCCCCAGAACAAATAAATTTGCAGAATAATTTTTGTCTCCATAGATTAATTAAGTTAGTCTTTCTTACTATTGCAGAGATGCCATGAACAATTATGTGACTCAACTGATTCATCTAGCTGAGCTGCTCTCTGAGCTCATGTGTGAGAACCTCGGCCTGGAGAAGGATCACATAAAGAAGGTTTTTTCAGGAGAAAAAGGCCCTTCTGTGGGAACAAAAGTGGCAAAATACCCAAAATGCCCCAAACCTGAACAGGTCCGGGGACTCCGGGAGCACACTGATGCTGGTGGCATCATACTCTTACTCCAAGATGACCAAGTCCCAGGACTTGAGTTCCTCAAAGATGGAGAATGGGTTCAGATTCCTCCATCCAAGAACAATGAGATTTTTATCAACACAGGAGATCAGGTAGAAGTTCTCAGCAATGGAAGGTATAAGAGTGCTCTGCACCGAGTCATGGCTGACAAGAACGGAAGCAGACTTTCCATTGCTACATTCTACAATCCGGCTGGTGATGCCATAATTTCTCCTGCTGCCAAGCTGATGTACCCCAATCAATTTAGTTTTGCAGATTATCTGAAGCTATATTCCGCTTCTAAGTTCCTTGACAAGGAACCTCGCTTTGAATCCATGAAGAAGATGACAAGCACCTACAAGGGAGTCTCTGTCTAGAACCACCCTATTTCCCTTCTTTACAATACAGAGTGTTTTGTAATCAAATGTGAAGGCACACACTAAGTCTTCCTTTGTCTATGTAATTTTTCCCTTAAGTGAACTTTTTTTTTGGCAAAAAAAAGTATAAACTTGAATTTGAAGAACTCCAAACTTTGGCAATCCGAGCTACAAAGTTGAAAGCTTTGATAGGATAGACTTGGTTACAAAGGTATTGGTACATTCAACTGCTTTAATCAAGGTCAACTTATGAGACATCAGTGCTGAAGAACATTTGGTGACAAAGCATAGCAAAAAGTTTCCAAATTTAAGAGATTTAGAAAAAACTTTAGACAGCGTCACAACCTGAGAAACAATCTGATCCACTGAGTCCTGTGTTAAATGAACATTATGATTCATAATATTCTGAAGGAGACTAAAAAATGACTCAGTCCATACCAGTCCATGAGATAGCAGACTCTGGTGCAACGGAAGGAAAATAATGAAGCTTTTCTCATCTTTCCCACCACTGAGCAGCTTCTGACAGAAAGCAGTAACATGAGCCGAGTGGAGACATTCTTTGATGATTCTGGTGATGACATCAGCAATCGGACTGTTGATGCCTTCTTTTCGTAAAATAAGAGGAAAGAGAAGTCCATACTCAGCAGCTCTCTGGTGATGCTTACAATATTCAAGCACTGCAGATAGCAGTACTCGAGATATTGGGACATCAAGAATCAACAACTTAGGAAGGACAAGTGAACATAGGACTCGGCTAGGCCATGACAGCTCGTCTTCAGCTGCACTTGTTAGATGGGCAAGAAGAATTGAAGTGGTCTCATCATCTGCTCTCCACGGTTCAATAAGTTCCATTGCAGCAAAGGAATCAGATTCTCTTCTTGAACAGAGCTCCCGAATGTCATTAGCTAGGGTTACAATTTTTGTGGTTGATTCAAAGTTTAGAAGCTGCTGTTTCAGACTGATTGCAACTTCATGAATTTGTTTCTCAACATAAACAGGATGAACCTCATTTTTCGAGTCTGACTCAGTATCCTGTACTCTACTATCTCTACCTTGACTCGGTAACCCATCATCACCATAATCCTCATCAATGGAATCAGAGTATACTACTGAACTGAACTCATCGAAAGATACTGGAAGCCAAGGGAAGAGTGGTGGCTTTCTTCTTGCCTCGTTCATTAACCACTCTGGTACCGATTCAAATTCATCGCTTGCTTTCTCCTTTGTGGAAATGCTTGAAACATATGAAGCGTTTCTATCAGACAAAACATCGAACAGATGTCGTGCAGCTCTCTCAACCCAAAAATCAACCCCATCACCGCTGGTCAGAATGGCGCGCGCAAGTTTCAAGAGCTCTAGGGCAGTGAACCGTTGGCGCTCAAGGGCAAGGACCGACAGTATCCGAGACTGCACCATACATGGCAAAGTCTGCATAAACATCAACCTGCACAGAGATCAACCAGCACTGAGCAATAAGAGCGCGCTAATGAAGCTAATTTCTTGCTGGATTGAATCTACCTTATGGTTCGCGAGCTTGTAGAAGGAGGAGAAGAGGAAGAAGAATCGACGATAATGGCAGTTTGCGGTTGCGCAAGCAGAGACAAGAAAGCGGCAGCGGTGATTCGGGTAGCTGATGAGGCGTCAAATGATTCCTCTAACCACCGTACAGCATCGGTCTCCGGCGTCGGCGAGTTGAGGAAGATGTCGAACAGTGGGACCCACGACTCCATTTTCACCTCTGCTGCAGCGCTTCTCTCTCTTCTACGTTTTTGGCCGGAAAATCGCCAACAACCGCAATCCCGAAAGCGCGGGATAGATAGTTTCAGTCTTTCAGGGACGCGGTGGTTCCATTTTGGTTCAACTTATCTCAACTTAAATTTCATCCTCAAACTATAAATTTATTCAATTTAGTTATTGAATTCACTCATTCCATTTATTTTTATTTTTATTATTGGATTTTTCTACCATGCTTTGGGAGCACCATGCTTTTGGTTTTTTTAATACTATGGTGGACTTAATTGTAACATAAGTAAAACTTTAAAAGTATGAAAAAATATGAATTTTTTTAACTACACCTAAGATGTGTATCATACTATTAATAATATCAATTTCCCTATGGGTTTCACCTTTAGGGCAATAGAAAAATAAAAAAAATTAGTGGCAAAAGCATGGTGCTCCCAAAGCATGGTAGAAAGGTCCTTATTATTTCCTTGATTTTTATTTATTTCCTGAACTGTTCAGTTTTTTACTTGTTACAGACTTGTATTTATATTTTCATTCCATTTTTTTTCGACCAAAAAATTTTATAAGGAAAAATAAACCATTTACTTATAGTGGGTTTTCGATTCGATTTTTCTGTTTAAACCGAAATTCCAAAAATATCATTCATTATTTAAAATATTCATAATTTCCATAGACCATATCGAATTGAAAAAATAAATAACGTCCACTAATACAATCAAATAAAATACAAAATAAAAGTAGGAAAATCACAACTCACGTGTGCATCTTTTACAATTTATATTGAAGTAATTAATAAATTATATTAATTAATACCATTTAATATATATATATATATATATATATATATATATATATATATTAACCTAACGATTGGTTCGATCCTCACAGACCTCAAAGCTCAAAGAACAAACATGTAAAAAAAACTGAACTAGAGTAGAAAAATCCATTTGAAAACTGAATCGAACATTATTGGTTCGAAATTTTCGGTTCGGACCGAATCATTCTCGTCGGGTTTTCTGACCCACCGGATTTTGCTTTCACTACTAACTTTTGGATATCCCAAAATCAGACTAATACCAAACGATTTCTAATATTCATTATTCAGAACCGTACCAAACCAGGAACAATTTCGAACATGTTAGGAACCGATCGGTTCCGATAACCGTTAAGGAACCAATTACTATTTTTTTTTTCCAAATAAATCATCTTGTTCTAGGTACCCAATTTGGATCAAAACTTGGGTTCTGAGTATCATTTCGAAACTGAAACTTGTACATAGTCAATTCTTTAAAAAAATTCAACATTTCCACAAATAAGAATCTCAAATCTTACAATCATATAATAAATATAAAACAAAATCAACAATATTTTTTTTTTTAAAAATAGGGTTACTATTTTTTGTATACAAATATTCTAAACCAGATTTGGATATTTGAATACCCGTCCCAAATATTTATTTCGGAACCAAACCGAAAATACTGGTTCTTATAAGTTTACTCCAAAATCGTCCTAGAACAATTTCCGGGCCCAAAAGCCCAGTTCCAATTAGGTTCCTAGTCCAACCTAAGTAATTTGCTCACCATTGATTTTAATTTTATCCATACATCAAAAATGACAATGGATAACTACTTACTCTTGACAACTTTATAAGTAACTGATTTAGTTTCATGTATAAATAATATAATAATATATTTTTTAAAGTGAAATCCATTTACACATTTTTTTAATCCACCATCACAAAAACAAGCAATAATTTCTTAAATTATAATGCTCCAATTATATGTCAAGTGTTAACTTAAAATTTAATATTATTAGATTAGATTAGATAGTTATAGATAAAAGCAAAACAAAAAAAGAGTTGTAACCCTCAGCCACAGTTACAGGTGAAATGATCTTCTTTACATTTGAGGAGGAACACAGATGTACAGAACATGTAATGACAATAACCAGTTAACAGAGACGAACTTATGGTTAAGAAGAGGCTAGTTCCAGATTGAGATCCCCGACACCGTTGTTTGGTCCTATGCTAGCTACATCGAAATTGCCGAAAGGAAAAATGTTGTCGTAACAGATGTTATTTACCGACGATATTGAATCTCTTGCCGACGGAATTTTGGGTTTTATCGACGGAAATTTTTTCGTCGGTAAAACCGGTACATTCAGTAGTGCATGGTTGTGTTCGTCTGATCTAGGCGACTCCAACCATAGCCTGACCTAGCATTGGGCTGGACCTGGGCTAGGTCAACTGGGACCTAGTTCAAATTTGAGTCCAATCATATCTAGGTTCCAATTTACCTAGTCCGGGTTGAGCCCATGGCTAGGTCAAACCATGGTTGGAGTCGCCTAGGTCAAGCGAACATAATTATGGCCGATTCTAGCCCAAGGTTCGACCCAGGCTAGGTCAATTGAGCCAAGACTTTGATTGGAACAATTTTAGGGACTAAATAATACAAAAGAAAAATTAGGGATGTATTAGATTGACTAAACTGAATCAGATTAGGGAAATATATTTGTCTATTCAAGTGTCATTAGTGATAACGTGCTAGACACATGATCACTTTCCATCCAAAATGGATGAGTAAAGTGACGGTGCAACAGTTTGGACTTCTAATCTATCTAAAAATCACAAAAACTATTTCGAGTACCAATTTATCGACCCGTAGTATCTCATTCACATGTTTGATTTAAAACCATATCTATATATATGAAAAGATTTGGATATGTGAAATATCAATAGCACTAAGGTTACTATTCATAATAGAACCAAATGTTGTCATAATTCACACATCACTTCTCTTTTATACTATATATATATATATATATATATATTGAGCAATACTAATGAGGCTCATTCATTTAAACATTACTATCCTATATTTCTCTCTATATATATACACGTACGAATAAAGAGTAAATTATTATCTCATAATATGCAACATCGGATACCATGTTGTGACAATGATTTTAAAGTTGACATCTAGCTCATGAATGATCGATCATGATGATATATCCTTTTTTGGTTCCTTTTTTATTATAATTTACCTGCTATTTAAACCTAATTTTATGCAGACATATCCTTATTGAGCATAACAATAACACAAATATATCTGCATAAAATTAGGTTTAAATAGCAGGTAAATTAAAGATATCCACTTAATTAAACTAGCACATCTTATAAAACTAGACAATATCTTACGTTCACCTCTTACCCAGAAAAAAAAAAAATTACGTTCACCTTTAGTTTGTGGCTACATATATGATAACCATATATAGGGTTAATTAGTACTTAAAAAAATTAACTATAATTCATGTTATTAATCGCTATTCTAGATTTAAAATGTTGATATTCGGTGTCCCAATTATCAGATTAGTTAATTTCCACATTTTTATTTTGAAATTTATGGAACAAAAACATATTGTTTAAATATTAAATTTTAAGTCGAAACCATGAGTAACAACCTGAAACTAAGTTGGAAACTACATATTTTTGTTGTTTAAAACACCCATTCTAACCCTAAAATCAGGTGGAAAGCAACAAATTTAATATTTGGGATATAAATATAATATAATAAGATTTTAAATATGATACAAATGATTAGCAACTATAGTTGTGACTGTTTTGGTTCTTAACCATATATAAATAATATGTGTATATATATGAATAGACAATATTAAGTAGTTGACATTGTTGGTTCATGTCTCTCCACATAATATATATTTATGAGATGAAGAGGAGTGTGGCTTCTCGATGCGCCATTAGCCATTGATCGATAGGGGATGGGGGGACCATATATAATTCTGTTGTTTGTATATATATATATATATATATATATATATATATATAGAGGTGTTGCTACAAACTGTGAAATTTCAAGTGAAATTTCTATAGAAAGTGATATAGGGACCTACTAAGCACCAATACATTTGCTTTTTTACTTTCTCTTTCCTACTTTCTATTGAAATTTCACAAGAAATTTCACATTTTAAAAATTTACTTATAGCTTCTCTGCTAGATTCTATTGATTCAGAGGCGGCCGCTTGATCGAGCTAGTGTGTACTCGCAGGGCAGTAGATATGCTTTCTTTTTTAGAGTTGTATAATAATATAAACCCTAGATAGAGATAGCTTATTTTAAGCAGCTGCTCTGCTCAGATCTGCGACAAGAAGATAACCACAAATCAGAACAAAAAGCTGCCAATCCTACGACTACACCGCTAGCTAGCTAGCTTGATCAAACATCTCCATCATCATTTATATATACAATGATATTTGAGATATTATTAGTTACAATTCTGCATGAGGAGGTTTGATTATTACTTTTTTTTTCAAGAGAAAACTTTATTATTATACTGCAATAAAAAGTTTAATCCGGATTACAATTTAAAATCAAAATAGATAATAGAGCATGTTTTTTTGTTTTGTTTTTTCTGCCAACGATAATAGAGGAGGTTTAATTATTAATACACACATTTACATATATAGTTTCTGTTAAAAGGTAAAAAAATCTAAGGTTTTTATAAATCTAAGGGTTAAAGGTACTTTTGATGCTACATGTTTGACTTGTCTAGGTTTTTAGTGTCATGTGTTTAATTTTGTAGGCTTTTAGTGTCATATGTTTGAGAGGTTGTATGTTTTTAGTATTTCCGTTAGTCAACAGTTAGCTTGACCGTTAAATACTTTTATTTTGTTCAATTTAATCCTCAAATTTATATTATTAAAATTTAATATTTACATTTAGTCCCTATTGTTTGTTCAAGTCACCGTCCAAGACCGCCGGCCACCACCTCCAAGGTCGCCGAACACCACGAAACGGCCCGGCCACCACCCCACGGCACCGGCCACCACCACTTGGGGCCGAAAACCACCCCAATTGGTGGTGGCCGGCCCCAATTGCTGGTCACCACCTCATTCGGAGCCGGCCACCACCAATTGGGGTGGTTTTCGGCCCCAAGTGGTGGTGGCCGGTGCCGTGGGTGGTGGCCGGCCCGTTTCGCGGCGGTCGGCGGTCTTGGTGGTGGTAAATGGTGGGCGGGGCGGCCTTGAACGGTGACTTGAGCAAACAATAGAGACTAAATTGTAAATATTAAATTTTAGAAATATAAATTTGAGAACTAGATTGAACAAAATAAAAGTAGTTAACGGTCAAACTAACTGTGTTGACTAACGGAAACACCAAAAACATATAACATCTCAAACATATGACATCAAAAGCCTACAAAATTAAACATATGACATAAAAAACCTACACAAGTCAAACATGTGGCACCAAAATTACCTTTTAACCCTAAATCTAAGGTCTATGTATGTAACTAGTTCAAGAATTCATCATATTAGGTGTTTAAAATAATAATAAAATATACAAATTAAGGAACTACCAATAAATAGGAATTTTTTACCGATATAAGCCTACATAAACAACCAAATACAAATATAGAGTAGGGACGAAATGGTCAGGATTTAATCTTGGACAGTAAAAAAAACAATAATGTACCTTCTTAGAAACCAACATGCAGATTAATTAAATATAACAAGGCTATGTATTACCCGATCATGTACATTACAAATATAGATAGCCATGTATTGTTTACATATATATCAGAAAGAGGTAGACTAAAAAAAAAAAAAAAAGTCGCTCTTCTTGAGTCGAAGTCGGTCGGAAAGTTGTCGGAGATGGCCAACTACGTCCGTTTTCTGTCGGATATGACCTGTGGTAAAAACGATAGCCGAAACTTGATCGGGAACGTTCCTGACAGGCAAAATCGGTCGGGAAACCTTGCTTACGAAAAATATCCTTAGGGAAGACGAAAGTATATCAAATCCGTAGTTAAATTTTCCGACCGATGTCCTACCGATGTACGGATGACCACAGATCTCTGAGAGGTTGTGCTGCCGCCCTCTGGAATCCAACTAGCCGGTGCTAAAGGTGTCATACGAAGCTGTAAACAGTTGGTACTGAATATGCGTGTTTAGTAGCAGAGTTTTGGTTTTCGATGAAAGTCTTTAAAATACCATTAGGTAAATGTTAATTACGCAGTTTTAGTCACCCATTACGTCTGAAACCTTCCATCGCAGTTACATAAGTTCATTTCAGTATGTCGTCTGTAGTTGTTCCGACTTTGACCTGAAATACAACTACGAGAGACATGTACGAATATTCATTGTTGACATTTAACAACCCTGCAGCCGATGCCAAAGGTATTCTGGCGAGTCGGTGTTATGTGAATTCAAATTGTTGTGTTTAGCACCATTGTATGTGATTACAATGTTAGCCTTTGGTCTTGGGTAGTTCAGATCAAATAGACTATTTCTGCGTGTAAAAACGAGATTCTATATAATGCCTTCACCGTCATGTCGGTCAATCCTGAATGTTAACTTTACCATTGCACGTTTCCATTGCTAATAACCACTTGTTGACATGCGAAATACAGTTATGACACAACACATTTAAAATCGGTTGGGTTCAAGTCAAATTGATGGAATTAGCATATGCATGCAAGTTCCCATATGTTGGACAACATCTGATGTAATAAAAATATGTATTCATACATTTGTAATGCGTTTTACAAATTGTATTTACAATAACTTACTGAAGAACAACTTTTCAGTTCAACCTATGTTGACATAACATATTTCCGTACTTTTACAGATATAATACATTTTTGTCTTAACGTCCTTTTATATTTTCCATATCGGTTAGTCAGTTTGAAACTTGGTTCGGTGATGGACGTCGCTACAAAAATATTAAACAAAATGAAGACACAATCGTTAGTTATAATACATCTATGTCTTCAACTGAAATACGTTGTTTACTGAAAAATAGAGACACAAGAGTTCATAACCTGCCAGCCAATAAGATTGAACAGTCACTCCAGGAAGGTCTGCCCATGTTGATGCTCTTACGTAGATGTACACAACGTATGTAAGTTAATGATGCAGTTGATCCAGCCTTAAGTTGCCAAAGTAAGCTATTCAAACCTGGGAAGACGAACAAATCAGATATAAAAAGAATACACATAGTTAGCAGCGTGTTAGGCGGAATAACAAGATGGGAAGCCAAGTAGATTGCCATTTTACCTGACTTTGGCGTATCACCAGAATGTTATTGTGGCCAGTCGACCACTAGACATGGGAAGCACGGTGAATGGAGGAGAAGACTGTGGTAGCAAGGGAGATGAACATACAGAGTCTCTATATCGAAGGTACTTTAATATAGCCTCCAAAAGGGAGGATGAAAATTTGAAATTCCAACTAATTGGAGCAAATGAATTCAAATCGCCCCACCCCCACTCTTTTCTCCCTCCTTTTAATTAGATATATTAATGAAAACTCGGATTTCAAAGTCCAACTGACTGGATGTGTGTGTCCAAGCATATCAATTATAAAGTTGGAAATTATTACATGTTGTGCCATTGTGTCTGCTTTCAGAATTTTGACTGATATAATGTCGTAATGTCTATCATTACAGTTCAATGTATTGTTTATTTCTACATAAAATACTAACATTGTATAAATTACATATTATATTTTGGAAATAATTTTTTTTTCAATTTAATTATGTAATTTTATTTTACATTAGAAGTCTCGCCTAATAGCTAACACATAGTAGACGGTATATAAATAAATTAAAACAAAACGAAGGTGTCACATGGGATACGATAATTAAAAATTATGTAACATATTTCATTATGCTTTGTTTAGATTAACATTGTTAAATATATATGTATCAAAACAAAATAAGATGGCTCAGATTGAAACAAATGATTTTTCACAAACTAAATTGTCGACCATCAAACACTTATGTCGACATTGTGTGACGAAAGAGATACATGACATCAATACGTTGAATGGTATGAGACTATTTTAAGCAAATAAAAAATTGTAATGACAACATTTATCAACAGATGAATTTTATTTGCATCAAAAGTATAAACAATGTCAGATAAATCTGTTTTCACGTTCAAAGTTATATTTATCAACTTTACTTTAGGTGCCTATGAGAAGTGTGAAAAATCAATGGTCGGGACTGTGTGATTATTACATTTCCAGGAAATACAGTCTTTTGCATTAAAGGGTGGGCCTATCAGTGGATCTTAATAATTATCGTGTCGTTGGGCCTAGAAGACTGTGTGAATTACTTCAACTCAACGGTTATAAAAATGGGGAGATTCCTTTCAGTTTTCATTCACTCACAACGATTATGAATATTCCAAGTTCAACATTATGCCTTCTGTCTAAATTGTTGATGATTTGTGCATGCGACATCTTATTCAGGTTTTGCGATGTCACCATTTTTTCTGCTTACGAGTTCACTTATTCTTGTTATATTCTTCTTGTTATATAAACGTGACCCCCTGTTTGTACTAACATTGCTAGGAGCAGCGTTCATTCGTCTTCGCCTCGTTTGATAGTTATTTGCTGAAATCAGAATCCATCCTTATCGTCGAAGTGTTGTTGGTTCTATCCTTGATGGCGTCACAGACATACAACACTCGTTTATTTATAAATTTCTTCATATTCTCTGAAAAGATGCATCATGAACTCTCAACGTCATAGAAAGACGCATTATCAACCCGTAAGGTAGGGAGGTTGGTCTCCCTACTTACGGGAGTTCATGTGTGCGCGAGACTGCTGTCTGCTCTGTCAATATGCTCAAAAGTGCATGTGAGTACCCGGAGGGTGATTATGTCCATTTGAGAAGGCCTTCATGATTGATCAAGTCACTGTTGTTTAGGTTATTAAAGGGACGGTACAACTGCTTTTTTAAAAGCACGAGCATAACCCGATTCACCCCATTCTCTTTCATCGGATGTGAAACATAATCAGGTGAGTCGAGTTTTGTCCGTTCATGTATAAAGCGATTGTACCGTACCTTGCTGTATATCTTCATTGTCTAGTTATTCAGGATGTTACAAAGTTTAAATGGTTAGTGTGGCTCAGCAAGCAGTACTTTGAACATTTTCAGTATTCATATATCTAGGTACAAAACATTGTTATTGTCTGCACAAATGTTTTCATATGAAGACATAAGTACTTTTCTTTGTCTGTATATGTCGGAAGTTATGCCGGCATAATATACTATGGAATGTATTTTCTGCATTAGCCATAGTTTCACCCTTTTGTTCACTCTTGGGAGATGTTTTACGTACTCACAAACCTTTTCAACACCATTAAACCAGTCAATGTCTAAATTGGATGCTACCACAGTTTACTTCACCTGGTTTGTTGAGTTGTGTCGAAATACCAAATCGTCTTTCTTTTGTTTGTAATGTTTGACATACCAATTTATATATAAGCCGACATAAATAATTTGGATACTTAGTACAAGTCGTCGAATTTTTTGGATGTAGAGGAGATGTTCTTTTCTGAGAAGGAGACGATACTATCACTAAGATAAGATTTTATCGGAAAATCAGATGACTTGTGAAGACATGCTTTATGTTGACAAATGAGACTCTTGTATATTCACAAGGATAAGAAATACCAGGAAAACGACAACATATATGAATAAATGATTTACCATTACAGCGATAAGATTTACCATCAAAAGAACCAAATTTTCAGATAATTTTTTTTAACTCTTTCTATGTGATATATGTCGACATTACTGAAGGAGTCTCTGGGGTATGTGACAACCTAATGGTGGGATTTTGGTGACATTTACTTTCTTTGGAGATCGAGTCGTCGAAATTAACGGTGGGGATCAGTAATTACAGGGCGGTTGGGGATTAAATACTTTGTGGATTGAGTCAGTACAATGGTTTATTAAAATACCGTTATGCCCCTTAAAATAAAAATGTGATCTCATTGTAGGAGAAGAACAGTTGAGATACATGTGTTTATACAAAGTATGTTATGACTTTCACAATACTTGCAAATCACTACCCAACAATTGTAATTACATGAGGCCCTTTCAGTTAAACAATTTAAGTCCAATAGTTTGGTTCCTATGATAATGGTGACATGAGTTGAACCAACTTACGCCGGCATAGTGGGAGCATACGTTCAGTACATGTACATAAGGTATGTAAGCACCTCGAACAAAGCAACACCTTCATACCATATACCAAACGTTTCGATACACGCAAACATAATTAAAGTGACACCACCCGTTAATTAACACAGAAACTACAACATCACAAACATACCATATATCAACGACTAGTATATGGTGGCAATCAGAGTACTTTCAGGAGAAACATTAAGATGAATGTACTGGCCCTTTCCTAATTTGTTCGCGAGGTAAAAATCCCTCAATCATTTCTTAAACCGGTATCGCAAAGGACGTTCATGCACCGTTATATTATTGTACTTGTGCTTAGCACGTGCTGTTTCAACCCCTACCGTTCACCTCATTCCAACAGGATCTTCAATCTCCACTTCACTCAAGCAGTCAAGCCCATTGTAAACAAAAAACCTCTTTGGAATAGTCTGTACAGTCGAACGAAACTGTCAATACTTATACACATCTGAATAAACACTTCTTAATCGTCTAATGAAACGCGATATGAGATTACAGATGGAACTTACACAAAATAACTTGCTACCGGTTACTGTGATGTTGCACTGACGACCGCGGTTGTTTCCACCACCACCGTCACCTAAACAACTTAAGTCATCGGATGAAACTTCTTCCTCTTCACCAGATGAACTGTTTTCCACGACTACAGGTGCTTCTTTTAGAAGACCGTGTTGATTAAACACTTCAATTGACGTCAAATTTTCTTTGACCAGTTTGATGATGATCTTATCTCCAGTCGTTAGGCAGACATCATGTGTGAACTGGTCCCAACCTTCGGTGAAGCTGCAACAAGTGATTACATTGTGGGAGTCTCTTTTCTATTCCAATTTCACATCCCAAATACAACCATCGGGAAAACCTCCCACCCCATACGCCAACCGCAGTTTGTATCGGCCCTGCCTCACCATTCAGAATGTTTCTCGTCGAAGTACCTACAATCAAATGCGTAAACATTTATTTATGACAGTGTAACCTCGAACTCGAACTTCAGGAGGAACTTACCAATTGAATGTTGCAGTCATCTGTAATGAACGTACAGAACGGGGGGGAACATGATAACAAGTTTCCCGCCAAATAAGACTTCTCGAAACCTCTGCGTTGAAGCCGTTGCGCAAGGAGGTGAAAGAGGTAGGGTAATTGCTTTAGCATGTTGCTTACGGTTAGGTTATGCCGAGACTTTGATAAACAAAAGTAGTTAACCTTCTCTTACTTGTACTATGTTGACAACAGACTGAGATGTGTCTGCAAGACAATTCAACAAAAACGTCGAATATCAAAGGATATTATGTGGCATAAAATCAGTGGGGAATACGTTTTGTATTAAAATAATATATGTTTTCCGCTGACTTCGTCAAATCGGTCAGATAAACGTCTGAGATTGTTTGTCTATGCACGGTGCGTCAAGTACCGGTGGTGTTTTTCATTTCGTACCCACCGCTTGCTTACCGATCAAATCGGTCGGAGATGTCGGTCAATAAAAGGTCATAAGCAGTTTTTATTCAAATTTGACATAATCCGACAGGAAAATAACAGTAAATTCATGACCGACGGGTCGTTCAGCATTTTTGCGGTAGGTAAACCGACTTTTCTTCTAGTCGTATTCTTTGTACAATTAACGCAGTAAATTTTGGAGTGTCTGCCGCAGTAAACTATACAAGTACAACCGATCGAACAATGTCCACAGAGACAGAAGAGTAATAATTCAGCACCCAACACAACCTAAGTTATCATGTGATCAATGGATTCCTACAATACGTCTGTTTCCTCAGAAGATCCAAACCATTCCAGAATAGAAACCCCTCAAGTTAGGGCATCAACAGAACTCCAACATTATTTTTTGGCCATGAACCCAAACATTATTTCGTTTCTCGATCTACCCAACCAAAAAAAAAAAATTGAAAATTTGATCGATACAATGTAAAAATAATTCCTTTTTAGTGGCACATAAGTTGATTTTGGTCACTTATTGTGTCGTTACACGGACCCGAAAAATAACTTGCTGAACTATTAGCTAGCTAGCTAGGGATTTAAATCAAAATCATCACACCACATACCTAGATACCGTCCTATCTAAAAACAAGTTGATGAATTATTGCTATGCCAAACAACATATAAGGTTCCCTTAATAATAATCAAAACACTTTTCTTATCGATGGATTGATTATTACTCCATGATCATGAGCTGCATACGAGGCCGTAAGATAGAGCCATTAGCAGGATTGCTGCTTCCTTCTCGTCTTGAGGAAAAACCTTCTCGAAACCGCTCAATATCCTTGTAGTGAACTCCTCAAATCGAATTAGCTTCTCTTCAACTCCATCCGAGGAAGGGCTAGCTGCCACCTGGCGCCTTTTGTTTGACTGATCAGTATCATTGTGAAGATCGATTTTTGGCCTCTTGTTCTTGTGTTTGAGCTTGATCTTCAATGGAGCAGTGGCTATTGGAAGAACTGTTCCATTTGCGGCGGCAGCTGCAGCTGCCGCCATAGCTCTTCTAGCTTTTCTCTGACGTATACCACACGCGTTACAAAGTGACTGCATCAAGATCAATTTTAATTGTTAAATGTAGGTTGAAGATCAAGATTGAGACTCTTGAAGAATCTTTTTCATATTCTTTGGTTGAAATGACTACAATTTAGGGTATTCACTTAAGATGTTGATGTTTCTCCTCTAGTATATATTCAAGTATCTTTATTCTGGTGGCGTATATGAAATATTGGTTCCTAAGTCCTAGGGAGGTGCCTATAAATGAACTATCTGTCTTTTCTTTTTTTACTTGAAAAGAAAGATGAAGACGGAACTACCTTCGGCCCCCTAGGACCACTCCTCCACAGCGGTGTCTTTGTCGTGTTACAATCTGAACAAACCCTAATTGCTTCGTTCATCAAGCTCTTGAAGCTACTCTTGTGGGTTGTGTTAGATTGATTGTGGTCCACGTCTTCTAATGGCGGTCGCTTCTGATCCTCGAATTTGGGGACTGAATCAGAACCCCGATCCATTCGATTAGAGCTCATCATCTTCCTCAAGATCCTCATCTTTGAAGGCATCCACTTGTATGAACCGCGGTCACTATCTTCTTGATTTTCTTCAACTTGGCGACCTTGATCCTCGTTTGCTTCCCCGAATTGGTGATCGCAGAATTTGCCACATGGCTTCGATTTATCGTCCTAGTTAATAATGAGAGTTCAATAAATAAAAAATCAATCAATCATCGAAAATTTTAACCATAAAAGATCAAGTAGTTTTATCTTGGAGGTTGGAATGAATATCTATTTTGTAGCAAAAGAAAAGGGATCTTAATTACCTCTTGATCCGACCATACGGATAGACGCCCGATTGAAGGAGAAGAAGATGATGGAGAGTAGGAAGATTGAGAATCATTTAGATCGAACTCCATATACGCAGCCATGTCGATAACTAGAAATATTAGTAAGAATATAGTGAGATGTTCCAATAAAGGTGGAATTGATCGAGTGAAAGAGATCGGAGAAATGGCGAGGCTAGATGGGAGAGGGGCTCATCATAGAGAGAGTTATGTGTAGCTAGCTAGCTAGGGCAGGAAAGACATAAGACTATGATTGGGGGTATTCACATGAGTTTATAAGCTGAGGAGTGAAGTGAGAGTTGTTATAAAAAGACAAGACAGCAATTAAGGAGAAGCATACAACCTCATATCTCCAATACACGTACACTCCTATCTACTAGTTGTGTATATACATATTATATATTCCTAGCTAGCTAGGTATCATCAATATCATCACTGAAATTCTTGACATAACTAATATATACTTGGTTTTTGCTACTTTGTGACCCACAAACCCTAATTTCATTTATAGCTAGTTGTCATGAATGAGATGGGGGAGAGACCTTGATCAGGTTGAAGCCACAATTTATATCCATTAATAAAATATATGGAAACTCATCATCAGATGAAATCAAGAAATGACAAAGTAAAAATCTTTCAGAATCTATTAAATTGGTGCTTACATAAATTGACTTATGGGAAGGATAAAATAATTGAGCTGGGGGCAGAGAGAGAAAGGGCAGAGATTAGGGTTTCTTATTTTGTATAGCAACATGGGTGGGCGCACTTTAGTATTTGCCAAAAAGTCATTGAATGCTTTTTGCAGGCAAAAGACAGGGTTTTTGCTGGTCTCCCCCACAAAACATCAAACCCTAGCGATTAATTGGTTTTACCTCTGTATGTATTATGCTTTTGGACAGAGAAATTACTGTAAAAGAAAGATATTTAGAAGAGGTGTTAATATTTACTAAAAGAAAATACTACAATCTCTTGATTAATTGTTTGAAACAAGAAAATTGATTAAAGAAACAATAAAACTAAGCCAACTGGTCAAGACTTACCAGAACTACCAGAATTTTGTATTACCAAAACATGATTGAAGATTTTTTTTTTTTTTCCTAAGCGGGTGTGCCCCAAGTGTTGATTTGACATAACCATTGGCTCAAATCAGCTCGCGCTCCAAATTGAAAATTTTATCTTGTCAAGACATTGTCTTACCTAAGAGAGAGATATAGTGAACATTTAATTGGGCGCACCACCTCAGCACATTGTCTCACTGATTTGCCAAAACAATGTTTTGTCAATACAAAGATATTCAGCTCCATCAAGACCTAATTAATATAGTTTATTTATTTATATTTTAAATATATGTCTCAAGGCTAGTTAGTTTAGATCAGGGGTTTGAATCGGCCTAGAAACAACTAAATGCAAACAACCAAGGACAGTCGACCTAAATGGCCTGGCCTGGCATGAGGATATATATAAAATTAAAGACACATTCCCATTACTTAGCTACTAAATATATCATATATGTTATATGCATAGATATAATAAATTAAGTGTAAACTATGAGGTTTAAACCATCTCATATATATATATATATGGGTCGTCTGCCGCTGCAAGCAATCAATTTGTTTTGGTTCTCAATCCCTATAAGATTTTGTACATAACTAGTTTATTTTGATGAAAAATTGAAATATATATATAAACAGAAAATTAAAAATAATAAGAATATTTAAGATCCCAAGAGCGGCAACGTAAAGGGGTTAGAGATCACAGAATTAGGGAAGGGAAGGGAAGACATGTGATGGGGGCGGGACAGGAATCCAAACAAAGGAAGGAAGGGTACGTAGTTGTCGCATGGGTTTTCTTGCTTATCCGTGGTCCCCACTTTGCATGTCCTGCCGATTCACTACGTGACATTCTACACCTTCACTTGGACAACTATGTCTTTGTTTTCCTTTTCCACCCCCTCTCTTCTCTCTCTCTCTCTCTCTCTCTCAGGCAAAGGCAATATGGCTACTAGATCAAACTTGTCAGACCTATCACTGAAACCTGCGCTAGCTGCTATCTGTAAATCGCCCAAACCCTAGCAGAATAGAAATTCTAGCAGAGAAAGAAGAGTTTAACTGATTTACGTTGGAGAACTAAACTCCAACTCTTGCCTTAAATAGGTGGAGGGGTCTATTAGACCACATGTAACTCTGTAACTAAATAGTACCAAATCCGGTAGTTGAAAAAATTAGAATAGTTTTATGAGTTACTCCTGTTACCATAAATTTATGATTTTAGCAAGGAATCTCATTGGACTTATGTATTGAGTATGAGCTCGCTCCTTGATTTCACTATGGATAACTGATTTCAGAGTTAATGACCCATCCCGGGAAGTCACAAAGTGGTGAGCCCCAGTAAGGGCGCCGACATGTACATGCAAGTTTGAGTAGGGGGAGACATGACTTGGAGTATGGTCTGACCGTTCGAAAGGCTGGTTTGAAAAGACCATCATGCACGAGACAGGCAAACGTGTGGCCAACGTAGGGTCTTGGTGAGCAAATTTGGTATTGTAAAAAGTAGATTTCCTTTTAAGGGGGAGCTACAAATGGACCGGTAAACGTGTAGACAACGTAGGGTCCTGGCGTGCTTGTTTTGAGTCATAAAGGTTTGTTGCTCTAAAAAATAGAGTTTCAATTAATTGGGAGTTACTTACATGTGAGAGACTTGTGTCTAAATAGTACCACATCAAATAGTTAGAATGAGTTGAAACATATTCGCGTCTCTTATTCAAATCACTCAAAATAGCAATATCGTTCTTGAGATAGAAATCTCCAAAAATGAACGTGGTCCATATCTGGTGTGGGCGTTAGAGCATTGAAAGGATCTTTCCCTAGTATGAGAGGACCGTGAATGATGCACCTCTTGTGTACCAGTTATCGTGCCCATAGTAAACGTTGGGTAGCCAAGTACGGAGCAAATAACTGCTGAAAACATCTAAGTATTAAGCCCATTCCCAAGATGAGTGCTCTCCTATTCCGACTTCCTTGGAGCCTCTGGTAGCACAACCGAGACAACGATGGGTTCAAGAGAAGGTCATGTTGAGACGAGTCGTTCATCATTATGATAGGTGTCAAGTGGCTATATAAGCTTAATGTGCTACACTTCTACTATCACCAATTAGTTTTACTAAGGAACCTCACTGGGATTATGTAGTGGGTCTGGGTTCACTCCCCAATATCTCCCCCAACAGGGCCCCGAGCATGCTCAAGGGTCCCCTATAGTAGGCGGAAGTGACAAAAGTTCTCAAAATTCATAAAGAAACTGAAAATGAAGTTCACAAATCAAGATACCGATTGTAACAATATCAACCCAAAATAGAAATATTCAACACTCCCCATCAAGAGCAGTTAAATATCATAGAGATCCATATTTTTCAGCAAATAACGATGTTGATCAGCTGTCAATAATTTAGTAAAAATATATGCAGTTTTTTATGTTGATCGAACATAAAGTGTTTGTAGAATACATAGAACAATAAAATGTCTGGAAAAAATTACAATCAATTTCTACATGTTTAGTGCGCTCATGATATATAGGATTCACAACAATTTTCATAACAACTTTGTTATCTCAATAAAGCACGGCAAGTTTAGATATAGGAAAGTCAAGTTCATTCAACAAACCTCATGATGCATACTTCTATATTCAGGATTTACTGAAGAGGTAGACAATACTAGGGATGTCAATGGGGCGGGTCGGGGCGGGTATCGCCAGACCCGGACCCGCCCCGCGGGTCAATATGGTCGACCCGGACCCGTCCCATGCACTTTCGGGTCGGGTCGGGTCGGCCCGCGGGTCGACCCGTGTGAGGTATAATTTATCATTTTAAATCTTAAATTATAAATTATATGTTACCGTATCCAAATTCAACTCCAAATTTAAATCATAAATTATTAAATTAACTCAGAATCCAAATATAAGTCACCCCATTCATTAGAATAATTGTTATTTTGACTATGTGTTATATTACCCGTATAGTTTTATATAATATACATATATTAAATATATATGTAAAATGAAAGCTCGGGTCGGGTCGGGTCGGCGGGTCGCTGGAACCCAAACCCGAACCCGCCCCGCGGGTCACGGGTCGGCGGGTCCTCGGGTCAAAATCGGGTCGGGTACCCGCGGGTCGGCGGGTACCCGTGACCCGTTGCCATCCCTAGACAATACGTCATGTTTCTTTAGCTTCCAATATACCAAATAAGTGTTCGGAGATTTAAAATGGGGAGCAAGCCCAGACCCACTATATAAGCCCTTTGAGATTCTATACTAAAACCAATTGGTAATAGTAGGAGTAACCCACCAAGCTTATATAGTGTTTCAACTCTTTAATCTAACCGACGTGGTACAACTCACTCACATGTACACTTAACAATCTCCTCTTTGCATCTGAGTTCACTGTAGCTCCTACCGTAAGTCTACCCACATCGTAACTCCCCCTTAAATGGAAGTCCACGACACCAAACTGTGGAATTTTCAAACTAGCCCCTCGAACGGCCACGTCATGCACTGAGCCAGAGCACACTCGAAATAGTATGTACCACGTGTCGCCACCCTTACACCAGGACACACCACTTTGTGCGCTCGTAGACTTCCCGAAAAGAGCCACCGACTCTAATAACAGTTGTTGGGAAATTAAAACCGATGAGCAAGCCCAAGCCCACTACATAAGCCCATTGCAATGAGATTAACCACGATCACTGGAGATGGAGATTTCAAATGCTAGAATCGAGAAGTTTAGAAGCAATAGGTTTCTAGAAGATGCAGATTGAAGATTATCTATACCAGAAGAATCTGTACGGACCCTTGTCTAGGGAAAAGCCGGAATCCATGACGGGTAGCAGTGGAAGCTCAAGGATCGACAAGCCATGGGGCTTATTCGATTGTGTATTTCTAGGAATTTTGCATTCAACATCGTCAAAGAAACATCAACGACGGGCGTTTTGTAGGCTTTGGTTAACATGTACGAGAAACCATCAGCGATGAACAATGTATACTTAATGCATAGATTGTTTAGTTTACAGATGATTGAATGTGGTTTTGTTGTTGAATATATAAATGTCTTTAATATGTTTGTTTTGCAACTGAGTTCTGTTGAGATTAACTTTGAAGACGAGGATAAAGCTTTGAATTTATGTCATCTCTGCCCGATTCGTGGGATACTATTGTTTTCGCGGTTAGTAGTTCATTTGGATCTGAGAAGCTGAAGTTTGATGAAATTTGAGATGTCCTTAGCGAAAGAATTTGCAAATGAGAAATTGGTGAGTCGTCATGAAGTTCTCTCAGTGTTGATAGAAGGGGATGAGTAAATCAAATGGTCCAAATCAGCATGGACATTCAAAATCAAGAAACTGAGGAAAATTTACAGGTAGACCACAAGGATATGTCGGAACTGTGGTGAAAAAAGCTACTTTCGATTTGATTGTCCGAAACCAAAGAAAAAGAATAACGAACCTGACAATGATAGTGATTATGTGAACTCAGTAGAAGACATAGGGGATACCTTAATCCTCAGTGTGGACAGCTCACTTGAATCCTGGATTTTGGATTCTGGAGCATCATTTCATTCGTCTCCAAGCAAGGAGTTATTCCAGAATTTGAAGTCTGGAAAATTTAAAGGGGTGTATCTTGCTGACAATAAAGCATTGGAGATTGAAGGAAATTGGAACATGTGCATTCACACTCCATCAGGAAACCAGTGGACATTGGAAGATGTCAGGTGTTGGGTTACGATTTAAGATAATCTAAGGTCGACCATTGGCAAGTCGGAGCCATATCAAAGTCGGAAACACGACACGAAGTGAAGGTCGACGACTATTTGGTCCGAAATGGAAAGATAAAGACGAAAGGTCGGCACATCTCTTTTAAGGATTGGCGACATAGAAGGCGGTGACTCAGCAGAAGGTGACACCTCTCGACAAAACCCTTCCTCTTAACGAATGGGAAGAGGCGACGACCCCACGCTTATGAAGAAACCCTTCATCTTAAATAAAAAGGGATACGTGGTGACCTACTTGTCACCACCTCTCTAAAGAAACCTCCCCCCTAAGGAATGATAAGGTGGCAAACAGCTTATGTCGACTATAGAAAACCTCTCCTATTAAGGAACAATGAGCTTGCGACCTACTTGTCACCTACTTCTACCGACATAGGATGAAACCCCTTCCAAAGGGTAGACGCCATTTTGAAGTCGGTAAAACTTCTCTATAAATACCCTCAAGTATTTTCATACATACACATAATTTTAGGGGCAAATCCCCACCCCCATTTTAGGATAACGCCACAAAGCATTACAAAGGAAACTAAGTACCCCACGGGGTCGAGATAGACACCTAAAAGAGCTACCAAGGCGACTTCCTGAAATCCATTCCCTAAATGTCTGACAATTCTTGATCCAAGATATGGCGTCGTTTGTTGGAACAAATAAAAAATTCATGGCCCCATTGAAGAATTAGACGAAAGGAGCTCCAGTTGTAGTGGAGGAGGTATTAATGCCGCAAATGTATCCTAATGGCTCTAAACAAACGAGTGGAGAAGAGAGGCGGGAACCTCCTCTACACAATAACAGCACCACCAGTGAGGAATATCTTCATTTCGAACCTCCTCCATACCCGGAAGAACGGAAGAACCAAAGACAGCCCCTACCACTATCCCACAAGAGGTGATGACATCATTCATGGCATTTTGGAATCAAACTCAGGCGGGAACCATCCCAATCGCCAAGGATCTAACAACAAAAGCCTCAAAGCTGGAAGAATAGGTTTCAAGCATGAAAACAACTGGGACGAAACATCCCGACCAAAGAGAAACAAAAAAGACAACAATGGTCGACACTCAAACCAAAGAATAAGGATTATTTACGCTAGTTCAAGTTGAAGAATTATTGGAAAAGAGAAGAAAGGGAGTTGGTGACATGTTGACCATCAGAGACTACACTTCTCATCATTTTTTCAAAAGATTGCTCGATACCCGAGTTTCGCCCCAAGTCTTCGCAAAAAACATCGATGATTACATGGGAGAAGGAGATCCAGTACGACATATCAACGCCCATAATTCTTCCTTACTAGAAAGTGGGGCGACGGCGGATCATTATGCGACACTCTTCCCGACTACACTCAAAGAAGAAGTCTCTACATGGTTCTATGGACTCCCCGACAATTCCATAGACTCATGGGAAGAATTGAAGGTTAAATTCATAGAGGGACACATAGGTCAGTGACAACTCCTTAAGAATATGGAATTCCTGGATAAAATCGAGCAAGGTCCCGATGAAACTTTGGCTAGATATTATACCAGATATCAAAAGGTATTGTAGCTGCTGAATGAAGATGTCGCTGATGGCAAACTTATTAGAGCTTTTTGGAGTGGTCTAAGGTTGCAAAGTGAAGCTTTGAATGACAGTATGGTCATGAAGCCCATCAGAAAAATCGATGTCCTCACCACTAGAGTGAAGAGGTATATCGATCTAGAAGATCACACGAAAAGCCTCTTTCAGATGTAGAAGCACGTAATCCCGCCCAAGAAAGAAGAACGCCTTCACTCTCGACTTCAGAAAAAAAAATGACAGAAGGGATGGAAGTTTCCGACAAAATTCTCGGCGAGACCAAAAGCGATATTAGAATCCTAACTTGGCACGGTACACTCCCCTTACACGTAATATTTATGTGGTGTTGCGGAAGATGGAAAAACTCAACATTGACGACCCTCCTCCAGTGAGTAAAAACCCCATGGGGCAACATGTAAACGACTACTTTCGATATCACCGTGTTAAGGGCATGACACGGATGATTGTGTCGCCCCTAACATGTGAGTCCACCGTAGATCCCCCTTAACCGGGAGTCTATCCACATCGCAGATCCCCTTAACCGGAAGTCCACAGCACCAAACTATGAAATTTTCAAACCAGCCCCTAGAACGGCCACGTCATGCACCGAGCGGAGCACAAACTCGAAACAGCATGTACCACGTGTCGCCGCCCTTACAGCAAGACTTACCACTGTGGCCTTCCCCGACTTCCTGGACCGATTCGCCGGCTCTGATACCAGTTGTTATGATTGATTCTCTCAACACTCACAAACGATTAAGAAAGAAAGCAATAGAGAAGACAAAATTTAACGTGGTTCGGTCAATTCGTCCTACACCCACGGGCAAAAGAGGAGCACCATCTTCACTAGCACAATCAAAGATGGAAGGTTACAAGACGAGACCACATAGAGCACTATCTCTCACTATCCATGTAGAGACGTAAACACACAATGCTCAAAATACACATAATAAATCTCTCGTCTTAAATTTTTGGGTTAATAGGTCTTTTGGTCTATGATGTTTGACCACTTTTGAGTTTTGGTCCATGATGTTTTTTTTTTTTTTTGCTTAATTTTGGTACCATATGTTTGCATATTTTTCTAGTTTAGTCCGACCGTTACATTCCGTCCATTTTTTCCGTTAAGTGACATGTGCAAGTCACGCGATCCACACTAAACTTTCAATTTTGAAATTTGGGAGAGTTGACACCCTAAACCTAGTTAAATTTGAGCGAATTGAACTAGGTTTAATGGGTCAAATTTGGAGGAATTGACTCTCTAAACTTAGTTCAATGGTCAATTCCCCCAAATTTGAACAAAATCGAAAGTTTAGGGTGGATCACGTGACTTACACATGTCACTTAACGGAAAAAATGGACGGAATGTATCGGAAAGACCAAAACTAGAAAAATCTACAAACTTATGGTACCAAAACTAGGCAAAAAAACATTATGGACCAAAACCCAAAAATTGTCAAACATCATAGACCAAAAGACCTGTTAACCCTAAAAAAAATTTTAATTGCCTTACCCTAACTCACAGAGACGGCTAAAGCTTGAAGACTTAATCTTCTTATCTCCTTATGTATGTTCATTTGCCTCTTGAATATCTCGCGATCTAAATGCACCAATTACTCAGCATTAATCATCAAATGATGTCTTTGAAAACTCAGTGGGAATTGCAGTACCATCGATCCACTGCCTTCTCACCACCAACAACCTTATTTCCTCTATGATAGTGACTCCCACCAAATTCTAAACTACCCTCGACAACATTATCGGCTTGGGGAATACGTTAATAATTGATCTTAAACTTCCAACCAGGAGGAGATCCATTTCTCTTGAAATAGTGGTCATACTCATGATATTTACCTTTACAAATGTCACAGAAAAGATTACAATTTCTCTTGACTCCTCTGCATTGGTTAACGTTAATACCACCAAAATGGAAAATCATATTTAACATCAGAAGCAGAATTGGCAACCAAAGCACTACTAGAAGAGACCTTTGATTTTCTTCCAAAGCTTGGGACATGGTGTGAAGAGCCTAGCTATCTCATAACCAACGAACATTAGAATACGAGTCATTCATACCATTAAGAAATTGGAAAAGTTTTAGGTTGATGGCATGAAAAATATGCTTCTAAAAAAGGTCACAGCCACAATTAAGCAGATTGCATATTGCATCAAATAACTCACACTTAAATCTCAATCGGGCAAAATAAGTAGAGATTGAATCAGTTCCTTGTTGGGCTAAACAAATGTATCTATGTAACATAAATATTTTAAAATCATTGACATGTCTCCAATCTCTCATTGAAATCTTCTCAAACAAGAAATTCTCTCTCAATGTATATATTTTCAAATATAAGCCCATGAGCAGTGGCGGATAATAATGGGGACATTTTAAAAAAAAAATGGGTAAAAAGTTTATTGTCGAAAAAATAATGAGTAGTGCTTTTTTTTTTTTCTTTCAAACTGCTTGGCCGGGTTGGGGGAATCCGGCCAGCCCTATATTTGTAATTGGTTTTTTTTCCAGCCTATATTGGTATTTGGTTGTCCATGTAGCCCTATTTTGGTCAAAAACTCATCTATTTGGGTCGAACTCTTCAAATCGGATCTTGAAATCTTCAACAGTCTTTGCTTCTTCCTCCTTGCTAAGAGCACAATTTCTCCAATCTGCTTTATCCGCCACATTCAAAAGACCCGCCACCACCTGCCACACATAATTTCAGTCCACTTTTACAGATCTCAACCCGAAAATGAAATTTGATCGTATCAAACTGATTAATCTGGAGCAATAAATGAAGCTAGAGAAGATGAAAAACGAAACTTTATATGAAAAGAATCAATTACCTCACGTCCAAATTGAGCCGGAAATGTCTCGTTTTCCTCCACTACATGTGATAAAATTATACCATCCGGTAACTCCACATAGAACATAGATTGTCTATAGTCGAACTGTGACCTCAAAACTTTTCTACTGTTACCTTCATCACCTGAATCGAGAAAGAGAAACACCATCATCAATTCAGAAAAGAAAAAAAGAAAAAAAAAAAAAAAAAAAACTCACTTTTCTGGGAGAAATGATGTCATAGTTTAAACCCGGATGGAAAAACTTACTCTTTGTGGCTACAAACTTGAATCCCAGTTTATCTGCAGCTAAATTAAAAATACTTTGAAGGGACTTTGCTCTTGATGATGGCACTGGAACGGCCTGCAGAAGAATTGAGTTGAATCCGTCAAACATTGTGTCACACGGTTTAGCTTTTTACATCTCTACAGAGCAAACCATACAAAAGAAGCTTTTACCTGAAGATTAGCGTGAGTCCCTCGTTTTGAAACCCACTCAAAGAAAACAACTTCCTTATTTTGCTTCACATGATACCTTTTGAGACTGGTTTGAAATTTATTCAGCTCAGTTTCATGTTCAATAGGTGATAAAAGGGTATTAGGCGAGTGTTCTACAGGTATTATCAGGACATGATCAGGAACAAGAGGACCCT
Source organism: Clarkia xantiana subsp. parviflora (assembly GCA_036873135.1). Taxonomy (NCBI): domain Eukaryota; kingdom Viridiplantae; phylum Streptophyta; class Magnoliopsida; order Myrtales; family Onagraceae; genus Clarkia; species Clarkia xantiana. Next base: position 22,759,467 of record JAPTYO010000014.1, read on the forward strand.
TTGCTAATGCACAGTAATAAGTTTCTCCAATGCTGACAATTAGATGAGCCTCCACACTGGGGCTTGACAGGCAAAACCAACACTCCTTCGATCTGCAGATTGAATCCGTAAATGATTTATTTATCATACCTAGATATTATATCTACACGTAAATGAGTTTATGGATTTGTATGAAGCAGAGTATTAATAGTAACGAAACTGACCTATTGGTTTTGGTGTTAGAGCCACTGTGCGGATGATTTTCACCTTCTTTTTGCAAACTATGCTTGAAGCTGCAATCTGGACCTCTCTCACATTTTCCCTTGTTAAGAAAGTCAAAACAAACACCTCTCCTATATTGTTCCCGAGCTTCGTCATCATGTCGGAAGTTACATTTTTCACCTCGTGGGCAAGAGCCCGAAGACAAAAACTTAAAACACAACCTGTCACCATCTCCGGCTCCAGATCTTTGTCGTTTTTGAGATACGTCATATCTCCAGTACTGTGAATCAGAATCATCACCTGCTCTCTTTCTCGATTCGTTTATACTGGACTTTTGCTCTATATATGTGTATGGAGATAACGTAGTATTTGAAGTTTTTGTACTAAGATCAAAAGCGGACATGGAAGATGCTGGAACAGGGGAAACTGCATGAATAAATTTCTGGAAAAAATAACAATCAGAATCTTCACTTAATGATAAACAAAATAGCGAAAGAAGATGTCTTTTCACTCACAAATGATGGTACAACAGATGGAAAGTGAAAATGATGCATTAACATGGGGATCGTGTATCTTCCATTCTCGAACTACTAATCATACTCAACTTGAAATCACAGCATAACTTGTGAGTAACAGAAGGTGAACATTGAGACAATAAATAAGTACCTGCAGTTTGAGTAAAAATTCCTCCTTTGCTAAATTTACCAAAAAAAAAAATAGTTCTTGAAGCCACATTTTATGGGCAATGCAAGGGGACAAATTTAAATTTTAAATTTAGATATCTGGCAAAATACACAAGAACAGACCTGTTTATCTTTATTTCCAACAGGTGCAAGACCAATAAACCGAGTCACATGTACAGCATCCATATTCAAATAAGGCTGACGATCGTAGAAAACACTCTTAGATCCAGCAATGTGGTACCTATCAAAGAGAGCCATCTCTGTTATCCCTGATCTGCTCATAACTATGTTGCTTGAAATAAATACTTGAATATGATTTCGTGCTAGTAAAATTACCAACCTAGGTTTAATTTCAGCAACTAACTCTGCAATTGTAGAATCACTCCCGTGTAAGTCAGAAATTCCCTGAGGAATATCAGTACTCACTCTGTTTGTGACACCACTTGGCCATTCATTAGTGCAGACCAGTTAAGAAATCCAAAGAAAACACCGAGGCTGAACTAAAAAATGAATCAAATTTCGGACAATCAAGTCAAAGATGCAAAGGATATCTCAAGAAGAAATCAACGATGCCAGGCTCCTCAGCTAGTGCTCTTAAACTATCAACATCATCTTGGCTATAAGCTCCATGCACTTGACCCTCTGCAGATTGCCTGCCAGACAAGTATGCCACCGATAACCCTAAACAGGACTTGCAAATCAGCTACCGTCAACAAAATTCTAGCTTTTAAACTCTCGGAACCCTAAATTGTTGCTTCCAACTAAGGGCTTACATGCAGTTCAATTCATAAGCTCACCGTGAAGTCTAAATTTGCCACTGCCTTTCAACCAGTAAAGATTATCACAGATCTTCAAGCCATCCATCTTAAACCCTAAGCTCGAGTGATTCCTTGAAGCAGCCGAAAGAACTTTGATAGCTCCAACGCCGTAGTCTCCGATGAAGTAAGTCGGAAGAGGTACTTGCGAACGACCTTCCACGAAGTCCGCAAACTCCTCAAGCAGCTCCGGCGCATCGGGGAAAAACTGGCCCACGCAGAACAGTGCGTCGAACGGTCCAGCTGATTTATTCACCTGAAATTGATAGAAAATAAGCAGCTTGAACTACATAGTTGTGTCATAAGAAGCAATAGGAGGGGATTACCGTGGAGACACGCTTGAAGAGCTGATTGAGGCGGCCGAATACGTCGCCGCAGAGAAGGATTCGTGGAGGAGCCATCGCCGACAAGGAAATGGAGAGCGGAGGAAGGAGACGGCACCGGTGGCGGTGAGTGTCGTTGGTGGTGTCAGTTGGTATGGGCTAAGAGAGCTGGGCCATCCAATTTGGGCTTACGGATTAATTCGATTTTCGGAAAATCCGAATCTACTCTTAAACTTACCTCTTCGATAAATTGACCCTTATACTTTCAGAACCGAAAAATCAACTATCATCATTATTAGAATTTTTTACCTAAATGGGATCCAATAGGTTAAAAATACCGAAATGTGAAACATCTGCTACAAAATACCAAAATGGGGTTCGGGACACTCTCAAAGTGCCCCGAACACTGTGCTCCGCTCTCTCAAAGAGCGGAGCCAGCTGGGAACGGCATTGTTCCCTGCTGTAGAGCAGGGAACAGTGCCGTTCCCTGCTGCGTCACATCGCAGCGCTCTCTCAAAGAGCGCTACGATGTGTACTGCTCAGGGGCTTCCCTGAGCAGGCGTGGGCGAGGCTTGCTTAAATAGCAAGCCTTGCCCAATCTCATTTTTACCTCTTACAATTTGTAAAAAAAAAAAACGAATCAACAGAGTATTTGGAGATCTCATTTTTATTCGGATTCAAGGTTTACATTTCACTTCCGGCTACATTTGGAGTACTTTAAAAGTCTTATTGGCCTCTACAATTAAGGTACTTTCATAATTATACGCTGCTTATGTACATATTTTAAAATGGTAGAAACTATTTGAATAAATAAACACTATATTTATGGTCTTTGCAACAAAAATAAAAAAAAATACTAATTTATGGGGTTTATAAATTAGTATATTCTTATGAAGCAGCAAATGTTTCAAACGGTTAATTAGAATATAGCTAGCTTGGATTTTAAATTTAGTAATTATCATAGAAAATATGTAAATTATTTACGTAACAAAACTCTGTACACATTACTTCATTTGTTGTACTTATATACATGATAAAATATTTGGAATCATAATGCCGTAGAAAAAGTAACCAACTAAACAATAATCTCATTTCAGTCGATAAGTGAATCCATATGTTCATGCATGTTAATTTTTATTATTATTATTTTATGTCTAACATAAAAAATAACTTTGAACGTAAATTGTTCCTTATAGAATCTAACTATTGTGTGTTTTTATGTTAGGGGTTGGAGTCATCAAAATCATTGTTGTAGATGCTCGGGTCGTAAGTAGCAGAGTTGAAAATTTTCTAAAGGACACTAAAATTGGTAAGAATTCTCGACTGATTTATTAAAAATTTGAATTTTGTTTGCACTAAAGCATTTTAACAAAGCATGCCATTTTTTAAGCGTGTGTAAACTAAAGTGGTTGACAATGCATAATACATTTATTCTAAACTTGAATTGATTACTAAAGAATAATTCAAATATTATCTCCGTTGTTATATGGATAATAAGTTCAAATATTTACCGTTAATAATTTAAACAATGAAAACTTTAATACATTATAATAACAATTCCAAATTATAAACTCACGTCATTTTTTAAAATGTATTATTTTATTTTATCTCCATTTAAATATTTTTGCTAATTGTACCGTATTCTAATACTTAAAGTCTTAAATATTTAATAATCAAGTTTTTTGAATGACAAAATTTCACCACTCCGGCTATTTGAGATTTTCAACTAAAGTATATTTTTTGTCAAGTACAACTAAATTATATTAACTATTGTGATAATAATTTATTATTTATCCATTGTACTAGAAATGTAACAATCATATATTTATTGGATGAAAATTTTATTATATATAAGACATTGCAAAAAGAAATATATTATAGTTTTTAATATAGTAGCATATTAATTCGATCGTTGATAGATTCGCAAGATAAACGTAGGCATTTTGGTCAGTCATCATTTCCTTAATTTAGTTATTTTAGATTATGTATGTGTTAATTATATCTTAACTATTTATTAGAAAAATGGTGAAAATATATTTTGAGTTCAACGGAGGTGAGATGTATGTCATACAAGTTCATCAGAGCATTACACTGGTCGAAGTGAAAATGGAGGGCATGAGCATTTCGCGATGTGGAGCTCCACGAGTGGAATTGATGTGGAGGTTGAATAGCGAAGATTATGATGTTTCCGATGACTATATTTGGCGGAGGATTATGGAAATATGTGTTGAAAATGTATTTCTCACTGTCATCCCAATGTGGGATCAGGGTACCAGTTATGGAGTCCAAGGTGATTATGAAGTAGACGAATCAGAGCTAGATGAACTGAATGACCTGACAAGCCATATGTCGAGTTTAAGGTTACGTGGGGGAAATCCTGATTACGGAGATGGAGAATGCAGCAACGTCGAGGCGTACAGTGAAGCAGCTAACACCGACCTAGTAGAAGTGCAAATAACTGAAGTTGAGCCAGAGGAGGTCGACACCGAGGAAGAGCCTATCGACGAAGTCAACGAGGCCCGTGAAGAAGCAAACGAGTCAAACGAAGAGTATTACCAGTACCCGCCTGAATTTACCTCAGGTGATTGGGAAAAGGGGTTTGAGAGCAATGATTGGGATCGCCATGCTTCCTCATCTTCTCATGCGGTGGAATTAGCAAAGGGGGATAGCTATGCAGATAAGAATGCTGTTAAAGTGGCCGTCAAAGAATGGCACATTAACAATGCACGACAGTGCTGCACCCCTGAATCCAACAAAAAGTCAGTTGTCTTTGAATGCATAGACAAATCATGTTCTTGGTACCTTCGCGCATCAGTGGGGCAATTTGGATCATGCTACATCACGGTGTTAGGGCCTCCACACTCGTGTGTGAATGCTGAGCCGATCAAGCGGCATCGAAAAATTGATTGTCAATTAATTGCCAATCATATATATCTTTACGTGTGGGAAAATGCCGGCGTTTCGATCAGCTTCTTACAACAAGTTATGTTTGACAAATACTCAGAGAGGCCATCGTACAGCAAGGTGTGGTACGCCAAATTCAACGTCATTGAGCGGATCTATGGAACTCACGAGAGTGCCTTCAATAGACTTCCACAATTGTTGACAGCTATAGGGCATTACAATCCAGGCACAGTGTTCGACTTCGACTGGCGTTCCCAAAATGGGCAGGTGGCGACCTTCAGTAAATGTTTTTTGGCATACGCACCTTCAATAATCGGGTTTCCACATTGTCGCCCATTGATCAGCATTGACGGCACACATCTATATGGAAAGTACAGAGGAAAGCTTCTTGTAGCTGTGGCGTATGATGCAAACAATCACATTTTTCCATTGGCGTTCACATTGTGTGACAATGAGAGCACATAAACATGGACATGGTTTTTAAGGCGTCTGCGCGATCACGTGACGAAGGATGCACGACCAGTTTGCATTATATCATATCGTCATAAGGGTATAATACGCGCTTTGGATGATATCTTTCCCCAACCACATGGATTCCACAGGTATTGTGCTCGTCATGTTGCTAGCAACTTCAACACTCACTTCAAAAATAAGAAGTTGAAGGAGGTTTTTCAAGAGATGCTTTGGACTTCAAACAAGCATAAGTGTCTTACTGAACTTCAAAAGTGGCTAGAAGCGGATGATGGCAAATACAAGGGTTTCATTGAAATAATGGGAGACATCAGCACGTGGGCGCTGTCTCATGATGGAGGTCTTCGATTCGGTAATATGACAACGAATCATTCTGAGGTTTTTAACAAAGTCCTCAAGGGCGCTAGGTCATTGCCGGTTACAGCGTTGGTTGAAGGTACATTCATGAGAATGAATAAATATTGGATTGATCATACGGTAGAAGCCAGACGTGAGTTAACCGAAGGCCACATATTTCCAGAGAAAATTAGGGCTAGGTTAAGTAAAGCAATCGAAGAATCAAGGTTCTTTACTGCTATACGGTTTGGTCACGGCGTAGTTTTTCGCGTTTCGACTCGTGACGGTCAACCATATGTAGTAAACCTTGATGATAAAGAGTGTGAATGCGGCGAGTGGAGGTTGTTCGGAAGCCCATGCAAACACACCATATGTGCAATTACACAGGTTCATGCAAGCTTCTTTTCATACGTTGACAGTCAATTCAAGATAGAAAACATTATTAAGGCGTATGAACATGCATTTCAACATTTACGTCAAGAGCATAATTGGCCAGTGTGGGACGGTCCAACCGTGATTGTTCATCCTCATATGCTTATTTCACCAAGGGGAGAAAAAAAAGGTGAGAATTACCAACGATATGGACACTAGCCAACCGTCTCGCCAACCGTCCAAGGTGAATAGATGCGGTAAATGTGGTCAGGAAGGTCATAACAGAAGAAGTTGCAAATCCACTAGTTGATATTTAATAATTTCATTATGATGTACCTGTATTTTGTTTGTTTGTTTTTCTTTAATGTATTTCGATATTGTTGGGTTAATGTATTGACATTTATCTACATTGTCGTTTATCTACATTGCCGACCATTAATGTCCGAACTTTCTCGGAAGATTGTCGTTTATCTACAACTCCAAATACAATGAAACTTAAAACATATTTCTTTTATTACTTAAATAAAAATCTGTAATTTTTTTAAATTTTTTGGAGAATTTCGAAATTTAGGGTTTTTCAACACCGAATGGGCTACGTACGACCCCCCTAAAACGAAGTTTTTAGACCAAATATCGATTTTTACATGAAATTCAAAAAAATCTGAAAAATTTACTATGACTTCTTACTTATTAGGGAAATCCATTGCTGCAAACGGTGACAAATTTGGAGTCTTGTAGAATATATATGAATCATTCATACGTACGTCAAAACGACCATTAATGTCCGAACTTTCTCGGAAGATTGTCGTTTATCTACAACTCCAAATACAATGAAACTTAAAACATATTTCTTTTATTACTTAAATAAAAATCTGTAATTTTTTTAAATTTTTTGGAGAATTTCGAAATTTAGGGCTTTTCAACACCGAATGGGCTACGTACGACCCCCCTAAAACGAAGTTTTTAGACCAAATATCGATTTTTACATGAAATTCAAAAAAATCTGAAAAATTTACTATGACTTCTTACTTATTAGGGAAATCCATTGCCGCAAACGGTGACAAATTTGGAGTCTTGTAGAATATATATGAATCATTCATACGTACGTCAAAACGACCATTAATGTCCGAACTTTCTCGGAAGATTGTCGTTTATCTACAACTCCAAATACAATGGAACTTAAAACATATTTCTTTTATTACTTAAATAAAAATCTGTAATTTTTTTTAATTTTTTTGGAGAGTTTCGAAATTTAGGGTTTTTCAACACCGAATGGGCTACGACCCCTTAGACCAAATATCGATTTTTACATGAAATTCAAAAAAAAATCTAAAAATACGCAAGTAAAAATACGCAAGTTACTTAAATGCAATTGAAAATACGCAAGTAAAAATACGCAAGTTTCAATTAAACATCAACATCAACCAACTACATGGCAAACAAAAAAAAAACACCAAACAACAACGGTTAACCTCTCCCGCTCCCTCGCACGTTTCTAGACCAGTCAACATTGTCGTAAAACGACTGTTGAGTAGGTTGAGTGAACGGTGGAGGTTGAGTTACGTGTTCATTCAACGAAGTCTGGGTCAGTATGTCATGAGGTGGAGCCTGACCACCCGGTCTATACGACGATTGATGAAAACCCTGTTCATACGACGGTTGATTACTACTTGATCCATACATCGGCAGAGGACCACCCATGCCATACGATGGAGGTCCATACGACGGATGTCTATACGACGGAGGTCCATACGACGGAGGTCCATGTGGATGTCCATAAGATGGAGGTGCATAAGACGACACCCTACATGCTGGCTAATGGGTGGTTGCTGTTGTTGAGGCTCGTCATCGTCAGGTGACAGCTCCGCACTCATTAATCGTTCAAACCGGGTATCATCACCAGTCTGTATGTACAGGCTACGGATTCCGTCTGTTATGCACTCAATATGTTTTTTCATATGGGGTGGCACTACAGGCTCTAATTTCCTTGACTTCATCAATATTGTATCCAGACCACGCAACTGACAACATAATCATATTTAGAATGATTGAATGACTAACTTATAATTACATCTCAAATATACTAATAAACGTCATATAACAAATACTTACCATCAGAACTTCGTTGTTTCCACTAGCTTGAAAATAGTCATGTGGTATGGCCTCTTCCTCTTCCTCTTCCGCTTCAGATTCTCCAGAATTATTATATCCAACCATCGTGACAGTACGTTGAGCATACCATCTCAGGTAGTCCCAATCAGACACGCCAATGGGGACATGCTGCAGCAAATGATTGTGGCGGTTGTTCCACTTCTGGATGTGTACATTGTGCTCAACGTACCAAGGGATCGTAGGGTCCTTCTTCCATTCGTCGCACCTGTGGAGAGCACTCCATTCATTGACGTCTTGCAATTGTTCTGGGGGGATTGGTTGTGGTAACCCAAATTGTCTGTACACCCTCTCGGGAAGTTGATACTCCACGCAGTTGAAATGGATAAGGTGTAGACGAATTTTTGCCAAATCCCAACCGTTCAAGCAAATTGGTGGCACAATGGCCTGCAAATCTTGTGTCCACGGGTCCCAGGTAATCTGAAAAATAATATTATGACACTAAATAAAGTAACAAGAATAAATATCCAGAGAAAAAAATAGTAATTATTTTTTACGCTGTATCTCTCATTGGCTTTAATGCATCCCGGTAATAGTAATGATTGTGAGCGACAACTGCCACTCTACCGGTCTTCGAAGATCTCCAATGGCAGCCGACTGATTTGCCATGTGTGCGAAGCTCCAATCGCTCTGGTCTTCCAATCCCGATATGCTCCCAGCACCACACCTACCATAACAAAAAAAAATAAAATAATAAACAATACAGTACGTAAGGCAATTTACAGTGCATAAGGCAAAAATAAACTGAAATCTTACACAAATTTTTTTTACCTGTAGAAGCACACACAACCTTGTACTCTCGTCATGCTTTTTTTACTAGCCCACCTGCAGAGCCCCCTAAACAAGTAGCTCAAGACAGCCGAACCCCAGCTGAATTGAGGTATTTCTTCAAAATCACGTAGTAATAAGTACAAGTACTCTAATGGGACGACCCCTCCACGGAGAACAGACACTGGCCTAGGAGGTATATACACTCTAGCTCTTCGCTGAGCCTCCAAGTCATCAGGTAGCCAATCCTCGTCATCCTCTGATTTCTTAAAGTGCTTCTTCAACGGGAGTAGTTTTATCTCAGTTCCCCCTACCCTCCCAAATGTGTTTGTTAATTCTATACCTAATAGGTCCCTAAATATGGTATACTTATTCGTCTTTAACTGGTCAAAACGAATCGCACTCCAGTAGTAATCGGTTACGGGTTTACCATCGACGGGTAATCCCAGAATCATCGCGACATCTTTAAGAGTGAAAGTCATTTCACCTTGGGGAATGTGAAATGTGTGAGTCTTAGGCCGCCAACGCTCTACTAAAGCATGCATGAGGCGTAAATCTACCTCAACACGGGATGTCTCTCCGGCATTCAAAAAACCAGCCCGGGCGACGTAGCGTTTGGTTCTCCGGTCAATATCATACATGTTTCCATTTCTCATTTTCATGTCCTTGGAGTTTGGACTTTTTACCTAGCAACATAAAAATGACATAAATGATTTTTTTGCATAAAAACGTTAATTAACACTGTAATATATAGAAATGTATTGTATATGTAATTAACAGTATAACAACGTAATTCACACCCCTACAGTTTAACAAGAAAATAACCAATCTACAATTTTAAAATTTTATATATTAATTAAAACTAGTTAATATACAAATTGCAACAAGTTTTTAAAATTTACTTTACCTATTGTTCGTTTTTTAATTAAATTTAAAAAAATAGTGGCATGAGCATAGTGTAATTGTTTTTATATAATCCATTGTATAAATATTTCATTCGCTATAAAATAAAAATAAAATGTTATTTGTTAATAATTATAAAATAAAAAATATGCCCACTTATAATTTTAATCAATATATATATTAAAAATAAATATGCCCACTTATAATTTTATACAATTTTTTTTGTAACAAAAAATTTATACATGAGTATGATGTTTGTTAATGCTCTTCAACTTATTTTATTATACAAAGGTATATTGTTATTATAACGTTTTAAATTATTTAGTATTATTTTTGAATAAAAACACCACTAGTAAAGTAAATATTTTTTTTGCTAAACACTAAAATAATTTATTTATTAGTGGACACAAATGTCCATTTTAAAGTACTTGGTACTTATATATCTATTCATTTACATATTTTCTTTATATTAATCGTATGTATACAATAACATATCTAGCATATCAGCATATCATATCATATAATATTATTGGTAATTTGGTATTGTTTGGATAACCAATAAAAAAAATATACTTTTAAATTATATTTGATAAAAAAAATCTCACAAATAATTATTTCCTCTAAAATATAATTTAATAGTCATACAAATATTTAATTAAAATTTCTATTAGAAAATTCATATTTACATATAGTGGTGGTGCGAGTTGAAATAATATTATAAAAATAAGTAAATGCAATCAACTATGTAGTATTTATAGATATAATCCTCATTAGCTTTTATTATGTGAAAGAAAAAAACGGACAAAAAATTAAAACGGTCTTCAACATGCAATGTGAGTGTTTGGAGAATTTATAACTACTTACATTTATCTACATGTAATGACACATCATTTATGAGAAATTAAAGTTGATATGGACCAATATAATTACTCCATTTTGACATGTAACCTATATATTTTATTACTTGTCAAAAAATTATAACACATTTCAAGATTATATTAGATATAGATAATTTCATTATAAAAAACGTAATACATTATAGATTTAGCAATTTGACAATCTATATATAAATAACATGTACATTTAAAGATTACCGTATCTTTGGCAGCATCCTTGGACCTATGACGTGGTTGATCGAAAAGCAGTACAGGATTTATTGGCTCTTTTCCGGATCTTCTTCTACCTCTACGTGCACTACCTTCACCGCTTTCCATCGAAAATGAGCAAGACTTGATGTAGAATGAAAATTTTCAAAATTAAGGAGAGAATTAAGGGTAATGCTTGGCTTGCTATATAGCAGCCCTTTATATAGCAAGCAAGCCTTGCTTACTCAGTAAAAAAAAAAAAATACTTTGCTTGCCGTGTCTGCTGAGGGAAAGATTCCCTCAGCAGTCGTCAAGTCACTGCGCTCTTTGAAAGAGCGACGTGGCAGGGAACAGTGTTCCATGCGAACACTGTTCCCTGCTGCTCCGCTCTTTGAGAGAGCGGAGCACAGTGCTCGGGGCACTTTGAGAGTGCCCCGAACCCCATCAAGGTTGTCAGATCCCCATCGTAACAAAATCTTTAATCCGATTTTAACAAAATTTCATTCTTTTTACTGATTAATGATCTCGTTTAAAATATAAAAAATTGTTCTAAGATTGTTGGAAAATATTGCACATAAAAAGAGAATTTTTAAAAGAAAATTATTTGAATCAAATGAACTAAATGATAGTTTAAGGACTGTATCGATCTGAGGAACTTGACGCAACGTTGCGATAATCAATCTGTATTTGGTATGGGACGTTATAGGTGTGAGTTGACGTTAAGCGTAAGTTTTTAACAGGAGAAATCTCAAATACACAGTAACTCTTGAGTTAACTCAAAGTTGTGATAAAACTGTTGAGATTTAAGAACCACCTATGCAAGTGAGAAGAGGGACCACTTCGAAAGGAAATATTGAGGACACAATATTTAGAAACGCTTGCAAAACCAGGTATAGCTTCTTCAATAAACATTGGTTATTCGAAATTAGTTATGAAATATATTTTTTTTCTATTTCTATTGTCGGTGTTATCCATGGCCGAAACGGATAACATGGAGTGAACTAAACCATACTAGAAAGACACGTCGTGTGTGGGCTATATCATCATTTACACCAACGGCGGTCAATTCAAGGACATCGCATCTATCGAATAGATAGTAAAGTAGGTATAATCTCACAAGGGAAGATTCTAAGGGTAATACCTATCTATCATATGTAGGTATTGATCGTTAAATTCAAACTTCGTGTCTAAAGCTAACGTAGGTTTCCAAATTCCGTTCATGTTGAGGTTGTTAGTAAAGGGCTAAGTTTGTAGAATTGGGCCAACAAGTTAGTCAACACATTTTTTTTTATATGTGAATGGAAATTCTACCACATTGGTTGGATTCACTTAATCCTTCCAACTTCTCTCATGTATATATGAGTTTTTTCTTCTCCTAAAAAACATAGTGAAAAAGATGGTACCTCTTCCTTCACAGTTGAGTATCCATTTTCCCCATAATTTATATTTTGGAATCCAACTTCTACTTTATCTGTATTTGTTCTTCGTGTTAACGAATTGCAGAGATCTCACCAAGTCGTTGCTTTCGACATTTGTCGTGTTTGAAATTTCTAGTTGATTTATTATCATTGGTTTTTTATCTCTAACCGTTGATGTTGGTTTTCCTGTTATTTGTTTGAGTTCAGGTAGTAGTTCAGCTCGGTAGAATGATTTCTATGTTGTATTCAATTCAATGACATTGTTGTATCATGGGAGGTGACCGCCCCGTGTTAAACCTCGATGCACATCCTAAATGTGAGGTGGTGCGAAATTTCCTTAAAAAGACCGTGATCTGCATGGGTCTCAATATAAAAAACTGCTTCCGTTGCTCAGTCAATTTTGAATCAATTTCATCATTGTGCATATTTTACATGTTTATTTACGTAAATGCAGATTAAACACCGAAACTTGACCAGTTGTGGTTAGTCATTGAATTTTTAAATTATTGCAATTTGGTCATTTAAATTTGTAAATTTACCCATATTTTTCCAACAATAATAAACAGCGAATAAATTATGTGCGACGTGTCAGAGATGGAAAAGTTAGTAGATTTGTTTTGGCAGTCATGAATGAATCTATTGCTTACATCCGCAATTGGTTATTGAATAACATATTGTCTCAACTCTCACCTGCTTTATAGTGCTCTGTGAAGCCGCTCCAACCGGAATGTTGAAGAATTGAACAATGTCGTTGTCTTTAGGTTAAGAGTTCTTTTGGTCCATAATGTTTGATAATTTTTGAGTTTTGATCAATGATATTATTTTTTTTACCTAGTTTTGTTACATATGTTTGCAAAAAATTTCTAATTTTAGTCTAACCGTTACATTCCGTCCATTTTTTGACATGTACAAGTCACGTGATCCATCCTAAACTTTCAATTTTGTTCAATTTAGTCCCTCTAATACTTTCCTAACCTTTTTTTCGTTCAATTTAGTCCCGAAGTTTCAAAAATTCAATTGGACAAGGGTCAATTTTGAAACTTCGGGACTAAATTGAACAAAAAAAAAGGTTAAGAAAGTATTAGAGGGACTATATTTAAAGTTTAGAGTGGATCAAGTGATTTGAACATGTCAAAAAATGGACGGAATGTAACGGTTTGACCAAAACTAGAAAAAATCTGCAAAAATATGGTACCAAAACTAGGTAAAAAAAAAACATCATTGACCAAAACCCAAAAATTATCAAACATCATAGACCAAAAGACCTGTTAACCCTTGTCTTTATAATCTTCAGTATAGTAGTATCACAGTCGCCCTCTTGGAACCCTAAACGCTGAATTGAAGGAGATTTTGAACGCCTATACATTATTGTCTTCTTTGCTCTGGTGTGCATTTATTGACCCAACCTGATTGCATAATTACAAAGACAAAGAAGGAGATCGACTTTCCGTTCTCGAGAGTAAGCAAAATATATATATATCATAATCAGACCTTCTTTAAGTGTCTTTTCTTTTTCAGACTGGTTATAATTATAATATATATATATATAATAATATATAGATACATACATATATAAAAGATAAATATAGATAGATGGATAATTGCATGTCGTCCTATGGGACCATGCATGTTACATAAATAATTAATTGATCTATTATAATATATATCGGTCAAATGTACAGTAAGTGCGAAAGAGTTGATTATATATAATATATATATAATTTGTGGATATAGACTGAAACGGTGGGGTTTCAATTTCGTCACAGGTTTTGCCTTTTGGCCTGTGTGAAGGCATTTTTGGTGTACCGTCATAGTCATCATATGTTGTGTATCTTCACAGTCACATCTTACATTGGTTGTCATGATATAAGATTGAAAGATAATATTTATATATAGAAATAACTAGTTAATACATGTTTTTGGACCTGACTTTTCAGCTCATTGAGCCAACAGCAAGGTGACAGGATTTGATGTGTGCAGAGGTGAGAGGTAGACACATTTCATAAAGTATGTCCATAAGTATACATGGTAAAACTAACGTCTGATGTGGCATCACATTTCTTGTTATTTAATAAAATCATCAACTATAATAATAAAATGGGCCAGCACTCAGCACTATTATCTGGGCCCGGGCTTGTAAAATTACACTAAGTAAAACTAGACAAAAACAAATCATGCTAAGGTATTTTTTTTTTTCATGTCTAGCTTAATTTATATGGATCATCGTTAGGTAGATGTGCAATTTTTTTTCTGCCATAGGTAGACGTGCAATTGCAACACAAAACTCAGACATTAAACAAAATGTTATGCATAAATGAGTTATAATTTTGGTTGGTTACACAGGATAATTAATGACATTTAATGAAAACGATGATCATTTAAAGTCATTTCTAAAACTTTGAATATATTATAAATAATATAATATTATTTGATTAAACTAGATAAAAAAAAGTGGAAAACCCGATATTTTTAAGACGTTATTGCAGCTTGAGCATTTTAGTTTTAATATTTAAACTTTTTTATTAAAAAACTTATAATATCATATTATATAATTTATATTTTTCAAATTATATTATTATATCATCCTTGCAGTTGGCTTAATCGTGCATTTGTATTTAAAGTTGAACAAATCTGTCAATTGACTCAATGGGTTAACTCGTGTCAATTGACTCAATGAGTCAACCCACGAGTTGGTTCAAATATGCCAAAATTCATACCAAACTCACCACTTATAATAGGTCGATTTTCAACTCAAACCCAACCATCGTACGTCTTGTCAATTTACGGGTCACCACTGAACCGCTTCACTTGAGTACGAGCGGGTCGTCCACTGGTCACCTACGGGCTGTGACAAAAATTGACCGGCCTAGGCACTATCATACTCTCATAACACATTACATGCTACGAACAATAGTAATGTGCTCAAGTGTGTTGGGATTTAAGATTATTCCTACACACAAAACGTAAGTTAATAACTATAATAACATAAGTTTTTATTTACGTCAAATTTTGTGTTTGATTAACGAATATATATATATATACATGTATAAAAGTTTTTATCAGTGGTCCTTTTCGTATGAGATGATATTAATAAAACGTTAACACTTAAATTTGAAAAAGGGTACAATCTCATGTTTGATTAGATTTGATAATAACATCTGATGAAATAAAAACTATTTAAGTTGAAAATTAATTTTTAAGTGCATGGTCCCAGGTGAATACTATGGAGCTATAATATAAATTTTGAGTTGTACAACACACAAAATATCAATGTCATTAAAAAAAATTGTAGAAGAAAAAAATGTAACCGATTCTTTAATGAACCGACCGTTTCCAGTTCAAAACGATTCTAGTACTAGATAACGTATTCTATAGACAGTTTAATATTGTTTGATTTCAGAATACGCAAAAATTATAGAGTATCCGGAAGCCGGAACGGCTCATCCTAATATCAACTATTAAATTATATGCTCGTAATCTTAGTTACATTAAGTTATTTTTTGGCCAAATTAAGTTTTGGTATTAATTTTGCAAAAATAAAAGTTTATATATCAATCAAAAGTTGTAATTTAAACTAGGTATATATATTCATGAACTCACGTCTTCAGCTAATAAGAACTAGAAAATGAAATTTTCTAAATAATATTACTAGTTTGTAATTAATAATATGATTTTTTTAAATAGTATATTTAAAGAACGTATAAATATTATCGTTGATAAATTTGTCTAGTGGTGTATGTAAGTTAAAAATATATATGATACTATATACAATCCGAAAGGCCTCCACCTCTAATTTCACATTAAAAACGTTTATAAATCAAAGTACTGTAGAAAAAGTTATCAGCTTAAGATATTTAAGAATAGATGATCTTATAGACTTTAGGCTTATGAAGGATAACGATTTTCTGGTGTAGCTTTATAGTTTAGAATTACTTGATATGGCACTTAACACTGTAATACATAATTATAATCAGAAGCTCTAAATTTATTTTGGTTTTGTCACATATGATTACTTTGCCATGAATGATTTAAATCCTAAATCCATTCTGCATTTCTTTAGATTGTATGTAAGTAATTTAATTTATTATTATTATTATTATTATATATATTGACCCTTAGATTATAGGGTAGTGAAATATAAATTTTAGTTTTTAGTGGGGGCCAGGTAATGGCGCTGGATCATTATATTTGTTCCGTTGGTGCCTTGGTGGCCAGGTGACAAGAAATGTGATGCCACATCAGACGTAAGTTTCACCATGTATATTTATAAACATACTTTATGAAATGTGTCTATCTCTCACCTCTGTACACATCAAATCCTCCCACCTAGCTGTTGGCTCAGTGAGCTGAAAAGTTAGGTCCCATGTTTTTGGTTGCCTCTCCAATGACTCTAATATATATTTCTATTTAGAGTATGGCTACGCTACGGAGGCCCGTTTTGTCTAATTTTACAGAGTCTAATAAGAAGCCGATACATAGGCAAATTTCACTAATGAAAAAGTTGTTGCGTTACACCAAATAAAAGCATAAGAACACCTATATATGTTTTCTTTTTCACCGGCTGGTGTTTAGGATTTAAAAAAAAAATACCCAAAAATCTAAAACAAATATAAAATTGAACCTTACAATTTTGGTTATTCTCTTTCTAGTACAAATTTGTTTTCAATTTTTTATTACTTTTTTCCGATTTCTTTTAGAAAAATGTTATTTTATTTAAAAAAAAAATCAGTTTCGTTTTTGTTTTTTTTAAAGGGTTGTAGTTTGAGTAATTTTAAGGTTTAGGTAGTTTTAGGTTTTTTTTCTAAAACCATATTAGATTGGGTGTACAGTTTGGCTGGGTGAACCCTAGATGACTAAAATTGGACGAATTGTTTGGCCGGGTGAACTCTAGATGGCTAAAATTTGTGGTCGGATGACTTAATTTTTGCCGTCTAGGGTTCACTCAGCAAAACTTTAGGATTTACCTGATCGAACCGTTCATCCAATTAAATAAGATTTTACAAGAAAAAAATTTAAAACTACCAAAACCCTAAATTACCTAAATTTTAAAATGATTCAAATCCAAGATTACTAAAACCATAAGCCTAAAAAAAATATTTAAAAAAAATAAAACAAAACAAAATTTTCTGTATAAAATAACATTTTTCTAAAAAAAAAAACCTTTGAAAGGGTAGGGTAATTAATTACCTAGGAAATAATTATATATAACGTACCTCTCTAAATCTATATCTCTATATAATATAATCTCAATGAAACTCATAAAATTTTGACACGTAATCAAATTGAAAACAATTCTACAAACCTATTGGTCCAGTGACATCACTTTTGTGCCTAAGTGGACATGCTAAAATAAATCAAAAGCTCATTATTCAATCTTGATGGGAGTTACATTTTTAGTATTTTACATAGTAAAATGAATTAATAATTCACTCAAATACTAAAATAAAATCCGCATATATGTTTCATTTTGTACTATCATCTTAACTAGGGTGCTTTCCCCGCGGGAGGCGCGGGGTTAGTTGTTAAATCGTAAGTCCTAACTTTTATTTGTAAAAATGAAAGTAAAAAAAAACATAGTAAAATAATTGAAAATATTTTTTGAATTTGATAAAAATAATATACTTCTTTAAGTTTAAATTTTTGAAAAAGTATTCGTTTTTGTGTAGATAGTCAATTCATAGACTGGTGGTGATGCAAAATACTATTTACGGATGAAGTTTTTATAAATTTGTTTGAATTGAACGAAATAATCATTTGTGTTAAGTGTTTCACTTTCACTTTGTTTTTTTTTTTTTAATTCAAAATTTTCTAAAGAGGTAACATATTTAAAAAAATGTCAAATAGTATTATGCAAACAAATAATTAAATTCAAAATATACACTTATTAAATTACATACACTTAATTATACTATTCAGCCCAAACATAATAAGCTCAAGCATATTTAGCCCAGCCAAACCCTAAATCCAACATCTTACTGAGTGGTGAGCTCTGGTTATCCCTTTAGTCCGACGTGGCGAGCTCTAGTTAGAGCTCTATCTCTCATCCTCCTTTATTATATATATAGATAGATATTAAAATAATATTTATATTTGGATAAATATATACATATTTAATATAAAAATATAATATAATATAATTTGAATTTATATATTTGTTTAACTATAAAAATAAAAAAATATAATTTGAATTTACATATTTGTTTAACTATTCTTTTTATCACTCTCATCCTTTTTTTTTTTTTGTCAAACATCTTATTCACTTTGAAATTCTCTTTCATTTACATGTTAGTCAATTTGTCTCCTCACATTAGAAAGTTTCAGAAGCACCATAAAAAAATTATTTAACAAAAGTATTTAACAAATTGCACTAACATACGAGGAAAATAAAAAACTAAAACACATATAATAAAGATGTTAAAATAATAACGATATAAATATTAATAGTACCTATGAAATACCATTTATCTAGATATAACACATTTTGAGTTAAAACCTTTATAATGATAAAGAATAATCAAGTTTAAAAAAATTATACAAATCCATCGATCCATCTAATTCATGATTTACATTTAAATATGTGACATCATTTTTGTGGCTATGTGGATGTGATAAAATTCATCATAAGCTCCTTATTCGATTTTGATGGTAGCTACGATATTTATTTTATAACAATGTTAATTAATAATCCGCTAAAATATGCTTCATTTTTCACTATTATCTTAATATTAAAATAATATTTAGATATGGATTTATATAAATATTGAATATAAAAAAATAGTACAATATGGGTTTACAATTTACATGGTTTAACTATTTTTTAATCGATCATACTCATTCTTTTTTTTTTTCAAAACTCTTATTCAATTTCAGTTTTTGTTTTTTTACATATTAGTCACTTTGCATCCTAATATTAGAAAGTTACAATTTCAACATAAAATATTTGGAATATAAAAAAATTAAAAGAAAATAAAAAAAATATGTTAAAAATAATAAGATTAGATACAAATATTAAATATTTGTATAAAATAAAATTTGAATCTAATTAAATGAAACTTTATATATATTTTGTGAATACACTTAATATATAACTATTTTTTGTTTCATGAATTTAAACTATTTTGTAAATTATGTATTATAAAAAAAATTAAAAATAATAAATAAAATACGATTACATTATGTTTACTATGTACATACCGCGAAAAGCGCGGGCCGGCCACCTAGTAATGAGATAATTGATGATGTTTAACAATTTAATTGGTCTCTATATTTTTTGTTTTAAGGAGGCCCCTTATATAAGTATTTTCCTTCTACTTAACATAGTATAAAATGTCTCAATTACGAGCGAATCAAGTGTGAGTGTTTAAATTAAAATAAGTATCCTACTGATATTGTTCTTTTAATGGATTCTTATAAAATCCTGCCAAAAAAAATGTATTCACTACACAATACACCAATTTGCTCCAATAGCCTTCGATGCAGGTTCTGTAACAGGTTCTGTAAGAATATATATTTAATGTTATAATATATATTCTAATTATGTGGCCAGATAATATTAATGAATATAGATATATCAAATAATGTATTATATTATATTATATCAATATATGTCTTTATGGAATGTATTTAATCTAGACCGTTCAATTGGTTACTTGATGGACGTACCATATTAAAAAGTTAATATTATAAACGGTCCTCTCTCCCTGCCAGTGACGGTGACAGAGAGAAAAAAAGCAGTTCTCCATCAACTGGTCTCTGACAGAAAGAATGGACAAAGGAGAGAAGTAGAACCGTTCTTCAGAGAAGCACATCGGGAAGATCAGAGGAATCGAAATCAGTACCGGGTAAGTTATTCATCTCTATATCTTTTACCTCATAAAGCATGATCAAGATCCTGGCAGTTAGGGTTTGTAAATCTAACATGTTCATCAAAAGAATATAAAATGTAATATTCATTTTTTTTTTTTTATCAAAACGGTGTAATGTACTATAATTTAATAAATATATATATATATATATTATAATATTACAAATTTTAATTATTAATTTTTTTTCAAGAATTTTTTTTGCACAATGTTTTCAAAAAAAAAAAAAAAAAACTCCATTATATTTCCTAAATCCACAAAGCAGAAGATTACGTACATTCAATTTTTTTCAGTCTACTTATAGAATCGACCAAAGAAATTAATAGAGGTGAGCTTAACTATAATAGTGGCCCAACAGGATGTGGAACCATACGTGCGATTAGTGCAACAAGCCACACATTTTACTTTAGCCTAAAAACAAAAAAGCCACGCATTTCTTTTTTCATCAACCCCACACACCATAACCCGAAATAATACCTTATCATGTTGTGTTAAAGGAAGGGCTGGTGGCTGGAAGTTGGAGGTAGCGAAGACTTGGGATAAATATAGGGTTGTTACATTTAGGAGCTGTTTGGATTGGTGTAATGTGGAATGTTAATTCACAATACGTTACACATCACATCTATATTACATCGTTTGGCGAACCAAACAATGTAATGTGCGTTGCAATGTGAAGTCCGTTATAATTTAATATTTACGCTCCAAACTTTATTTATAGTAATGTGAAATTCCATCCAAAAACAGATAAAATGTGATATATTACATCCAAAATTTCAGAATATTTATTCATTTATTATTATTTATCAAACAAATAAAATACGTTATATGATATTTATAGTTTATTACTTTATAATTATTATTATTGTTATCTTTTTATTTTTTATCTACTTCTAAACTTATTATTATAATAATAAAATGCACATGATATATTCGTACAAAATGAGTAAAATCTTTGGTGTAAAAAAAGCACATAATGTTCGAAGATAATTTTTATAAAAAAATGTCACAATTTTTTTTAAACTTATTTTGTATGAAGATCATATGCATTTATTTTACTTTATCTTAATAATGAATTATGAAATCGATAAAAAAAATAACAATAATTATAACATAATAAACTATAAATATCATAATAAGTATTTTATTTATTTAATAAATATTACTAAATTGCACTCCACTCTTATTCTATTACATCTTTTGTCGTATGTCATTTGTTTTTTTTTTTTTCTAATAAGCATAATTTGCTGACAATGATGAATCACAATAGTATCACGGGCTTGGAGCTTTCCACGCTCCCAGCGGAATACGCCCGCGGGGCATCCGACACTCCCACGTCCGGATCAGCCCTCTTCTCTCCCAAGATCAGTTCTCGAAGCCCAACTCGCACTGCGCATACGGACGGAACGGGTCATGGTTAGGGGTCTTTGCTCCGGAGAGCAGCTTAACTGGTTTTCGGCCTGCCCTGGCCATCATCAGGAGAGGAGCATTAGCTCCCGAACCAGGGATTCCAAAGGATATGCAACGTCTTACCGATAACAACCAGGACATTAGCCATTGGCTTGTAAGCGACACCCCATATATGGGGTGGGGGGGGAGGGGGGGGAGATCCACATCCATCACCTCCTGTCTTGGCTTCCACTACTACTCCCCCCTAAAGAGCTTTATATAACAAAACTCCCTTGGGCGTAGTAGACGTTGGGTGTGCTCCAACTAACACCAGTTTTCCAGGCACGTGACATTCTCCCCCACCCAATCCACGCAACGCCCTCGTTGCGTTCGTCCGTTGTCTTCCAAGGAATCTTCGATCGTCCACAGCAGGACACACTTCACCACGCCATCAACATCTTCTGCTATCTTGAGTATGGTCAGAGTTGCTTTTTGCGCATTGACTCCTCGTTTGAGAAAATCAACTTCAATCGTTGGTCACAGTCACGAATCCACGTGAGCCACCACTACGATCCCGTGAAAATGTCTCCTCCTCAATCCAGAGAAACGGCAATCCAGCCTAAAGAGACTTCCCACTTTCTCGGGCACACGCTACTTGGCAACTTGCCTCCGCCCTTCCAGCTGTCGATATCATCACTCGCTCTTTTGGGTATAGAAAAGTTGAGTCCACAACTTGCTTCCGCCCTTCCAGCAGTGATCCGCACAGCAACGCAACTCATTCCTCCTTATCGAACAACTCCTCATTCTTGTTCCGTAACAAGTCAATATATGTGTGACTGTCTCATATCAACGCACAACACTGAACTCCGGACTGAAGGCCCACCTTGTTCTTTAAGGCTTCCGAGCCGCACCACTCAATGGATCCCGTGGTAAAGTAACAACTACTATCGTTCAGAATCCGCAGCAGTAATTCTTCTATCTTGAAGCTCCCATGGAAAGATCGAGAACTTTGCTCTGATACCACTTGTCACGGGCTAGAAGCTTTCCACGCTCCCAGCGGAATACATCCGCGGGGCATCTGACACTCCCATGTCCGGATCAGCCCTCTTCTCTCCCAAGATCAGTTCTCGAAGCCCAACTCGCACTACGCATACAAACAGAACGGGTCGTGGTTAGGGGTCTTTGCTCCGGAGAGCAGCTTAGCTGGTTTTCAGCCTGCCCTGGCCATCATCAGGAGAGCGACATTAGCTCCCGAACCAGCAGGATCCCGAAGGATATGCAACGTCTTACCGAT
Organism: Clarkia xantiana subsp. parviflora; assembly: GCA_036873135.1. Lineage (NCBI taxonomy): Eukaryota > Viridiplantae > Streptophyta > Magnoliopsida > Myrtales > Onagraceae > Clarkia > Clarkia xantiana. The sequence continues at coordinate 22,782,457 of JAPTYO010000014.1, forward strand.
AACAACCAGAACATTGGAAACCAACCATTGGCTTGTAAGCGACACCCCATGTATGGGGGGTGGAGGGGGGGAGATCCACATCCATCACGTCATGTCCTGGCTTCCAACTACTACTCCCCCTAAAGAGCTTTATATAACAAAACTCCCTTGGACGTAGTAGACGTTGGTGTGCTCCAACTAGCACCAGTTTTCCAGGCACGTGACAATAGGCTAATCGATGAAGAATAATTATTCGTCGAATAAAACGAAAAAATACTAACTTCCGCCTTTCTTAAATCTCAAATCATTTTTTTATTTGATGAACTCTTAGTAAAATTGTAATCTAAATCTAATTTTATATTATATAATTTTTTTCAAACTAAACTTCTTTTACCCGATAGAATATATTTAGTTTACAATTATATTGATTTACCTAAAAATGCAAATTTTGTTAGTAAAATTTTTATTTTACTTATACTTCGTCGGCCATATTTCAAATCAAGTTTACGTCCAAATACAACGAACCGAAACACTGAATGAATATAATTTCTTATTTATTACTATAACATTTAAGCTATGACCCTATCATTATTTAAATTCTGATGATTCTAGAAAATTAATGATAACATAGTCACGGTTTATGGGTACCCGCCGACTTGCGGGTACTTATCCCGATTTTACCCCGCCGGCTCCCTACCTGTGGCATATGGATCGTAGCGTTTTTGGGTCGAAGGCTCTGCAGACCCGCTCTGTCCACGCGTATATTATACATATATATTATGTAAAATTATATGAGTAATATAACACTTAGTTAAAATAACAAAAGTATTTAATGGGTTTGATGATTTGAATTTTGAGTTAAATTTGTAATTTGTGATTCAAATTTGAAGTTGAATTTGAATATAGTGAATATAGAATTTAGGGCTTAATGTTTGTAATAATAGAATATGTGTCTCGTGGGCCGACCCACGGATCGACCAGTCCCGCTCCGCAAAGGTGTATCCAACGGGTACTGATCGATCTTATCGACCCACAGAGCGGGTCGAGTCAAACGATACTTGCCCCGCCCACGCATGTATTATACACATATATATTATATAAAATTATATGAGTAACATAACACGTAGTCAAAATAACAAGAGTTTCTAATGAGTTTGATGATTTGTATTTGAATTTTGAATTAAATTTGTAATTTATAATTTAAATTTGAAATTGAATTTAAATATGATGAATATAGAATTTAGACCTTAATGTTTGTAATAATAAAATATGTCACTCGTGGGGCGACTCGCGGATTGACCCGTCCCGCTCCGCAGAATGTATAAAAACAGGTACGAGTCGATCTTATCGACCCACGAATCCCCGCCCAATTGACAGTTGGCACCCTAGTCTCCCTAAGAGCATCCACAGTGCATGTAAATTTTTGGAGGACAACTCATCTATGTCGCAAGATGGGATGTCCATGCGCATTGAAGATGACCAATATTTCTTGTCCAATGACCAATATTTTTTGTCCAACTCCTCCATGTGGCAAGATGGGATTCACTATCTCACATCTCATTATTAATACTTTCATAATTTTTTTTTATCTCTCATCTTTTTCTTTTGTTAATCTTGTTAATTTATTAAAATAAAAAAACTATGTAAAGGTCAAATTGGGTTGAAAATGGTAGACAACATTAAAATTGTAATAGACAAACTCAAAATATTTATTACTTTAATATATATTAATCAGGTGGCAACGATGTAACGATGCACCATTATCTGACTACTTCCATACAATACAACCACATGTTTTGTACCCGCCGCCGATGCATCATGTCTTGTCTTGTTATTTCCAGCACTAACTTACTCTTTACCGACATAAAAAATAAAATATCACAGTAAACGCACTCAACCAAATTTCACTTCACCTCTCAAATCCACTCCCATATATAAACGCGCATCTCTTCTCCAAAGTATCTCTCTGCAACTTCCAACCTCTTTCAGCAATTTCAGCCAAAAAAACCTCTTTCACTCGCAATGGCGGATCCTTCTTCCATCGCGTTGGTGGCCTACGTCACCAGCTGGGTCACACCCACGTCTCTCTTTCTCTTCCTCAACCTCATGATCGGAACCCTCGTCTTAACCTCCCGCTTCACCATCTCCTCCAAAAACAAGGAGAACCACCACCACCACGACCCCGCCGCCTCTGCGCCGCCGCGGATCTCCCGAGCTCCGTCGCTGCTCAACCGCGTCAAGTCCTTCAACTTCGCCCAGTACTGCAATTTCGACCACCAACAGTACAGCCATCAAAACTATCCTGTTCAAGCTGACCAAGCGCCGCCGCCGCTGACTAGGGCACCGTCGGTGCTGCACCGACTCAAGTCTCTGAAGTTCACCCAGTTCAGATTCGATCGTTCGGCGCCGGCGTCGGAGGCTGTTCACCACCAGAGGCTAGAGCCGGAGTACACGGCCCGAGTCAACGACCACCCTCCAGCGCAGCCGCTGCTACAACGACTTAAATCCATCAGCTTATGGCCGGAGCCGAGATCCGAACCGGTTCAGCAGCGGGAGCCGCCGCCGCTGGCCAGGGTGCCGTCGTTCTTGGCGCGTGTGAAGTCCATCAACTTCTCCCTGTACGGGCAAGAGGAGTACACGCCGGAGGAGGCGGATGAATTCCACGTGGAAGAGCATCACATCAGCAGGGTAGCCTCTGACACCAAGCCGTCCGGCGGGGAAGCGCCGGCGAAGCTTCCAAGGAAGATGAGGAAGTCGGCGAGCCACAAGTCGGCGTTTGGACACTTTGGTCACGAGAAGACAGTGGATGACCCGGTGGAGCTCCGGCAGCGGCCGGAGAGTGTGAGAGAAGGGAGGCGGAAAGGAGGTCTCGCCGGATTTGAAGAAGAAGAAGAAGGACAGATAGACTCTAAAGCAGATGAATTCATTAATAAGTTCAGGCAGGATCTCAAGTTGCAGAGGATGGAATCAATCGTTAGGTACAAGGAGATGATCGTCACTAGGGCTCACGCTGCACACTAGCTTAGCTAAGCTATTACTGAAAATGTGATTTACTTTTGATTTAGGGTCTTTTGATTCATATTACACATGTTAATTTTATTATTATTATGTATCTTTACTAGGGTTTATGCTTTTTATGGCGTTGTCATTTACTCTGTAGCGCTACTAGACTATTGGTTTGTAACTTTGTATCACCAATTGACTGGGGACAAATCAAATGGTTTATTTAGTTGAATCTTCTCCTAGAGAACTTAGCCAGGTATCATGTGTATATATTAGTGGAAGGTGGAACCATTTATACTTTGGGTTTATAATTTGAGCTTAAAGTGTCAGGATGGATTTTTTAACACTCACAAACTGATTGATAAAGAAAAACAATAGAGGACACATGATTTAACGTGGTTCAGTCATATTCGGCATATGTCCACAGTTTCGGCGGGTTGCGATTTTATTGATGTTCACCGAGTTACAATTTCAAATAATACAAGTTAATAAAAGCAGAGAAAGACTCGTAAACCCTACCGGACCGAGTTGGCCCAAAATTCAGATAGGGCTTCGCCCGAACCCATATTCGGTAGAGGACGGTAGCCTCACCTCAAACCCCCCATTAACATCAACGTCGAGGTCAAATGACGATAATTAGAATCTATAAAAATAATATATAACGAGCGGAAAGTTGAAAATGTAATTCGACTAGTTTCAAAAGTTTTTTTTTTTTTTTGCCCTTCAATGATAGTTGAAGATGTGATTTATTTATATTATATTATCCGAAATTAATGTCTAAACCTCGAGCTTATAGAATAAAAATATATTATTCTCAAATCAGTAGCTGATTTGTTAAAAAAGCAACTTAAATGTTAAGTTGGAAAGGATAGTTGAAACTAATGTGATATTAGGCAGTCAGCTTATATGGATGGAGACAAGAATAACCGGTGGCTGCAGATGAGCACTGACCAGATGCGGCAATCAATTTTGGATGGGGGGTATTTCCGTCTTTTGAGCTGACACTCTACAAGGTATCAAACCAAACTATATTAATTAGTTAAGAAGTGTTGTAATTAACACTTGTCGTGTGAAATGGGAAGACAATAATTAGCGATCGAGAAAATTAGATGTTGACTTTGGAGCAAGGTTTACTGTCATGTGCTATCTAACGTGTGTTCATCGTTTATGCGGAAAACTAATGAATTTTTTTCGACAATACCCTAAATGAAATTAATATTTCTAAAGTTTTATTATTCTAAATGTGTAATTGCGTAGTACTGTATTATACGAGACAATTATTGATTTCGAACATAAAACGTGATAAAAATTCATGACTAAAATAATATTATTTAATTTAATATCTATAACTATTTTTTATATTTTTTTATTATAATATTATTCATTTTTTATGTATATCGTAATTGTATGATAATAGTTTTTTTACTATACTTTAATTTATAAATTGTTTTTTTTTATGTACAATGGATATAAAAAACTTTCTAAATGATATATAATATTATAATTTTTTTATTTATGTATACCATTAAAACAAATTAATCTGTAATATGATGTATATATTTTATTGAAGTATTAATTTTTTTAATTTCGTATAAAGTATAAGTTAATAATAAGTTAAAATAATTATTTTTTTATGTAGAATTAATTATGTGTTAATGCGAATATTTGTATATAGTATATAATAATAATAATAATAGTATGGGTAGTGTAATTTCGATAGAAGAGCTTCGGTGGTTCTTGGATTCGTATAAATCATGTGCCGTATGTTCCTGCTTCGGTGGTTATGGGCTCTTTTTTATTCCTCCATCATGGGTTCGTGTTGACTTATTAATTAGTCTTGCTTCGAGCCGAAGATGAGTTTTACTTTTATTGTACGTGCGTTTATTCTAAGCTTTAAAAAAGGGCATTTATGGTAATTATTATTGAATATTTTTGTTTTCTAGGTCGTATCATATATGGACACACCTTTAAACCTATGTTTAAAAAAATGTATACGGCATCCGACAAAGCATTCCGAGAAATTATAAGACAATGACATAACTTGTAAATAATATTAACTTTTGATGTGTTTTCTTATTGTTTCAGAATCGGAACATCATTATCGGAATTTCTAACATTTATCTTAAAAAAAAAAAAAACAGAGCCAAATGTTAAAACGGCATGTGTCATGTTCATTGTTCACAGTCCGGCCGGGTTTAGATCGGTTCGACTGGGCTCATACCAAACCGACCAGCAATAACGCTTATATAAAAGTTTCCAAGAAAAAAAATTAGTGACTGCCCAATCCAGGCCTAGGCTAAAAATAGAAGCCCAATAATAATCTCCAAAGCCCACCCACAGAACATCACATATAGCTTAGAAGGAAAGAGTGTGCTCACCACATTTTGCTCCTTCTCTATCTCACAAAGATAGAAAATTGGGTCCCACATGGTCCCACATAGTTGTGAGATAGAGAAAGGCAACAGGTGGTGAAGCCGAGCTATATAAGATTTTTTCCACTATGAGTATGAGATGTGGCAAGAAAGAAAGAAAGTTTGTATTACATACATCTCCAATTAATCAACGTTTCATTTCTTCTTCCTCAATGCGAATGATCAATTGAAATCTGAGTATGAGTCGGAAAATGGAGAGTGGGGCAAACATAAATCACAGAAATCGGATCACAACTCGGAGTCTGTCATGTTAAGACTAAGGGCGGACTGAGGTGACCTCTCACTCTCTCTCAATGAATTTGCCAAAAATAGTTCTTGCTGCTAAGAGAAGAAACTAACTGATTAGGTTTTCTGTCGCTAAACCGGTTGAATCGGTGCCGGTTTCACTAACTGGACTGACTCAGTGTGCCTTCTTTCAGTCTTTGCTCGAACTGGACCGATAGTATAATCGGTTCATGGTCCAACCTGATCACACTATCTATTCGGTTTCCAAAACATATCCTATAACAAAATTGACGTCTTTCTGTGACAATTTTTCTAAAATATTACCTGGGACGAATTTTCTTCTATCTTATCTTATATATATTAAAAAAAACATAATAACACGACTCTTCCTAATCAGTGAATTTCACTATTGACTTGTTATATGAGGCACTCAAAGTTCTCATTTATTTATTATTATGCATCGATCCGGTGGCTGATGATTTAAAAATTAGTCTGTAAGATAATATTTGAATTAATGAGAAATCCTTGAGATCTTTTGAGTATGGGTCACTACTTGCACCTAGAAGGTGAGGAACATTTTTCAGTATGAGACTTAGAATTTAGTCATTAATGAGTAATTGATGTTATTAATGCTATTTTTGGGAATTTCCTCCAATCAAATGCGGGATACATTAAAGACTTTTCAAATCAGTAATTTATGTCAATGCATTCGCTTATAAGGCGCTTACCGGATCGAGTTACCTCTCTTAACCTCAATTTAGAATTGGATTTAAAAAATTATCATTGTTCCTTCTTAACCACATATTGTAACATTATCCCCATTGTGCCATGTTTGTTCTATTGATGTGGAAAATATTGTCCACTTGCAGTGAATACACGAGTAAATTTTGGAACACCTATTCCATTCCATTGAGTTCCATGACCTCTTTTGATATTCTTTTGGTGATTGAATTCAAAATAATTACTCTGAAATGGTTGTTTTATACATGGCGTAGATTGGGAACCATCTATTATTATTATCTTTATAACTTTTGGAAAAATATGAACAATTTTGTGATCAAAAGGGCTAATACTTTTAATAATATTTTTAATGGCTCTATTACATAATTTTAAGGAATTCATGACAAATAATTGCAGTTCGAAAATTCATTCCTCCCTCTAAATTAGGTAGGTTCTATCTAACTATGGATGGAAAAAACTTAATATTGATGGAGCATTTCTATGGAAAAGCAAAAGCGAGAGGAGTCATTGGTGATTCCAACAGTAATTGAATCTCAAGTTTCTCTTGTTGCATAGTTTTAGGTTATTCGAGATGGGCTTTACCTAATCATGAGTTTGAGATTGATTCGTTACATGTTGAAACATATGTGTTGATTGTCCAACAACTTATATCAATAACTCTTTTGTTAATTTGAAACTTATGCTGCCCATTGTGTTGGAGTGCATGAATTTGTTTTCTATATTTAGGCGATACAAGTTTATGTATGTATATCGAGAAGCTAACTTGGTTGTCGATGTTAAGGATATCCAAGAATCAAATTATGTCGCACATAGTGTCCTTCCCAGAAATACTCCACTTTGTACTTTGCATAATTAAGTTGAATTATGGTTTTTTTTTTTTTTTTGGTGAGAACGATACATATATATTAATCAAACAACAACACACATAAAGAAACAACTACGGAGTCAGCCAACCGGGGATACCTGGATAAAACCAATTTCCAACCACATCAATCTTGGCCGCCCTAGTAACCAAGCCATGCGCACGGGAGACAAAAGACCGTCTAACGTTACAAAGCGACAAAAAATGTAAACTATCTAGCAAAGTACGAACATCTGAAATCAGTCCAAACACGACGGAGAATCCGAATGAGCGGTCAAAGCACTTTCTAACACAACCGAAGAATCAGAAAGTAAGAAGCGAACATTATGGTTAGACCGTTGTGCCAGAAGTAGACCAGTCTGACAGGCCAAGTCTTCAGCAAAAAGTGGATCATCCACATGTGCAGACGAGATGGAAAAAGCAAAAACTTCATTAGCCGGGCTCAAAATAACAGCAGATCCATAAACCTTTGATCGCCCCCCATGAACCGCTCCATCCACAAGAACTAACCAACAATTGGGGGAATCGACGAACGACGAATTAGTTCCGGGACTCCGCAGTGGAACCGCGAGGGCTCTGAAACAGGCACACGAGCAAACCGGTTATCATTACAAATAGAAGAAATGAAAAATATTACAGACGACGCAACAGGTAGTCTAGCGCGAAAAAGCACATTATTTCGTTCAAGCCAGATACCCCACATAACTAAACACTTATAAACAAACCAGTCTTGACCATACGCTCCTGAACCTAAGGACTCTTCTTACCGGCATCGAGCAGAAGATATATGACTCGTAAGAGGATTAACCCCTAAACTAGAAACAAACCAAACTCGACGAGCAAAAGCACAGTTCCCATAACATGGTCACACGTTTCTATAGCATCACCACAAAGGGGACAAGTTGGATCAACGAACGGAAGCCTACGATGGAGATTCTCTCTAAAAGGTAAACCCCCTGAAATCCATTTCCAGACGAACATCCGAATCTTGGGTAAGAGCGTGGCGGACCACAATCTCGACCAAAATGGCGAACTAGCAATTATGTGATTGGAAGAACTTGTCGAAGGCAAACCTGGCTCTCTTTCCAAGAGATGCGAATTTATAAGATGATAACCTGATTTGACGGAATAGCTACCATTCTTTGTGTGATTCCAAAGAAACCGGTCCTGTGTGTCGAAGAAGGGCAGATACAGCTGAGAAATGGCTGTCACAAGAACACGGGGTAAAAAAAATAGATAGAGTCTCCAAGTCCCAACGACCGTCAATGATGAAAGTGGAGACCTTGAGATTGTGGATATTTGACGTGCCAGGAACCCAATCAGAAAGTAAACAAAAATTAGAAACCCAAGGATCCGTCCAGAAGTTAACCTTATGACCATTCTCAATTCGCCACCGCGCTCATTCAAGCAGAAATTGACGCACATGTTCTAGGGTTTTCCAAGGAAGGGAATGAGACGCATTACTCGGAGCGGTGAAGAACGAACCATCCGGAAAATACCGTTGTCTCATACAACCGACCCAAATTGACTCGGGAGACGAGAGTAGACGAAATGCTTGTTTAAGGAGGAGAGCCAAGTTGAATATTGAAGTATCACGAAAGCCCAAACCCCCTAACAGTTTAGACTTTGTGACTTTATTCCACGCAATCCAACACATTCCTTTTAAATCGGGTTGTGAGAACCACCAAAATTGCATTTGTAATTTATCTAGCTCTCCCGCCGTGGTCATGGAAAGCCGAACACAATGAATTTTGGTTGGATCAGCTTATACTGGTGCAACCTTTCCTTAGTTTGCTTTTGGACGTCAATGATATGTTTTCCTAATTTTCAAAAGTAGAAGGAGCAATTAACTTGATTTTAAAGTAGAATGGCCCATTTGCTAATAAATCAAAGTGGCAGGAATCACTTCCTTATTTTCATTAGAGGTAATAATGACCGATGGAAAGGATATACTGCGGACAATGAAAAAGGGAAAAGAAAAGTGCGCCGTCTCTATTTGCATTACGTTATCAAAATGCATGCTTCTTCCATTTTTATCTCTTTTTCTTTTAATTATTATATTTTAACTTTTTCTTCAGTTTATTTATTTATATTTCGGGGGAAAAACTAATAAAAGGACAGTTTCCACGTCACTATTTGCCAATAGTACAATGGCAGTTAATAAATAACAAATTAGCAGCAATAACGAGAAAGATATATAATTATAATAATATTTTACATTAGAAAGGCCAAAATATTAAACTGATGTTTTAATTTAAAAGATCTTAGCTAAACAGTTAGGATTATTTTACACAAAGGAAATAATTATTATACTAAAATGATAAAAATATTTACTCTTCTAAGGACTCTAAATATGATCATAGTAGAGAATATAAAATAAAATAAAAATGCAAAAAAAAAAAAAATTGCACATATAAATATTATGAATATGAGAGCACATGTAAATGATGTAATATGTCTCTCCACTAGGTAATTTAGTTTTTAACCAAAAAAAAAAAAAAAACTATTACTATCAACCAATCTATCTTCCCAATTTTGGCGCAAAAAAAAAAAAAAAAATCTATCTTCCCAATGTCCCTTATATAACCTCAAATAATATCTAATAACTTTAAGGCAACTAATTTAACAGTAAATGAATGGTATTATAAATAAAATATATAATAAATCAACATAGCTTAAATGCGGACCAACTTATAAAATTAGTAATACATATTCTATAAGTTCGAAACTCAACAATTACATTAGCTATTTTTATTTCTTAAAAAAATAGTCGAATTCTACATTATTAATTGTATGACATAATTCCATTAATTTAAGCTAAATATTTCCATTGTGTGAGCTTCCAAATTAGTATAAATAAATAAAAAAAGAAGTTGAAATGATATATATCTATGTTAATTTCTAAATTTAGCAAAAAAAATGTTAATTTCTCAATGTATATGAGTGTATTTTCCGAAATATAGATAGTGATAGATATAGTAATAATATATACTAGCTACTAACCCCGCGCACCGCGCGGGTAAAAATATCAAAATAGAAAAAAAATTAAAAAACTTAATATTTGTAAAAAAAATTGTAAATTTTGTTTCTTTATACATTATGTAAATTATATTTCTGTAAAACACTATTTTAAAAAAAAATTGTAATAAAATAATATTACTATTTTTTTTAATATTACTATATATAATTTTTTAATTAGAGATATGCATACAATTTATATTTATAAATAACAAATATAATCTTATAATTTACCTATATGTATATATTCACATTTTATATATTATCAATTAGAATTGTATTGTATATACTAAATATACTTTGAATTTATGTTTACTCACTATTTTATTATAAACGAACATTCTTTTATATATATATATATATAATATAATAGATGATAATATATATTTATATGATAATAATTAATAAAAAAATAATTGGAAATATATGTGTTTAATACATACTTTCTATTAGTATTTACAAATATTTAATTCATCGTACCACATTGGTAAATTATATATAAATGAATATAAGTTTAAGAAAACACTTTTGGCAAAAAAAAATGTGTTAAATAATTAAATATTTCTAATTTTTAAATAAACATATAGATCAATAAATGTATTCTGAAGTTAATATATCTCTCCTATATTAATTTTTTAGTTTTATTTTGAAAAAAAAAATTATAATTAAAATAATGTATGTAAATTATAGATTTAAATATTTTCAAGTAGGAATTCCACAATATATAATATCTAAGTTAATTTAATCTATCACTAATATTTATATTTTAAGAATTCTGTATTTATACTTTTTCTTTTACCCTTAATTGCTAATCTTTAAAAATATAATCTACATAAATAAAATTTAAAATAATTAATTTATTCTAATTTTTATATAAATATTAACAAATGGTTTATAGATAAAGTAGATATTTTGTAGGTAAATATATTTGTACGTCCATATAAAAAAAATATACAATAAAAGCTCAATTTATATGCTTAATTACGTTTCTAAATGATCTTTGTTAAATATATAGGTTGAATGATATATATAATATAAATGATCTTTGTTAAATAATATATATAATATAAATGATCTTTGCTAATCCACCAACCTGTTTAGTGTTGAGAATTTCCTTGAAGCATAAAAAAAAAAATTATCAAACCATAAATCATCTATGAAAAGTAAAAATAAAAATTGGATCTCTATGAATATGATTAGAGTGGATTTTATGTCTATATTTGATATAGTACCTACCTTAATGAAATAGGTCAAATATGTTAGAATCGAGAGCCTCCAATAACTTAATAATCGTTAATCGTCCCATCTTTTTATTAATGACTTGTTCCCTTCTACATTGCTCACCCTAGCATCTTATTGAAAATTGTATGAATAAAAATATGCAAACATCATTAATTACCATACATAATTGAATTTCGACAATTAAAGATCGACAAAGTGATCTAATAAACGACATGAGAGAGTAAAACTTGTCATTTCCGGTTTCTTGAGGTTTTGAGAATTCTTCACTCAAGATGAACAAAATTACTTTGTATGCTAGAATTCCCGACTACCACCCAAGAAGCAAGATTAGTCTCATGCAAATATCGCCAGCAACTACACCGACTAAGAAGATAAATAATAATCATTTCTAGAGTTATATATATATATATATAATTTAGGAAGATAGGTGATATCACGACGCATCTGTTTGAACATCGCATGTCTCTTGTTTCGTCAGACCTTGATGATACCTGACCATCGTTATTAATAGATTGTCGTTTGCTATTTTGTCTCAGCACACATATAATTAAAGTTTGAATATAAACAATAAAAGATGAAAAGAGCACATATAGTTACCATTATATTGGGCTATCGCCGGCCGCTGATGGACTTTCATTTCTCAAAGTGATATTCGATAAGAAGATGCACTTGCCGAAAGGAGATATTGAGACGTCAAACTTCAAAGCTAGTAGTGACTGCTTAATTAAGATGGTTAGGGTTTTATGATTGAGTTGTATATTATTATGGGATTTAGGATTAGAGTTATATATATATAATCGTTTACTATACATATATATTTATTATATTGTTTATATTTATAACATTCTTTTACTATTTAGTATCCACTTATATATGTGGATTGTGGAATCTCTGCTTATCCACTTGCCTTATATATGGCTTGTCCGATGTATATACTATATATTATTATCCATATATAGACTCATAGTCTCACGGTCTACAACCGTTTTTCCAAATATAATAATATTTATAGTCTTATGTTTAATACTTTATATAGATATTTAGTAAATATTTTATTTATTATATATATATATATATTTTTTATATATTATATAAATGAGTAGATGTATATGCAATCAATATATAAAAAAAAAAATTACTTGCTACGGTTGTTTAGAAAAAATAGGTAAAATATATTTTAGGCTATGAAATATTTTTTCTTATATATAAGCTCATACGATATTGATTCCCTACTATGTTTGATTACCAATTTATTTCAATTTATTATGTTTGTCCATATATATATTGTTTGTACGTTTTGTAAATATAATTTATATTTATTGTCATACTTATTTCCTTATTAATTACTGCTTACGTGGCGGTCTATGGTCTTCCGGTACCTAACTGTATAGATAATGAATTTAAAAGGAAATTTTTAATTAATTTGTTTCTTTAAATTGCGTAGAGACCAAATTAGGAGATAAAAATACTTCTTAATTTTCAACCAATCAATATTATGTATCTAAATTTAGAGAACCCCTATTAAATTCCGATTAAATTAGGAAATGCTGACTACGTGGACTGTCCACGTGTCGACCAGAGGGCCTCCGGTACCGAATTAATATAATATAGTAGATATGTACTTATTTGGTGGTTGTTGTGTAGTCTCAAACGGTCCGGTGAAACGGGCACTGAGATATCGGGGCGCGAGGAGACAGGCATGCCACGTGCATCCGACATGCCAAGTTGGGTGCCACGTGGCCGTCCCCTTCTTCTTTCCCTCGTCTTTGGTCCGTACAGCAACTCACTCCAACGGTCATATTTCATCGACCACCTACAACGGTCATGTGGACTCCCATCCTCCGCCGTCGGATCCAGATCCAACGCCTCCCGCGTCAGGTCCCTCCTGTCCCCTTCCACTGCCAAAATCACATCAAAGCCACAGCAACCCCAAAGGGACCAGCAAAAACACAAACCTTCCCTCTCCTCTGTTTCAGACTCATGATGGTGATTAGGGTTCTTCGCGATTAGGGTTTACTGCTTTTCAGTGATGGACCTCGTCCATGTTCTTCCTCTTCTACTACCTCTTGATGATATGATTACTTCAGCTGCCATTGCCACGACTGGGAGTTCTGATTTGAAGCAACTTCACAGATTTGTGCGATGAACTCCAGTTAAACCCCACGGAATCCGATGATAGTTTTCTGCTAGGTTAGTTCATTTCCAGATTCTTTGATTCTTTCTTGTACGTAATATTCTTCATTCTTTTAAATTCTGCGAGTCATTCATAGATTGCTTGAGATCATATAGGAAAGAAAGAAACTTCACACTCTTACACCCACACGATTTATTGCACTCATCGGATTCCCACTGCCCACAACCCATTCGACGAAATTCCTCACTTACTCACGTAGCTTGCTGCATAAAGAAACACATCAGTTTTTTATATAGAAAGCTATAGGGATAGGAATTAGGTGGTTAGAATCACAACAGTAGTAAGTGGGTAGTTAACAATCACCGTAAAAAAAAACGCAAAATTGGAAACTTGGTAGAGGATGTTGGCTGGGTGTTCTAGCTCCAGCCTGCTGTCACCGAGGCATAGATTGAAGAGCGAATCCACCCAAGCTTGTCACTTTCAGCTACCTTCGTCCATGAACACACAGAGATTGGACTTGCCATGCTCCAATTTCTCCAGGAAAGACACCGCCACCTCAGCACGGCCGCAGCAGCAATCAGTCAGGCCTAAACCCGTAGATGCAAACCGTTCACTGAAGCAACACATCCGCCTGCCACCACTAGCCACCACCACAGCAGGGACCGCCACGAGTGCTTTTGTGGATGTCAAAGGAGAGTTCTGGGAAGGAGGTAACAGAAGGAGTCTCAAGAGATCAGTAGATGACGACGAGTCTTGCATCGGAAGGGCGAAGAGGAAGAAGTCCGATGAGTTCGGCCAACTGGGTGGAATTGGAAACGCCTTCTGGTTCGGCGAAGAAGAAGAAGAAGAAGAAGAAAGGGTCTGTTTCCCACTGTCGGGTATCAATTGGGTCGATTTTGGAGAGAAGGAGGTTGAGACTATCCATGGAGGAAGAAAGGCTTCTGCCTCGCCGTCGAGTGCTTCATCGGACAGTGAAACTTTGGTGCTTCGATTGAACGAAGTAGGATCTCAAGTTGGGGGAGCTTCTAGAAGCAGCCCACTGGAGGGATTGCAGCCAAGACAGGTTCCGGAATTTGAAACCCACCCCAAAGAATTCGAGCTTGTTAGTGTTTTGATTTCGTGTGTAGAGGCCGTGGCTTCGAAGAACATCCCTGCAGTCAACCACTTGATCGCCAAATTAGGCGATCTAGCCTCTCCTGTCGGGCCCACCACCCTCAGCCGCCTCACAGCCTACTACACCGAAGCATTGGCTTTGAGGGTTTCGAGGCTGTGGCCCCACATTTTCCACATCACGACCCCTCGAGAGGTCGATAGGGCAGAAGACGAACTTGGGACTGCCTTACGGGTTCTAGATCAGGTACCCTACCTAAAGCTTCGAAATGTCAAAATTCTTGTTTTCGAGATCTAAAAATCCTTAAAAGAGTATAACTAAACCAAACCTGTTGCAGGTAACCCCGATCCCAAAGTTCATCCACTTCACTGCCAACGAGATCCTGTTGCGTGCCTTCGAAGGCAAGGAAAGGGTCCACATCATTGACTTCGATATTAAGCAAGGTCTCCAATGGCCGAGCCTCTTCCAGAGCCTAGCTTCTCAATCACCTCCGACTCGCCATGTCAGAATCACAGGTATCGGGGACTCGAAACAGGAACTTATCGAAACTGGGACCCGCCTCTCCAGTTTCGCCGAAGCCCTAAACCTCGAATTTGAATTCCACCCTGTGGTGGACCGAATTGAGGATGTCCGCCTATGGATGCTCCACGTTAAGGAAGGTGAGTCGGTTGCGGTGAATTGCATCCTCCAGCTCCACAAGACGCTGAACGATGCAACCGGCCAATCACTAAGGGACTTCCTAGGGCTCGTCCGGAGCACCAACCCGGCTGTCCTTGTGGTGGCAGAGCAGGAAGTGGGCAACAACTCTGTCATGTTGGAATCGAGAATCGTGAGTTCGTTACCGTACTACTGCGCTCTTTTCGATTCCGTGGGGTCCACCCCTCCCGGGGCACGCGTTAGGGTGGAGGAGATGTTGGGAAGGGAGATTCGGAACGTGGTTGCTTGCGAGGGAAGCGACAGGATTGAGCGGCATGAGAAGTTTGAGTTCTGGGAGAAGTCAATGGAGCGGGTTGGGGTTTTCCGGGGGTTGGAGATAAGCGAGCGGGAGATGCTTCAGGTGGAGATGCTGTTGAAGATGTACGGGGATGACGGGTTTCGAGTTGGACGGGTTGGGTCGGGGATTAGCCTGAGCTTCGAGGACCAGCAGCTTTACACTGTTTCGGCGTGGGTCCCGGCGGATCATATCGGAGCGAGCTCGTCGTCGTTTTCTCAGCTAAGTTGATGGATGAATAGTTTGATGCATACATTATTACATTATTCTTTGTAGTTATCATATTAGGAAAAGGTTGGTATTCAAAATTCTTTAATTCTTTTTGTATGAAGAAGAAGATAGGAAGCATTTTGTCATACAAAATAGGAAGCATTAAATTTAATATTATTTAAGGAAAAATTCTTTGTAGTACGATAATGATATTCGTTATTAGTTTGGTGTCTGTCGTTTTTATTTTCTGGAGTCGCATTGGTTGTAATTGGTTGATTGATAAAGGGTAATGAAAGTATTTTTGTTTTATTTACGTGTTGTTGAAGAAAGGGAAGTTAGTTTCTGCTGTAAGTAAAGTTTACATAAATCAGTAATTGTACTTAATTCCCTGTTTAAAAATGAAGCTTAATGGAGTTATACTTGGAGGATGATGACTGCAGCTAAGTTGGTGAAGTGTTCGAGTGCAAGAAGTTCAAGAAGATGAAGTAGCTTGGGGCTAAAGTGAAGTTGCTTGAAGTTCAAGTTGTCAAGTCTTGTTACTTTCTATGAAATGTAATTATTCACTGCATTCTTATGTCTAGTTCAACACAGGTTAGGTGCAGTTATGATGTGCGTGGTTTACCTTATTTGTAGGAGCAGTTTCCAGTAGTGATTTGAGGTACTTATTTGCAGTTTGAGACTTGTTTAAGAAGTAAGTAAGTTTGTAATATTGATGAAGTAAGTTGAATGAATAGCAGTTTTTTAGCTTGCAAATTCTCTCTCAATACTTCTCTCATCTGATTGTGTTGAAGTATTCATCTCTTAATTGGAATGATCATACATTAATACGTGGCATCAGAGCTTTAAGGTTAAAGACGCTTTCGAAAAGTTTATCTTTTAAAGAGATGACATATGCAGGTTTCGTCGAGTTACCAATGCCCAAATTTAATGGTAAAATTATGATCAATGAAGTCTATAATGGAGAAGTTACTGCATGCCAGATAATATTGGAATATTATTGAGAAACATATGAATGCCAAAGGAGTTGAACTTACAAAAAGAGAAGTAAGAGCTTTGATGACTTAAAAGCGAAGAACATATTGTTTCAGATTATTTATTGGGTAACATTAGCGAATTCTTTACAAAGAATCATCGAAATCAATATGAGACTCCACAAAAAAGAAGAAGAAATGAATAGATCTGAAAGAATGAAGAAGGCTTAGTTGTATCTTGTATGCACTGAGAGTGAATTTAAATTGCGAAGAATGAAAGATAATGAAAATATTCTAAGTTTCTTTTTCAAAACTTTGAAAATCAGCAATAAATATGATGGTGTATGAAGTTTGGAGAGTAGATGAAGGATACTCCAATTTTTAAAAGATAACGATGTATTTGAATCGAAAGTTTGACAATGTCATGTGTGTAATAGAAGAATCAAAAGACATTGACAAACTGACCTTAGTTGAGTTTTAAAGCTCATTAGTTGTATAACATAAAATGTAGGGTAAAAGAACCTATTTAGTGTCTCAAGTTTATCTCATGTTTCAGTTTGGTGTCTGACGCATACTTATACCGTCTCAAGTTTGAATAGTGTTGCTATTTGGTGTCTCCTTCAAATTTTGAGGTTAAATTTAACAGAATTCGGTCATGTGACCAGCACATGACCAAATAAAATTGAAAATGCCCAAATTACCCCTAAACCCCAAATCAGGTCAGCTGCTCCACCGCCGGAGCCCTAAATCGGCCGGAAACCTAAGTCGGCGGGAATCCTAAATTGGCCGGAATAGGCCGTAATCGGTCGACCCTAAACCCTAAATCAGGTCAGACTTTAAGGCTCAATCATCATTCATTAATTAAAAATCTACTACTACCGAGCCTCGAAACCAGGACAGTCTCACGAGGTTATTCACGTTACCATCAGACCAAGTGAGATTGGTATCAATTCTTAGTTAATCAAGTTACGATCGGATATATATAGCTCAAAATACAACCTTTGCATTCGATACACCGAAAATAGAGAAAAGAAAACCCCCAAATTCAATTCAATTCAATTAAATTACAAGAACATTGGATATATGTACCCAAAAGAAAAAGAAATAAAAAAAAAAATTCTAGAAGCTAACTTACAATGCAACCTTAAAATTAGCAATCAAAGGAAGCAATGCATTGCCTTCAAAGGCCCTCTACTCCAAATATATCAAAAATTCTACTTACTTAGACTTCAGCAGGAGTCTCTTCATCAGTAGTTTCAGCCGAAACAACTTCTTCGGAAGATTCTCCATCTAATGGCAAAGATCCCCCAACCTTCTGTTCCTCAGAAACAAGCTTCTCTTTGAGTTTTGTCACGAGTTCTTCACATATCGACTCGTTGCTGCCGAGAAACTTCTTCAGAGCATCCTTGCCATGGTAATTTTCTCCATTCAATTTGAAAAATGCCCCGGATTTGGCAACGAATTTGTGTTTCACTGCTAGATCAATGATCTCTGTAGTCCGACAGATCCCTTTCCCAAACTCGAGCTCAAATTGAGCTGTTCTGAAGGGAGGGGCAAGCTTGTTCTTCACAATCTTGACCTGAACTTGGGCCCCGACCGTCTGCATCAATCACACAAGCATTAGGTCTTCAATTGTTTTAAGGACTGAGTCAATTTCAATTACAATTAAATTAAAGATGTTACCTCTTCGCCCTTTTTAATCAACCCTATTTTTCTGATATTTAGACGAACCGAAGCATAAAACTTCAAAGCGTTTCCACCACAAGTAACTTCAGTCGGTCCACCAAAGCCTCCGAAAGTTGATAGCTTTGATCTCACCTGAATTTTAAGATAAAACATTTCATTAGCTTGTCTAATACAGATTTCAGACAAAGTGCTGTGTTTTTCATGAAGTCACATGAACAATAGCCTAGGATCTTCTGAACTGTCTTTAAACAGATAACATTTACAAAAATTTACAAACAAAAACGAGAACAGTAAAAAAATGGGACAAGAACCTAAAAACTGTCCCAAGTTTGGCCCTTGTGTCAATTTGGTGTCTTGAATTTAAACCGTTGATATTTACTGTTCCAAGTTTCAATATTGTTGCTATTTGGTTTTCCGTTAGTTTTTGGGTTAAATTTAACATACTGAGTTGAAAAGACTATTTTGCCCATTTTTTCAAAACCACCTCCGATTCCAGCCACCCACCTCCAATTCCGGCCATCCACCTCCGATTCCGAGCCACCCACCTCCGATTCCGGCCACCCACCTCCGATTCCAGCCAGCAGCAGCAGCTCCAGCAGCAGCAGCTTCAGCAGCAACAGCTCCCGCAGCAGTGGTGACCAGAGAGAGATCCCCTGTGGTGGCCGGAGCTTGCTGGAAAACGATCGGAGATGGCAGTGATTCCGGCCAAATTGGGGTAATTTGGGCTTTTTAATTTTTTCGGTCATATGACCATCACGTGACCTGATTCTGTCCAACTTAACCCCAAAATTTGACGGAGACACCAAATTGCAACACATATGAAACTTGGGATAGTCAATTTCGTCCTCAGACACCAAACTAAAACATGAGACGAACTTGGGACAGTTTTTAGGTTTTTATCCCTAAAAAAATTGTGGAACTTACGGAGAAAATAAATCTTTTACATTTCCGGATTGTTAATTATTTCACTCAATCACTTGTTCCCAAAAAAGAAGTGACCTTTTTCATGAATTTTACATTTATATACAGTTTTCCTATGCACAACATTTGGAACACCAAGAATCTAATTCAAACAAGAGAATGATTAGTTTGTAAAATAGATATCCCCTAGTATTTAGATTATTTATGATTATGATGATTACCTGATTCAGAAAGATTAATACTGTTTGTGACATCGATAGTGAATGACTGAGTTTACGAAGTGCTTGGCTCATCAACCGAGCTTGCATTGCCATATGGGCATCTCCCATCTCTCCATCAAGTTCTCCTTTAGGCACAAGTGCAGCTACCTGCAGCTAAATGATACTCTTCACTCCAAATAATATACTTCTTTTACATCAACCTAAAAACCAAAAAATACTTTTTGAACATTTTAAAAAAACATTTTAGATCCATAACTCAATATATTAACACCACTTATTTAAGGCATTCAATCCATTATTTGGTAAACTGGAACTTTCAATATCATGTGTTTATTGAAAGATGCAGATCAAACAGAAAATATTTTTAAAAATTATTAAAAAAAAATCAGGCAGAAGTTTGATGTTAAAAAACAAAGCAAGAAAGAGAAAGGGACTTACACTGTCAACAACAACAACATCTACTGAACCACTTCTTATTAGTGTATCCACTAGACTAAGAGCTTGCTCACCACAATCAGGTTGTGAGAGAAGCAAGTTCTCAGTATTGACTCCAATAGTCTCTGCTAGTACTGGATCAAGAGCATGCTCAGCATCAACAAAAACACAGTAACCTGCATATATACAGCAACAACTTTTTTCAGATATTAAAGGAGAGGCTACTTTCTGTGTAACCCGATTTTAGGAAAGACATATATATATATATATGTCAAATTTATTGAGAAATCTCAGAATTCTTGTACATGATAAGCATATTCATGCGGTTTCACTGTAATAAAATTGTCATTCAGGGCAGTTTGTTGAAGTAGTAATATGCTGAAGCAAACAACGAACACAAGAATATCAAACTCAGTATCTTGAAAAGCTTGTTAGACTATTTGACTAGATTTGCACAAGGTTGATTGACTTTCGAGGAGTTAAGTTACTGAAATCAAGAGAATCATTTTCAAATAAACAAAGTTTCAGATGCACTAAATTTGTATGAACAACAGGAAGTCCAACTCAAAACCAAATGAAGATTGATATAAGTTTACCTCCTTGTTTCTGTGATTCAGCTATTACATGTAAAGCAAGAGTAGTTTTTCCAGAAGCTTCGGGACCATAAATTTCAACAACTCTCCCCTGAATAATAAAACCATGATTTCTTACTATCCATATATACATTATTTGAAGAATCCATAGAACATTTAAGATACATTACACATAGCAGGCATATGGCAAGATACCTTTGGGAGTCCACCTGTTCCAAGAGCCAGATCCAAAGCAAAAGAACCTGTGGAGATGACCGGGACATGACGAGGAGTGACAGACCGACCAAGCCACATGATTGAACCCTTCCCAAATGAAGCAGTTATCTGATCCAAAGCATGTTGCAGAGCAACATCCTTTTTGGACATATTCTCATCAGAAGAGTCACTTGCATCAGACTTGGTTTTCTTTTTACCTAGAAAAGGCACACAAACAAAATCCACCTTAACTAACAGAACGAATAAAAATCTAGCAGATGATAAAAAGCAATTCAGAGTAAAAGATATCAGCAAAACAAGCACCATATTTTATTTTGTTTTGTTTCTTTTGGGTACATTGAAGCACAGAAAAAAGTGCAATTCATCAAACCAGTCATGATCCCAAATGAGAAATGGCAACAGCTATCAACCAATTGAAGTGCCTTTGTAACTAAAAAATAACATTCAACAACTGGTTCCTCAAATTTGCCATATCGCTGGATATCAACTTAATGACACAATCATTTCTTTCTTTTTTCTTTTTCGGAGAATTAAATGAAAATGAAATTTTTCAGAGCAAAAAGAACCTTTAGAAGAAAAGTTGCAGAGCTGGACAGCCGTTCCTGGTACTGTCCGCCTATGACCCTGGGAAAGAAGCACAAACCCACCAACACTTAGCGAGGGGGGAAAAAACTAAACCCTATGGAAAGAACAACGATCAACAGCGTGAACGAAACAATACACAAAGAGAGTTCTTCTTCCAAAGAAAATACTGAGATATCTCGCAGGAGCTACCTCGAGTTCCGACAAACAGCGCCGGAGGTAAGACCCGTTCCGAAGAAGCCTCGCCATCAAAGACCGTGCTAAAACCGCTTCAGCGCGAAAAATGATTATTGGTCTAAGGATGGAATCAAGGAGCAAGAAACTTCTCCTACAGAGTACAGTGTATGCTTTATAAGAGAACGACCAGTGTCAAGAAAGAAGAACCAGTCCAGTTGTTAGAGAAATGAGAAATACAGAGTAGAGTAGATGGATTTTAGGGTTCTTGCGTCTTGGATTTCCCTCCTTTTTGAACAGAGATGGCAGTCGGATGTGAATGCTTTCAGGTGTTAGGGGTATTACCGGAAAATGGGTGTCTACGTGGTGCAGATGGAACATTGCAGTTCGGTCCCTGAGGTGTTCATTTCTCTAATTTCGGTGACCAATACTTTTGCCTGATGCAGAGTACGGTATGAGAATTATTTTGCATTTAAAATATCTTTGAGCAAAAGTTGAACCGTTTAGTTAGAGACTAGAGTGTTCTTTTAACACTAGTTTTATATCAACTTAAATCAACTTAGTTGTATATCTTTAACTCAAGAGTTTACTGGTTTGGGTTTGAAATTAAGGATTCTGCTTGTGTTTGTGTAATTCAAAATATGTGAGTTGGACATCCATGCAGCCGTGGGTATGGTCTCGAGGAGGTTGCTCTACATAAGTACATGATTATGGAATCAGTATCACTTTCACTTTCAGTGTGCGTAAATCTCTTTTCTCTCTTTGCATTCTGATGTGTTTTTTCTTGTAGCTCTTCTAAAATCAATTAACTCAACTTCAAGTGGGTGGAACAACAGCTTAAACATCCCTATATTAAGGATGTAGCGACCAAAAGCTTAAAAATGTGTTTATGAAGCTTTATAATATGCAACAGAGTAACAATTAACAAGATAGCCAAAATCTAGCAAAGTTGGCTATGAGCCTCCGCTACTGATGTAATCGAATTGCTCGAGAAGATCTGGGAATTGAAAAATGGAGTCTCGTTGAGAGATAAAGGGCGAAAGGAAGGAAGATAAATGACGACCTTCTTCTTCAAATGCCATTACAACGACCTCCAGTAGTGAATCTAGTGATGGATGACGGCCATGGACATAGCTTTCTTTCTTCATCAGACTTCAAACTTCAAAGGCATGGATGACCTACCTACCTACTCCTAAAGCGGCGGCATCGAAAATAGATATTCTATATTTAACGGAAGAAAATTATGACGGTGTTCCTTTTTCGGGTTTGAGCGTTTTAGACCGATATATACATTTTCCACCCACTAAAATCGGGTTATGAACAAAACCATTAAAATTGCATATATACCCTTCCTGAAATTTCGGTCCTCTCTATACCTCTCTCATACTTTGTGGGTCCTATAATTAAAAGCATACATGCTTTTAAATGTTTGTAGACATTCCGCTTATTAACAGACATTTTTACAAAGCAGGGCCTTATTTTCTAAAAATAACTTTTTAAAGAAACAAAAAACTATATTTGGTTTTATATTTCATTTTACTCTTCATTTGTATTTTATAAATCTTGAAATATCATTAGAAGAAAATTTACATCTAAACATAAAATTCACTTTACTTTTTTATTTACTAACTAATAGCAAAGTACCCTATCCTAAACAATTCACGTAACATTTTTAAATATTAAATAAAGTTAAAAATTAAATTACTATTATATACTATAATATTTATATTAAAAACATCAAAGAAATATATATTTGTTAAAAAAAAATTATATATAATTTGTATTGATTAGTTATACCACAATATAGGAAACCTTATAATGATTAAGATAATTAGTTTATATGATATATATTTATAATGTATATAAAATAATATATATGTATTGAATCTGTAAATATAATTCGTATATATTATATATATAATATTTAAATTCCATTCAATATTTTTTTTTTGGTAACGCCATTCAATATATTGATTAGCATATATATATTTACATGATATTAGAAATAAAAATAATATAATAATAGGGATGTGAAATTTACCGTTGCAAATTTGATGAGATACTAAAATATTATCGTGTTTTTTTATATTATTAGGTGTTTTTAACTTTTAATAATTTTTTATTTTATGGGAAAAAAATTAGTTTATTATTTTTCGTGCATTTAGATTATATATTACATATTTATTATATTGTATATAAAATATATACCACACATATATTTGAAGGAAAAAAAATATTTTTATATATGCCGTAAAACAATATAACATTCGAATGGACTGTATAATAATAATAATTTTATAAGTAGTAACTAAATAAATAGAGTGTAATTTAATTTAAATATGTTACCAAACACGTTCGAAAAAGAAAAAGAAAGTTTTTTAATACACTCTTTAGAATATTAATCTTTCAAATATTAATTGTATTTTCTTAATATATTGTTTCATAATCTACTTTTTAATAAATTAATTTCCTAAAATTAAAGTATCATCAAACCGACCCTACGCTACTTGCTTTTATTTACTAAATTTTAAAATCTTCAAATTTCACACCCAAATGTTATCTCAACAGGCTCTATTAGGGGATATATATAATTAATTTGTATACAAATAGTTGGCTCATATTGCTATATGCACACATGTAGTGTAATATATACTCTGTCCATTAGGCGATAAAACCTAACATTAGATTGTCACGTCCGACACACATGACAATTATATTATTTAATACAAAAGTAAAAATAAATAAACAAATTGTAATGACAAAGCTACTTTAGCTCATGTTATGTTGGCATTTGGCACATATTTTTGGGTCGAATGCGTAATCAGTTAAAAACCTAGGTTAAATTATAATGCGTCATGCTAATTTTTTTTTTTTTTAAATCACAATTAAAAGAATTTAAAGTGTGACGATAATACCCTTTTAGTCACTAGAGCAAATTGGGTTTAGGAGTTCGGGAAGGCTAGCCAGCCTACAAAGGCTCCTCCTAAAACTGACATCGTCGGCTCGACTAGTATAGACTCATCTTCCCAATTCAAGCACGGCTCCAATACCAATATTGTTGCAGTACATCATCATGTATACTTCGCTTGTGAAAAACAAACAAAAATAACGTGCCTGGATTTTGGAAGAAGGTTTGATTAATGCCAAATTTACTGTGTAAACTTTAGTGTTAAAGAATCTAAATTCAGCTCTTAATATACACGATGTTGCGATTTGGTTATGTTCCCTTCGCTGAAGTTTACATGTTGCAGACGAAGAAGAAGAAGAAGTTAGATAAATCTGTTGGACTTCCGAATCGGCCAGTCCAGTCTTCAGCAGTCCAATAAATCCGGTTTAGACAACAATAAGTAGATTGAAGATTTGCAGTAAGATTTTCTCAAATTCAATTGATTTCTCTAGGTTTTGTAATTAGATGAGCAGTGGTTACTTACTTAATTATAGGTTAGTTAGCTTAATTTCAGTTTCCACCCATTGTAACTTAGCCTATTTAAGTTGATGTAACTCGTCGTTATCTTCTTTATCAAGCAATACAAAGTTTTCATCTTCAATACTACTCATTCATTAAGTACTGAGGTGTTGTTCATTTTAGTTAAGTGTTTTTCAGTTGAATCGATCCCAAATGATGGTAAATACACTAATGAGACTTAGTTGATTTAGGTGAGTGAAATCTAAATTCCTACAACTTTTCTAGAATCTAAATTTGAAAAGAAAATATTGCCATTAAAACCTTGATTAAGAATAAAGAGTCGGTCAATGAAAATGAGATACACATAGATAATATATATATATATATTTTTTTTTATATAAAAAGACCTACTTTATATTCATGCAGTCGTCCTTGAGACTTACAACACCAGATATATATTCACTCTTCTCCATCAAATCTGACAAGAACATGATTACAAAACCAACCAACAAGTATGACGAGGCATCGACAAAACTGCATTCCACTCGAGCAAACGCGCACCCACCACACCATAGCCCAACCCAAGCCACATACATAAATAAATTCAAGAAATAAGCAAAACTAAAAATGGATATATCCCACTCTCTTGGTCAAGAACAATGATCATCACTGCTGCTTGCATTCTGGAGGCCTCTCACCTTTGAACTTCATTGCCCTGTGGTTTAGCTCTCTTCTGCAAAATCAAACTTGCATTGTAAGAAAAGAATCATCTTCAAATGTATATACAGTAAAAAAAACAATATTATATAGAGATTTGTTAGCATCTTAGCCGAAACTGATTATGCTACTGGCTGAGCTAACTACGCCTTTGGTTTGTAAGAATAGAATTACCTTGTGAGATGGCTTCTTCTTTGTTTTCTTTTCATCTTCTTCCTCTTCATCATCCTCATCCTCATCATCTTCTTCATCTTCATCCTCGTCCTCATCAATGTCTTCTTCCTCATCATCATCTTCTAGATCTCCAAACTCATCACCTTCAATGGCTTCGCCTGTGAACCATGACACGGCATGTGGAATGATCTTGTCCCTAATAGTGGATCTGCACACGATAATCAACATCAGATAATTTGACTCTCAACATTTACACAAAGACCAATCTTTAACTACTTCTTACCCAATATCATAATCTTGCTCCATTAGATTCTGTAAATCCTCAGCCTGCAAAAGAAACAAACGATGTGTATGCATAGTTTATCATCAAATACCATATTATATCGAGATTTTAAGGAAAATAATCAAGCTTCAATGCAAAATGTGCTTACAGCGTCTTCATCAATATCTTCATCATCATCGGGAACTTGAGGAGGGTTAAAGAAGTTGAAGAAGCTTTCACAACTCTCGGTTTTGGTGATGGGTTTGACATTCTTTGAACCTTTCTTAGGCTTCTTCTTGAGGAAATTCGAGTTTAATTCAATCCCTGCAAAACAACTGCACAAACTTGTTGAGAATTGAGCAATCTTGGGCTTGTAAGTTCAAGTCCAGCTCTTTGGCCCGGTTCTAATGTTGTCCCGTGTTGGTGAGTATGATCAATGGGCTTGGCCCAGTATGCCTCGTGTTTGGCCCGTGATATTGTTGGCTCAAGTTGGTTGGATTATTTGTGAAAGTCCAGTTATATTTTGGGACTTATTTGGAGGTTATACAAACTTAGGGGACCCTTGAGTATATGCTCGGGACCCCGCCCATATAAATAGGTGAGGGTTAGGGTTAAAACCCTAATTCGGTGAGCCACAAATCACAGTTCAACTTTTCTCCCAAATTCTCTCTTATGATCTAGGGTTAGGGTTTCAGTTCTTCACATGGTATCAGAGCGAATGGAGGCTGATTAAGCCTTCTTCTTCGTTCCTGGCTGTTTTTCCGATCATCCTCGACGTTTTCCTCCGCGGCGTGCTTCGAATCGTCTCCGCGACGGTTCGTCTTTCCGACGATTCGTTGTTTCTTCCTGAACGAATCACTCGATTCGTTGAGCTCTGGTGTTCGTCTGCATCGATTCAGTGACCTTGCTGGTTCTTCTACCTTTTGCGCGTTCTATCGCTTCGTTTCCTCTCATCTACAACCATGTCGGATGGCGATTTAGTTGACGATCCTGAGAAATCAAAGGGTCCTATCTTCGCAACCGGTGGTGGCTCCAATCTTGATGGCGTGATTATGGATCAGAACTTCGATTTGACTTCTGAGGTTCATTCTTATCATCCTCTTTTCTTACATGCAAGTGACAATCCTGGCCAGAACTTGCTCTCTGTGAAACTGACTGGTCAGGAGAATTATAGAAAATGGAGTCGTGGTATGCAGATTATACTGTTAGGCAAGAACAAGCTCGGTTTTATAACTGGATCTTGTGTGCGTGAGTCTTTTGATGCTAAGCTGCATGATCTGTGGGATAGGTGCAATGCTGTAGTTTTTGGCTGGATTATCAATTCTATTTCTGACGATATATCAGATGGAATCATGTACTCTGAAAGTGCCTATTGTGCCTGGAAAGATTTGCGTGAGCGTTTCGATAAAGTGAATGGTTCTAGGATCTATCAATTGCATAGAGAGATTACCTTGTGCAGACAGGGCATGGATTCTATTTCGATTTTCTTTACAAAACTAAAGAGTCTGTGGATTGAGTATGACACGGCTTGTGCTCTCCCTCACATTGATGATGACAAATTCAAGAAGCACCTTGAACACAGAGACAACCAAAGACTGTTCCAATTCTTGATGGGGTTGAATGAGAGTTTCTCGAACATTAGGAGCAATCTCCTCCTTTGGACTCCCCTGCCCTCCCTGAATCAGGCTTATGCCACTCTGATGCAGGAGGAGAGTCAAAGGGATATTAGTGCCTCGATGTATGCTGATGGGAACAATGCTGGTTTGAATGTTATTGCTACTGTTGGTGATGAGGGTAAAGGAAGAAAATTCAACAATCCTAACCTTGAATGTACCTTCTGTAAAAAGAAGGGACATTCTGTGGAGAGATGCTATTCCAAGGGATGTGACTTTTGCAAGAAGAAAGGTCACTGCAAGGACAATTGCTTCAAGTACAGAGACTCAATAAAAGGGAAATTGCCCATTGTCAAGGCAAATGCTGCTTCTGCAAAGGATGGAGGGGATCTTCTGAACAACCCCCCCACCCAAAACCTTCAAGGGGGGATCACTTTCACAGCTGAGCAGTTTGATGCTTTCATGAAGAGGTTTGGAGGCAATGGAGCTTCAGTGGCCACTGCAATCACCTCAGATGACTCTAATGTCATTGCTGCTGGTATAAAATCTTTTCCCTCATACTATGATAGGAATAGCCATTGGATATTGGACACTGGTGCTAGTAATCATATGACCAACAATTTAAGTTGGTTAAAGAATTTTAAAACTGTGAATAACACCAAGGTTCAATTACCAAATGGATTGAGCTCTCTTGCTGTTGGTACTGGGGATTTTGAATTTGCAGATGGAAAATATTTGAGAAACATTTTATATTTACCTGATTTTCAATTCAGTCTTATTTCAGTTTCTCAATTAACTAGAGATTTAAAGTGTTCTGCAAATTTTTTTCCCAACTTTGCCATTTTACAGGACCCCTCAAGTGGGAGGGTATTGGCCAATGGTGAACTCCATGCTGGTCTGTATTTTCTAAAACCTAATAGCAAGCTCAATTTTCCTTTTGCCTTGAATAGTATGAATAAAATGCCTGTTCAGCTGTGGCATAAAAGATTAGGGCATGCTTCTATCAAAGCATTGCAGCATATTGGACCCCTCACTTCTGTTGATAATAAAAGCCTTATAATTGATGATTGCCTTATTTGTCCTCTTGCAAAACTCACTAGACATCCTTTCCACAAATCTGATAATAGAGCAAATGATAATTTTGATTTAATCCATAGTGATGTTTGGGGCCCCTACCATACTGCTACATATGATCACAAAAAATATTTCCTTACCTTGGTTGATGATCATTCTCGTGTAACTTGGGTTTTCTTAATAAATTTTAAAAGTGATGTAGCAGAAATTTTGAGAAATTTTGTCACAATGGTGTATACTCAATTTGGTAAGATGGTCAAAGTTTTTCGTAGTGATAATGGTGGTGAGTTTTTTAGTGATCACTTACAAAAAATTTTTGAACAAAAGGGTATACTCCATCAGACATCATGCTCCTATACCCCTCAACAAAATGGTAGGGTTGAGAGAAAACATAGGCATTTGCTCGAAGTTGCAAGGGCTTTGAAATTACAGGCTTCTATTCCTAACAAATTTTGGGGGGACTGTGTCTTAACTGCAAGCTATTTGATAAACCTCTTGCCCACATTTGTTTTAAATGGAAAGTCCCCCATTGAGGTTTTTTCTAACAAGAAACCTGATTTGAGCCATTTAAGAGTTTTTGGTTGCTATTGTCTTGCAAAAAGGGTGTTAGTAGTGGACAAATTGGCTGCCAGAGGGATTCCTTCTGTCTTTATGGGATATTCTGATAAACAAAAAGGATACAGACTTTTTGACTTGGAATCAAAGAAATTTTTTGTTAGTAGAGATGTTAAATTCTTTGAAGATATATTCCCTTTCTCTGGTAGTAAATGTGATCCTCTGCCCCTTTTTTGTGAGAATGATCCTATTGATGCTGGTTTTGATGATGGTGTTAATTTGCATACTTCACCTGAGAATAACATCTCTTCTCAAACGGATATTGGTGATTCTGATTCAGCAAATGATGTACCATCTGATACTGATGCTGTTGCCCCAGCAAATGATGGAGATATTGATATTAACCATATTTCTGATGCACCTCCTCCCAGACACTCAATCCGTGAAAGGAAACCTCCAATTTGGATGACCAGTGGAGATTTTGTTGTAAACACTAGTTCCAGTTTGTATCCTATGAACAATTTTGTTGGCTATTCTAATGTCTCTGTCCCATATAGTTCATTTGTAGCTAACATTTCCAAACTTGTGGAGCCAAACAGCTTTGAGGAGGCTGCCCAAGATCCAGGATGGGTCACTGCAATGCAGAATGAGATATCTGCCTTGGAAGGTAATGGTACTTGGGAACTTGTCCCATTGCCACCAGGTAAGAAATCCATAGGTTGTAAGTGGGTATATAAATTGAAGTATAATGCTGATGGTAGCTTAGAAAGATATAAAGCTCGTTTGGTTGCCAAAGGTTATAAGCAAAAGCATGGTATTGATTATTTTGAGACTTTTTCTCCTGTGGTTAAGATGAATACTGTTAGACTTGTTCTGTCACTTGCTGCTATTTCTGGCTGGCCCCTTTTCCAAATGGATGTTTTTAATGCATTCTTGCAAGGTGATTTGGAAGAGGAAGTCTATATGACTCCTCCTCAAGGTTTTCGTAATCAGGGGGTGAATGTTGTCTGTAGATTACGAAAATCTTTGTATGGATTAAAACAAGCCTCTAGACAGTGGAATAGGAAGCTTACTGATTCTTTAATAGCCTCTGGTTATACTCAATCCATGTATGATTATTCTTTATTCACCAAGCATGATAATAATGAATGGGTGTTATTGCTGGTTTATGTGGATGATCTTCTAATTACTGGTAACAGTGCTAGATTAATCACAGAGTTAAAGCATGTTTTGACCTCTAATTTTAAAATGAAAGACTTGGGTGAATTACAATATTTTTTGGGTATTGAGATAGCTAGGTCTAATAAAGGATTGGTTCTTTGTCAAAGAAAATATGCGTTGGAATTGATTTCAGAGGCAGGTTTAGCTGGAGCAAAACCAGCCAAAACCCCTATGGAATCTAATTTCAGCCTTACCAGCAAGAAATATGATGATGCCTTGTTGATTAATCAGAATGATGCTTTGTTGGATGATATTACTCCTTATAGGAGATTGATTGGAAAGCTTTTATATTTGACCATTACAAGGCCTGACATTAGTTTTGCTGTGCAGAACCTTAGTCAATACCTTACTGCTCCCAAGCAGTCACATTTTGATGCAGCACTTCGTGTTGTGAGATATATAAAATTAGAACCTGGAAAAGGGTTATTGTTTTCCTCTTCCAGTTTGCCAGAATTGATTGCATATTGTGATTCTGATTGGGGAAATTGCGTGGAATCCAGGAGGTCACTCACTGGATACTGTGTAAAGTTGGGTGATTCTATTATCTCTTGGAAGGTAAAAAAGCATGAAACTGTTTCTAAGTCATCTGCTGAAGCAGAATACAGAAGCATTGGGCACGTTGTTTCTGAGATTGTTTGGTTGCGTGGTTTACTAAATGAACTTGGTTTTCTGCAAAAGGTTCCTTCAAAGTTATTTTGTGACAATAAGGCGGCTTTACAAATTGCTTCTAATCCTATTTTTCATGAGAGAACTAAACACATTGAAATTGATTGTCATTTTGTCCGTGAGAAAATGTTGGATGGAACAGTGCAGGCTGGTTATATTAGTTCAAATGAACAGTTGGCAGATGTGTTTACCAAGGCTTTAGCGAAAAGGCAACACAACTATCTGGTGGATAAGTTGGGGATGGCCAATATTTTTCCTGGTGTTAAAATAGACAATGATGACATTGTTTCTGAGTCTTGAATAGGCATGTTTGTGCTTTGTTGGCTTTGATATTAAGGGGGAGTTTTTTCAGTCCCTTTGTTGGATACTTACATTCCCAGATTGAGGGGGAGTGTTGAGAATTGAGCAATCTTGGGCTTGTAAGTTCAAGTCCAGCTCTTTGGCCCGGTTCTAATGTTGTCCCGTGTTGGTGAGTATGATCAATGGGCTTGGCCCAGTATGCCTCGTGTTTGGCCCGTGATATTGTTGGCTCAAGTTGGTTGGATTATTTGTGAAAGTCCAGTTATATTTTGGGACTTATTTGGAGGTTATACAAACTTAGGGGACCCTTGAGTATATGCTCGGGACCCCGCCCATATAAATAGGTGAGGGTTAGGGTTAAAACCCTAATTCGGTGAGCCACAAATCACAGTTCAACTTTTCTCCCAAATTCTCTCTTATGATCTAGGGTTAGGGTTTCAGTTCTTCACAAAACTATGAATCTGCAAAACTCTAACCCAATAGCTTTCTCTAGGATCGGTTCATCTTCATCAATCATGTGGTAGATCTTTGTCAAGACAGAGTTCTTGAAGAATGGATTTGTCTCAAAGAAGAACTCTAACTTGAAGCCCTTGGGATCATCAATCCTGTTCCACTTAATATCGGAAAGATATTTAAGGGCTCCTTCATCACGCTCAGATATCTGATTCAAAAAGAATCAAATGTCAGTAATAATGACAATCAAGCAGCAAATAAGGAAATGCATTTTTGCTAAAATACTAACCTCCTCAGCAAGCACTTCGTTATTCCTCATGGCATTAAGCCAAAAGTTGGGCACTCCTTTCTCTGCTAATAAAATCATTTCCAATGATGACTAATAAAACACACTAGTATTTAAAATTGTTTTAAAAGAAATAAAAAAGTAAAGTGCTACCTTCATCAACTTTCTCATCTTCTTTTTCCTTTTCAGCCTCTTTTGAAACTCCCTCAACTTCAACAACGCCATTCACAATCTCAAATCTCTGTAACCATTCCCAGATTGGCAGTAATCAGGAAATAACGAACATGGTATGGATTATGGATTGACAATGGAGTTAAAAGTATACAAACATAAACTTAGTCAAAAAGCACCTTGATGTAGTGTGGGTTGTACAATTTCTGATATTTGACTTCAAGAGCTGCCCTTTCCTCGAAAAACTTTGCCTCTAGCATATCATGCTCACTCTACATTTCAAACAAGCCATAAAAGAAAAATACTTTGTACATTATACCATAGCCCATACCGGAAGGATGAAGCATTAAGAAGTAGTCTGTCTAGCACCAATGAATTAAATAGCTCTAATACAAGTGGGTTGAACAGATATCACAACTAGAACAGTAGGACTCATGTAAAAACACGACAGAATTATTATGGACTGAAGACTAGCAATTGGATGAGCTTAAGGAAAGCAATTGATAGTGACACTTCACATAATATGGGAGTGATATGCGGAATAAATGGAATCATGGATGTCAACCGAAAAACTATATATTCTTTACATGTTTCATTCATTAATGCAATCTATAATGAATAAGCTTGTGAGGATAATAACTCAGCAACTTGAGGTGCAGCTATTTCTAATTTTCAAAATTGGGTGAAACCGTACAAAACTACAAATCACACCCATTATTAACCTTGAAATAGCCTATGCAGTATTATTACAGAGACATGAAATGTGCCAATCAGATTAGCTAGAACAATAATCCGGCAATTGCAGAGCTAACATTCTATGCATATAAATAACATATACATTATACAAATAAATTCTCTATAATTGCATGATAAAGAAATAACTTACATCAACGCCACGCTGTCCAAAACAAAAACATAACTGTTACAATTTGGAAATCTTGACAAACCTGAATCTCTCTGAGAACCTCAACACGTTTCCTGACATTCGGTGCGAGGCTCTCCAGCACATCAACGTGCTGACCAGCCAAATTCTGAAGCTTATTCTGCATAAAGACCAAATCCAACCTCCGCTCACTAAACTATAAAACAAATGCTAAAAAAACGCTAAAATAAATCAAAATGGATACAGTAATGACCACATAGAGAGTCATAAAGCTGATTATCTTTTCAAAAAATTACCAACCTTCAAAGCGTTAACGAGACCAGCTCGATCCTCGTTGTTGAGAGCTGCAGACACCACAAACAAAAACCAATCACTACGAGCTCAAGAAGCAACACCAATTGACAGTGAAATATTCAAATTTCAGAACTTCCAACTACCTGCGGTGAGATCGGCCATGTTGAAGTCGTCCTTATTGCTGCTCATGGCGGATCGTTGAACGACGAAGACGAGCTGCAAGAGGAAATGAGACGAAAAGGGAAAGAGAAACCCTAGCTGTGAATTGACTGTTCGCAGCAGCTGCTAAAGCAAGTAAGGGATAGGGGACAAAGCTCTTCTAAAACCTCTCCCTCCCTTTTATCCTTAGGGCGAGGACCAAGTTTTTTCTAATTATAAGTTCATCCTTAAACCTCTAATAGCCATATTTAGTCCTCATTATTTTCTAGTTTTATATATAGCTCCAAAACTTTTATTAAAAAAAAATCTCTAAATTATGCTTCTCTTATTAAATTTGGGATTTTCTATCATGCTCTATAATCACAATGCTTATGGTACTTTTTACATTGCAGATGATTTAACTGTAATATATGTAAAAGTTTAAAAGTGTGAATTTTTTTAACAACACCTCAAATTTACATCACATTATTATAAATAATAATTTCTCTAAGATTCTCATTAAGACAACAGAAAAATGCAAAACAAATATATATATATATATATATCATAAACATGAGTTTGTGGAGCATGACATAAAATATTCAAAGGAAACTAAAATTTCATTAACCATTTGAATCATGAAAACTTAAAAGTGGCCATCTAGTTTCTATTGTTAGATGTTATCATTTACTCGTTAGATAATTTAACAAGCTCTAACTAATGGGGCATAATATTTTGAACACGGTTATTCTTAAATAAATATAAATGCTTAAAATGTAATTATATGAATACAAGTTATTAACTAGCGAAATTATGTAAATGAGAACTTATAATAATAATAAATATTTATTAACTTGCATTTTGATAGAACTTGTTTGAATTAATATATATGTTAAAAGCATTTATGTATTTTACAATGGAGTAATTTGTTATATATATATATATATATAATACTATTATAGTATTATATGTCATTAACAAGCTTCTCACGTCTATTTTTAGAAATAACAACAGGTTTGTAAATTAGAGTGCTTATTAAAAATTATAGTTTTGTTTTACTATAATATTCATTTAAGGTTAACAAATGGATATCTATATATATTAAAAAATATCTACAGGTATTAAAATATTATATCTCTATTTAATGACATTAATTTTTTAAATATATTTAAGAATTTAGAATTGTTTTGCTCTTCATCTAGTTCAAGTAATTTGGTTTAGAAGATTTAGAATTGATTTTAAATCTCATAGTTGCTGATTTTTTGAAATTTAATCAATTATTAGATTTGATCCAATAGAATTATATTGCTTTAAATTAAAATTATACTTCTTTATTTATATGAAATATAGTTGAGTTTGCAAGATTTAGAGAACGGTGCAGTGAGAAAAAAAAAATCAATAATTATAATTTTCCTCACTATTTACAAATATAGTTAACTACACTATAATGGTGTACAATGCACTATAGTTATAATGATAAATTTATACTCTTAATGGTTATGTTATTTAATTCAAAACCATAATTATAGCTATAACCATATGATAATAATAATAATAATAATAAATCTTAACACCGATATATCTCAATCGTTAATTATTTTTCGCCACTCGTCATAGCCATTCATTTGTTTATATAGATGCAATTATGGATTAAATTATGAATTTAAATACAGTGAAAGTTACGATTATAAATGAGTAAAAGCACAATTATAGTTACGATTATGTTGCTAAAAACGTGCAGATGAGGATTATAATTATGGTATATAAATAAATAAAATAATACTGTCAACACTAACAACTGTAGTGAGATCATCGCCTTATCGAGGCGGAAGCTGCGGATTCGAGCCCCAGGAATGGAATGGAATCAAATCTTTCTTTTTATTTTCACTATTATTGGATAGTGATTAACAAAATGGTGTTCAACAAATATAGTAGAAGAAGAAGATGTGATAAATATGGAACAAAATCATTCATTTCTATAATTCCTTCTAAATACATACGTTATACAATAAATAAATATTTTCATTTTCTATTGAACACAACCACAAACTAATGTAAGACTGAAAAACAACCAACCCCCAACCTAAACCAAAAGGTCGAATATTTATTAGATTACAGCATGCAAGTTCCTTCACAATTCAGATTCACTACTGCTGCGATATATTATGGAATTAGTGGAGGAATTACATTACATTTATCAAACTCTTGTTTGTCCTCTGAGTATGCTTTACTAACAACATCTTGGAGCTCCATATGTCGTTGTCTTTTAGCTTGTCGGGTGTTTCCTTCCCATGCCATGTTATCTGAGACAAACCTTCCTTGTTCAATATCTTGTCCAACACCCCCGAGCACCGCGGGAAGAACCGTCTCCCAAGTTCCACTCCACCAATATATTGATAGTTTAGTTATCAACATTATCGCACGATAATATTGCGCGCGATAATGTATACTTTAAGACTCAATCTTGAATTATACATAT
This sequence comes from Clarkia xantiana subsp. parviflora, assembly GCA_036873135.1. Lineage (NCBI taxonomy): Eukaryota > Viridiplantae > Streptophyta > Magnoliopsida > Myrtales > Onagraceae > Clarkia > Clarkia xantiana. The sequence continues at coordinate 22,818,896 of JAPTYO010000014.1, forward strand.
AGTAATAAAAGTTTTGATATGTTTACCTGCTTTGGATAGGGCTCTCATTCTGTTGAGATGTTCCTCTTGGATCTTGAAAGGAGCCTCGTTCAAGTCCACTCAAGCGCCTTGCGCGCTCCCCCTGTTTCGAGACGTAATGTTTAGCAACGGGAACTCGGAAGTTTCGTCAATCTCAGCAATGTCTACTACCACTTTCGCCTCGATCGGGAACAGAAGTTTCGCTAGACCAACTGCAGTGCCATTATTCATCATAAGCCACCAAAGATATTGTCACAAAATGAACAGACCTGCTAATAACGAATTTTTCGAGATTGATATTAATTAAATCCGATTCAACAAAATCGGAACTGAACCGAGCCCTAGCCGAGGACAAAGCGCCCGAGCCAACTCTGAATTAAACTCAGCTGGAGCGTGTTCACGAGTCTTACCGAACATTTTATATTATAGAGTTAAGAACTTAATCATAGTATCAAGTTTGCATCATGTTGCTTTTGTTAGGAATGCTACTTGTGCCGGATTTAAATTGTCGCTACTAGGTGGCCAGGTTTCATTTTCCTATGTTACCTCTATTTTCCATATATAGCAACCGTTTTCGAAGGTCATCACCGGCCATAGCAAGCGAAAGTGCGGCCTCACCGAGCAACGGGTCTCGCCTCTCGGCCTGCTCCAATATCTCCACACACAACCTATCGTTCGGAGTCGGCTTCCCCTCCTCCGTCGGCCGAAAATAATCAACGGCCTTCGTAAGCCTCTTTGATATGTGCAGCGCCTTCCGACCGTCAGATGTGAGATCCGACGGCCTCGCCCCCTTTATAAGCAACGAAACGATAATCTTCGGCTCCTTCCTCATCGCCGCCATGTGTAGCACCGTATAGCCCTGCAAATTCCTCCGATTCACGTCAGCGATCCCTAAATCGAGAAGCTCGATCGTGGTCTTGGAATCGCAGTAAGCGACTGCGTAGTGGATCGCGCAGGCATCGTCGAGGCTCGTATCGGCTTCTCGGAGGAGCATACGGACTAGTTCGACATCGTCGGAGTCCAACGCTCGGTGGATCCGCTTTATGTTTTTGTCGGGTAAGGTGGCCAAGTTCGGCCGGGTTAGCCCAAGTTCGGCTCGGTGGGCCGTGACTTGCTTCGCGGTGTGATGAGGCAGTGATTTCTCGAGGGTTATAATGTCGATGTCGGATCGGACAACAATGTCAATGCAGCGAGAGAAGAGTTTCTGACAAGCCACGCCGCAGATATTGGCGACGGATAGGATTACAAGAACATCGTCGGCGGCTGTTTTGTGAATGTCTAACAAGTGTGCCTGCAAAAGAACACAAATAGTCAAGGAAACCGCAGATCCTTGAATGGTGTTCCACTAGGCTAAAAGAAAATTTAGTAATTTACTAGTTCAGTTTACGGTGATCGGTTTCGGCCGCCGGTAATTTTTGGTGTTCTTAGAATTTACACTATGTGTATCTGTTTTGAATTTTACTGAGTATAACCTACACTATAATAGTGGAAAACAAGCCGAGTATCTGACAAACTCGACTCAACTCATTTTACTCGACCGAGCCTATATTTTTCAAGCTCAGATCGACTCGGCATTTTACTCGACCGAGCCTATGTTTTTCAAGCTCAGATCGACTCGGTGTCGTACTCGACGAGTTCGAGTTCGGCTCGACTAGACTTGATAAATTTAAAATTTGTTAAATTAAATGATGCACCTAAGCTCGAACTTGACTCGATTAGTTTTTTTTAGTTTTTTGCTTGAAATCAACTAAAACTCGAGCTCGAGCTCGAACTCGAGCTCGAATAAGCACAAAAAAAAAAAAAAAAAAAAAAACTCGAATAGGCGAGCCTCTCGAGTCGAGTACCAGTGAACTCGTATATTTTTTGAGAATTTTAAAAGCATAAACATACTTTTGATATTTTTAACAATGGTTATATTATAGTTAGTGTTAGTAATAATTAAAAAGGTGACAAAATATGTGAAAAAAGAGGTTGTTTTAAACTTTTAATGAAAGTAAGCATGCATGAATTTTTTTCTTAAAAAGTATTTAAATTTAAGGAGGCAATACACATTTTATTCTTAAAAATTATTCTAAGAATCTTTTGTTAAGTTAAAATTTTACATTTTTCTCAAATTGATACCCTAATTGTTAACACTATTTTAACTACATGTTGCACAAATTAATTTTGTAAAACTCACAAAAACTATTAGAATATAAATATGAAGAATGTGAATTAGTATACTAATCAATATTAACTAATATACATGTAGAAAAAATGAGATTAAAGAATTGAATAATGTGTAACATATGAAGAAGTTACAAAACAAATTATCAACCAATCAAAATGCTTATTGGTGACTGACAAAAATCTAAGCTATTAGCCTTAGAAGTGTACCTAAATTATATTATATATATATACTAGATATATGGTCCGCGCGTTGTGCAGATATAAACATAATTGCGTACATTTAAAGCTCAAGTGGCCTTAATCATGATCAAAATATGAAATATTTCAAAAAGTCGGAAAATATACATAAATAGATTAATATATATATTTATTTTTTAAATTAAAAATATAGAAGATAAATAAATGAAATTCTATTATATAAAGTGTAGAAAAGCTCATATAAAATATTTATTAAAAAATTAAAAATATGATAGTCGTAAATTATGCCGATATTATATGATTATTGATAAGGTTATTGTTGCATGAAACTTTATATATCATTATAATTTTTTTAAATATAAATTATGTAAATAAATAATAGAATTGAAAGTATCTCAAAACATTCATGATAATACCGTTCATATATAAAATTAAGTTGTTACATTAAACTTTTTGTAAATTTGGTTAACGAAGAACATCTTTTGTAAATTTACGAATGAAACCTATTAGTGCATGTTTATTATGTATCATATCAGTGCAATCATTAGTCGTACATATTTATTATATTGAGCTTTTAAATTTATAATCATTGTTACACAAGGTAATTATTCTCCACCATATTTAAGGTCTCGTTTGTTCTTTGAGCATGTTCATGTGAGGTAGGTGGCCATTTTAATATACATATTAATGAATTGAAGAACAAATAATTACGTGTAAGAGATAAATGATTGAGAATGATATTCTACGGATCCTGGATAATATATTAGTTTAACCAAATACGCATGCACATGATGGAATAAGAATTTCGTTGAAATCTATCTCACATTTTATTGATGAGCATCCAATAATGAAAATACGTGAGAATATTAACATTTTAACAGATACATAAAGAAAAATAAATATATAGATAAAATTCATATAAATGTAAAAAATTCACTGTGAGATTAAAGAATTGAAGAACAAATAATTATGTATAAAAGATGAAAATGATTAAGAAATAGTGAAATGTATGAAATCCAATGTGATAATAAGAAATTAAAGAAAAAATAATTGTGTAACGGATGAAGGAATTGAAAGGGCTTTTAGGATGCTAACATGAGTGATTGGAGAAAATCTAGATGCATAGAAGTGCTTAGTTGTAGACACCATGTTGGATATCTGCCCACTTCGGGTTCGCATTTACATTCCGAACTTCGCAAACACGTCGAAAACCACAAACGGATCCGAATTACACAACCCGAGGAACAAAACGGTCCGGATGCGCGAAAGCGTCCGGACCTCCATTTTGCCCTATGGCAATCCGGTGGTCCGGACTGCCTTGGTGGTCCGGACCACGCTGGATGTCGACACCGACGTGGTCTGGACAGCTAACGGGTCTGCGCGCTTATTTTCCTGTCGTCCGAACATTGAGTAAAGAGTTCCCCTAGGCCAAATCTAAACAAACTTGACGACGGTTATTACTTTCTTTAAACCGTCGTCAAACCGCAAAAAAACCAGGTTCGGTTCTAAGGTTGCCTATAAATAGAGGACCTTGGCCACCCATTTTCTCAAGTCACTTTCATTCATTTCTCAAGATTTGGCCTAGAAGCTCTGACCTCTCTCTAGGACTTTCTCTCTCTAGATTCTCATTTAGGCATCGGAGAGGGCTCAACCGGCATCACCCCGCCCTCCGTGCCGGTTATTGTCCCATGTGCAGGTGAAGTCGCGCAAAGCTGATAAGCTTATCTTACCGACAAGCTTGCACTGCCAACATCCGTACTTGCCGACATGCCTACACTGCCGACAGTCGTACTTGCCGACGGTCGTACTTGCCGACAGGCCTGCCCAACCAACTGTCAACTTGTCAGCAGTCAACCGTCAACCGGCAGCCGTCAACCGTGCACAGCCGACAACCGTCAACCGCGCACCGGTCAACGGCCCCTTGCTGTCATCAAACAACCCACTTCTGACACCCGACGTGTCCCCAAACCCGAAGTTCCGAAGAGTCCGACTACCCTGTTGGATTTGGACGAAACACATCACAACATCAAAGAAATGTAAATTGAGATGTACCAATGAAATAACTCCATTTTGACATGTCATTACCCGGTTTTATTAGGTGTCAAAATTCTATAATTTATATTATATATATGGATAGATAGATTCTCACTAGTTGTCTGTTTACTTTCTTATTCTCTCCCCTCTAATTGTCGATCTACATTTGTACATTTTCATGTTTTGCTATAACTTTTTAATTACTCTCCATGTGTATCTAATATTTATAATAATAATAGTAATAATTGAGATAAAAACTGTATTTATCATTGTAGGAGGTAAAGACATTTCAAATTAAATTAATATTAGATGCTGACCCGCGCTACGCGCAGGGCGATCTACTAAACCGTATTCACTTACATATATGTAGAAGGTTGTTGGAATATAACTTTGGCTGCTGTGCCACATTTAAATTAATATTTCATTGTTCCCAATATTAGTGTTCCATTTTGTGACGCTTGTTTACTCTTAACTTTGTAGATAGACATGCTAAAGCATCCACCTGTCTAACACCAATCATCAAACATAAATATTTGTTATGCTTTGATCACATCTTGTTCAGATGCTTTAGAGCATCGTCCGTGAGGGCTATGGCGGGTTTGATCCCTTCTTCTACTGCTGTTAAACTATAGTATATCAGAAATGAAAGGTAAAATAAAAAAGATTGAGTTGACATAATAAAAACGCCTCAGTGGCAAAAAAAAAATAATAATAATAAAAGCGCCTTTTTAGAAGCTCTTTAATTTGATTAGAATCTCTCTATTTTGGCCAAAAATTAAAAGCTCTCAATTGCCCGAATTTTATCATAATCACCCATTACCATGATCAATAAATAGATTTAAAAAAATTATAATGGTAAATGGGTGATTATATTTATGGCATTAATGGGCAACTGAGAGCTATTTATCAAGTTATCCATCAAGTTATATCATTTTAGCCACAGATAGCCCTAATTTCTTGATAAGTCTCAGACACTCAATGGGTACCAAGATTACCAGCAAAAAAAAAAAAAAAAATCTTGTAATAAGATCAGAAATAAACTATGGAATGTAAAATATAATGATGTTTTTACCTACCTGAATTCCAAAGTGAAGCATGTACGGGAACTATGGATTCACGTTTCGTTCCCTTTATCAGGCATGTCTTATTAGTCCATCTGAGAACAAATAACATAAATTATAACAAAAAACTCATAACTGTCTTACTCATAACTGTCTTATGATATGGAATCAATCCTCTCGAGAAGTAGATGGCATAACCCCATTTATCCACTACACAATTAATGTTTGGATCAAGTGCATCTTCCTGCTTTAAAGATGCAACTGCAGTACTGAATACAACATTTCGCGATGCATGCAAAGTTCCAACTTAATTTATGAAGGGATAACTGCAATGTTACTCAGACAATTTATACTTCGACTGAATATGGGCTCAACTAAAATTAGCTCAAATGAAATACACCGACTTCAATCATCCCAAGCAAAATATGTTTCCTGAAGAGCCTTCACAATCCCACTAATAATCTCAGGCTCAATCACTGGTCCATCTCCTTGAATATTGACAACAATATCATACTTCTTATCCAGCTTTTAGAGTGCCTCATTGCAACGTTCCGATTTTTATCATAATCACCTCAGGCAAAACAGTTTTGCATTTCCACAAATACCCCTATGATTGTGTGCAAATTGCAGACAACTACCACCAAGTAATCAGCACCTTCATCAGCTGCTTCCTTGCACCTTCAACTAAGAAACTCACAAACTGCCAACCACATTGGTGGGCGGGTGAGGCAAGGCCTGGAATTATATGAAACAGACACTGCTATAACAATTACATATATATAATCCAAATTCATGAGTATTCTGTACAATAACTTTACTTCACATCCTGTGTACATCAAATAAATCAATTACAAACAACATGCTTATGATGTTGTTACAATGGCAAACAAACATATGATTCCAATTCCTCAGAAAGATGAATCATTTAATTTAGGATCCAATCCAAGCAATTGATGCAACTGTGTTTTAGTGTTCCTTGCTGTTGGATTGTTTCTTCGAATGGATGGCTTCAACAAGGGCCTCAATCTCTTCCTTTGCTCGTTGAAATACATTCGGACCTTTAACATCACTCACAGGGGTGTTTTCGTCAATGTCATCGCTTCGCCCATGAGTTTCTTTGTGATGCCGGTGGTGGTGGGTTGGGGAGCTTTTCAAACGCATGAACTCTTCAATCTCCTCCTTTGCTCTTTCAAACAGATTTGGCGACTTTCCACCATTTTCTGCAAAAATGAAAGCTTAGACTCCAAGAAAAGAAACCCACTCTTCTATTTCCAAACTAAACAGAAAGACATTATATTGGTCCTTTAGAAGCAATATTAGCTTTTAATCACCCAATCTAAAAAGAGACTAAATCACATTTTTTATTTAATCAATCAAAAAAAGAAAATACATGCTTGATCCACAAATTACCAATACGACTACCCAGTTTTAATCACTAGGCAAAGATCAACGGAACAAAATACAAAATTCAACTGTGAAATTAGTGAGAAAATGTTTTTATTTTCCCATAAAAAAATCTGTTAACTGTTTTACTCACTGAGAATTTAACATTTTTCACAAATTTTTACTATGAGATTCACACATTGTATGTTTATTTTGTTTTAGGTTGGTGATACATTTTACTTTCTTCGGAAACAAGGCATATGAACCAAAGAAGAACAGACCTGAAGGGGAGTTTTTATCACTGGGTTTTGACTCAGCCTCCTTATCATGATCCCTGCAAAACATTAATCCATAAGGACTAGCTTAGAGAGTGAGTGGTTGCTTAGAGAGATATATACAAATGTCAACAATAAGGATTCGAAACCTTTTCTTATCAGAATGAGAGTCTTTCTTGGTATGAATCGTTTGAACAAGAGCCTCGATCTCTTCCTTTGCTCGTTCAAACAAATTCGGAGCTTTGATATCACTCACCGGAGTGTTCTCGTCAATGTCATTGCGATTCCCGTGAGTTTCTTTGTGATGATGAGGCGATTTCTCATTCTTCATTCCTTTACTCTTCTTTCAATTGATGTTTGCTTGGTAAAAACCCTAATTAAAAGCATCAAGAGAGATTTCTTAAGTACCTGGACTTAAATAAAAACTTATTTTTTGTTCTCCAAACAGGTAAAATGATACGTCCTTGACGAGTTTTGCTGCAATTATGACATTTTTTCAATTTCTTTGTTCAGTCGGTTCATCATTTACCAGGAAACATGAATAGTTTGCCGGAATAATTTTATTTTTTCCCTGGCAATGAAAACAGAAAGGCAAGACCAAATCATGGAATTGAACATTAAATTTAAAATGGCGGCGGATGGTTTGATTCATCTACCCAGAACATCAAGCCATGTCATGTGGAACAAGAAGACAGATTTGGTCAATTCATCAATAGTCAATTTCATTGTATTAATTGAAAGGCTAAATTAAATAAGCAGGTGGGTTTGGATCATCAACTAACTATTGCAAGATACTGAAGAACTCAAACCAAACAAAACCCTGAAAGAAATTCGTTACCTGAAGGAGACTAACCCGATGAAGAGAAGAATCACGATGTCCAGAAGAATCAATCAATGTCGTACTTGTTGAATGTTGTTGACAGTCTTTCCGATTGGCCTTAGCTGGCTGGCTGGAGCTGTCTGTCTGTCTGTTTGAGAGAAGAAATCAAAGGAATCCTTTTTTTTTTTTACCGGAAACAAAATATTAGGCCTGGGCCGTCACTCCAACTGTTCCAGGCCATAAAAAACGCGTTTTCATGCAAATGAGCCCGGCAATTAGTTCATGCTACTGGCAAAAAAAAAAAAAAAAAATTAACTAGTTCATTCCATTATCAATTTAGTATGAATGAACTTTATTTTTTAACCAAGTACGAATTAACTTTATTTTTTTTTTTTAAATTTCAACCAATATAAAAGTTTAAATAATATATTATATTGCCTCACTGTGACATTTTTCAGTTGTTTTTCTAAGTAGCAAACAACGTTAATTCTCAAACTATTTTTGCTTCTTAACAGTACCAATTGGTCAAGTGGTTGCTGATATTTTCACATTAGCATCGTATTAGGTTTTGTTTCCATTTAAAACTCCATTGAGTAATTTCCTTTAAAACTAAACTCATATAAATCGCATCTTCGCAGTTGGTTAAGTGGTTGCTAATATTTTCATAGGCTACTAATATGGATTTGTTTTATTTTTCAGATTGAAAGAGAAGTAAGTCTGTGAAGTGATTATCGAAAATGGAAGACTTATATATAAGCCCAAAAGTTAGGGTCTCGAACTGAGTTTGAGATAAGACGGGCTCATATTGGGCCAAGGCCCATTTTTGTATATCTGATTAACCCAATGTTTTTCTCCAAAGGGTTATATGATTGTTTTATTTATTTCTTTATTTTGGGTCAAATTTGTTGGTTCTTGACTTGTTTGTTTCAAATAAAGAATGTGAATTCTTTAGAGCAAATTGTGCAGGCTAATTTTCATTTTCAAGTATTTAATATATAGATATACATTATCAATAATTGAGCTGCAATCTATATATATATATATATATATATACTTTTTTTTTTTTTTTTATAAATACCCCTTTTCTCTAGTATTATTATTTAAATAAGGAGTTGATGAAAATGAGGCCTAATAAAATAGTTTGTGTGACATGACATATGTAAGTCATTCTGAGGGAGGAGACGAGAGCTGTTGACAATTCAAGTTGGACTTCCAATAAAAATGTTGTCAAAATAATAATTATTATTACTTAAGAAAAAAAGTTATCAACTACACAGTTGGCAAGTGTTATGGGGCAGATAAATGTTATACATAATAAAATTTATTAGAAAACTAAAGCTTCATGTATAAGAATAATAATTTTGTGGATCAAAGAATATTAACGTAATTTATACATGAAGCTTTAGTTAGCTGATACAGCCAGCATATTTGATACGTGTAAACAATTTATTAGTTTTTTTTGTTATAAATATTTATTAGCTTCATTATTATTATTAGATTAACGGTTGTGGTCACTATCCAATCCATTACCAGCTAATAAATTGTTTACGCGCATCAAATCAAATGCCGACAAAACCGAGCCGTTTAGTGAGTGATGAGTAGTGAATGATTTCGTTTCCCATCATTTTCCATTTTGTCGCTGAAATGAAATAAATAAATAATAATAATAATAATAATTAATTTCCATTCTCTGTTATTATCTGGAGAAGCTATCATCGATCCCTTCGTCTTCGTCCTCCTCAATCAAATTGCCACGCCATCTAATGTCCTCAAAATGGCGGTGTAGAAGCTAGATTCCTCTTATACATTGCCTGCTCTATTTCTTGAATACCTACTCCATTTCGCCATTTGCATCTTCAACCCCTCAATTCTTCAATTTCAGCTCCATTCGGATCATCCTCGGCCGCGTTTCTGATGCCCAAGGTTTCTGGGTAAATTACGAGGTTTATGTAATTTGGGGATCCAGAGTTGAAATGGAGCCTCGTGTTGGGAATAAGTATCGGCTTGGGAAGAAGATTGGCAGCGGCTCGTTCGGGGAGATTTATCTCGGTTTGTTCACTGTCTTCTTCCTGAATTTGTGATCCGATTGTTCATTTTTATGCATCGTGTGGTTGATTTATGCTTCGGATATTTGTAGGCACCAATGTCCAGACCAATGAAGAGGTCGCAATTAAGCTTGTGAGTGTTCTTCTCCTAGGGTTTTCCGGTGATTTTACATGCCTTTTCTGCTAATTGAATAAGGATGAATGGTCGAAACCACTTTACTTTTTGATGGATTGTTGTATCTTTCTGCTTTCTTCCATTCAAGTTGCGCATCTGAAGTAACTGCTCCTGATTTTACGTGCTTGGCGTTTTTGGATATAGTTGATGATACAGATTTTTTCTTGTTTGAATTTTCAATTCCTCGAATCAAGTCCAACCCCTTTCATGTGGCCAAATTTGTATTTCCAGGAAAATGCTAAGACCGCGCATCCCCAGTTGTTAATGGAATCGAAGCTATACAGACATCTGCAAGGAGGAGGTATTAGTTACTTGACGGTTTATTTACAGCCATCATCATATGCTTGAGCATTACTTTTTTTTTTGGCTGAGCATTACTGATAATTGTGTTTTTAAATTATTTGTTTGCAGAGGGTATTCCTAAAGTGAGATGGTATGGTGTGGAAGGAGATTTCAATGTTCTTGTGATGGATTTGCTCGGACGCAGTCTTGAGGATCTGTTTAACTACTGTAGCAGGAAACTCTCTTTGAAATCGGTTTTGATGCTTGGAGAACAAATGGTTTGTTCCACATTCTGTACTTTCCATATATATATATATATATATGTATAATGTATTATATACATGTATTGTTAGTCCAATATTCATTATAATGAAATGTCTTCTTGATGTTCATTTCAGATAAACCGTGTGGAGTACGTTCATTCCAAGTGCTTTCTACATCGAGACATTAAACCTGATAACTTTCTTATTGGTTTGGGAAAGCGTTTGAATCAGGTTTAAGCTGTGTTTCTTTAATGTGTAATTTTTGCGTAACAAGTATGTACTTAAGGTGTTAATCCTTTGCATAAATCGATCAGGTTTATGTTATAGACTTTGGCTTGGCCAAGAGATATAAAGATAGTGCCACCCATCAACACATCCCCTACAGGTAATTTGAGAATTGACCAAGTAGTTTATATCACAATCTTCTATTGTTTACACTTCCTTTGAATTCTTTCATACTTCTGTTAATTATTTATATTTTACACTTCCTTTGGATTTTTTTCGTACTTATGTTCTAATGAATGATCATAAGCATCATAAACATTTTAACCCTGTAAACTTGCGAATGCTGGATAAGTTTGCTTATCAAGACTACTATCTTAATATTTTTTCCTGGGTATTCAAAGCTGCTCCAATTACTGGTTCAGCAATTTGATACCGAACATATTCAACCCCAATCTTTGTCTTTAGTCTTTTGTCTTTAAGTTTTCTTTTGTTTGAATCAATATTTTGGTTATTCAAATTCACTAATCTCTTGATCATTCATTCTTATAAAATCTGCAGAGAGAATAAGTGTTTAACAGGAACTGCAAGATATGCGAGCATGAATACTCACCTTGGAATTGGTGCGTCGTATTCTTTAACTCACATTTATTGTATTCGACACTTCGTTCCAAATTTACTATTTTGTATTGGTTGAAATTAATAACCGTGTTTCTATATGTTGGCTTCGATAGAGCAAAGCCGCAGAGACGATCTCGAATCTCTTGGTTTTGTCCTTATGTACTTTCTCAGGGGAAGGTAATTCTTCCTCCTCTCCTTTTCTTTGAATCATACAATTGTTCTTTAGTTTCACCTTATTATTGCGCATTTGTTTCTGTAGTCTTCCTTGGCAAGGTCTAAAGGCTGGAACCAAGAAGCAACGATATGAAAAGATATGCGAGAAAAAAGTTTCAACTTCGATCGAGGTAAATAAGTTGTCTAATGCAACAATATCTTGTTCTTGGAATGAATTACTCGGCCGTTTTATCTATTCCTCAAAAGTTCAGTTCTTTACTTCCATTTTCTTTTTTTCTTTTCTACTCAGCTCTTCACTCTCTCCAGAATCCAAGATTTTTAGATGTTGAATGTTGGTTCTTGTTTCTCAGGTCTTATGCCGTGGCTACCCTACTGAATTTGCTTCATACTTCCATTACTGTCGATCACTGCGTTTTGACGATAAACCCGATTATGAGTACCTGAAAGGATTATTCCGCAAGCTTTTCATTCGTGAAGGTTTCTTTTAATGTTCTATTCAATCATTAGATTCTGCTAATTATTGCAAGGCCTTAGAGCAATTTTCCAACCTAATCAGTACTTTTTGAAGACGCATGAGGGACCCAGTATCGTCTAAGGATGGGGGTCCTGACTGTTCAGTAGATTCCAAATCACGCTGTGTGCTCTACGACCAACCAATAATTCCTCTTATGAAATTTGTGGTGCTAACTGAGTTGTTAAATGGATCAATCAGGTTTTCATGGTGACTGCGTTTTCGATTGGACGATCTTGAAGTATCAACAAACCCAGATGGCTGCTCCGCCTGCCCGTCCACTGGTAATAAATCTCCTTAAGATATTTTATTTCGTGTGCATTATTCTTTAAGCTTCTACTCTAACTATGTTGATTGGTCTCAATTAGGGTTTGCCTTCTGGTACTGCTTCTAGAGCACAACCAGTGATACGCAATACCGACCGACAGTCAGGTAAAATGTAGCACCATCCTCACATTTTACGGCACAATTTTAATTTTTAGGGTTAAGAACCTATGAAAGGTCTGAACTATCACCCATGTTAACGGGGAGAGGTCTGAAATTTAAAAGTTAATAAGTGAGGCCTGAAATTTCTGTTTTGTTGATAACAGCGGTCTCCGTTAGTTTTTTCCGTTAAAACTAACGGAAGTTGGTCACATGCTTGGCATGTGACCGGAAATAAAATAAATTTCCAAAAATGCCCTTCTATCAAGTGTGCCCCTCACATGCTTGGAGTGAAAATACCAAAATACCCTTGAAGCCACCACCTCGACTCCGACGACCACCACCGTACTCCGGCTACCACCACCGTACTCCGGCGACCACCACCAAGGCTCCGATCGGAGCCCAATCGGGGCCGGTGGCTCCGATTTTGGCCCAATCGGAGCCTTGTTGGTGGTCTCCGGAGTACGGTGGTGGTCGCCGGAGTACGGTGGTGGTCGTCGGAGTCGAGGTGGTGGTTGCCGGAGTCAGGTGGCGGTGGCCGGAGTCGGGTGGCGGTGGCCGGAGTCGGGTGGTGGTGGCCAGAGTCGGGTGGTGGTGGCTGGAGTCGGGTGGTGGTGGCTGGAGTCAGGTGGCGGTGGCCGGAGTTGGGTGGTTTTAATTTGACTTTAGGGGTAAAATTGTCATTTCACATTTCCTTAAATAAGATATTAAATAAACAAAATATTAAAGGGGTAAAAATGTCATTTCACACAATTCTGTTAAATTTAACCCTAAAAATGGACGGAAAACCTCAAATCAACAAAATTGAAATTTCAGACATCTGTTATTAACTTTTTAAATTTCAGACCTCTCCCGTTAACATGGGTGATACTTCAGACCTTTCATAGGTGAACATATATTGATGAACATATATGTGCCTCTGTGTAGGTGCTGATAGAGGTCAGCGGAATGGTTTATCAATGGATCCGTCCCGACGTAGACCAGTTACAGCCCTAACTTCTGCAAGTGTCTCCAAGAATAGAAGTTCTGCCACTGCCACACAGGATTCATCAGTTACTAAGGACAGGGTACGTTGATGATTTCATTTTCATTCTCAAATACTAGGGTTAATTGCAGTATCAGTAGCCAAGCTCTTAGGCCTGTTATAAGTGGTCCCTAAACTTCACTTAACGTGTTGTTTCTACTTTCTAGTTACTCAACTTATATGCTTATTTCAGTACTGGACTATTCTAGTATGCTGGATAAACCCCATAATGTTGCTACTTTTTACTACCAACAGAACTTAGGTGCACATTTCCGTAAAATAAAAAGCTTTTTACTTGTAGAAAGTAGGAAAATAGCTACTCCCAGCATTTGCACCATACTAATAAGAGTTTGCTAGTAGTCTCTAACGGGTCTCACCAATCTATTTTATGCTTATAGAAACCTTACGCGAATGGTGCGTAACAAGCATACTAGAAAGACCGTCCTCCACTTTTCCATCTAATGTAACGTGAAAAATCCTAAATCTGGTTCTTAAAGTTGGATTCGTCTTTGGGCTTGATTAGGTCAAGCCAATTGATGTACTAATAATAATGCATTAAGTGAAGTTTAAGCAGCTAAATACGTAGTGGATATGAATTTTGTTGTTGTTGTTGCTATACTACTACTAATGCAGAGATCAAAATCTACGATATTTGGGAGAGCAAGCGCATCGACAAGGAACGGTGCAGCTCTCCTTTGGTCAGACCCCAACTCGAACCAGGTTCGGTCCTCTGAAACAGGACCGGTGAGGAGATCCACGTCAACTGTCCAGAGAAGCTCGCTACTGAGTAGTTTTACGGATATGCGGAGAATGTCGCGGAAAAGCACGTCAAACTCACACAACAATTACAGCTCGTCTCTCAAGGGCATGGAGCGGCTCCGTCTGGACAGTAAGTAAGTAACGGGAAAGCAATAGTATGTTCATTATGTGTACGATATTTGGATTGGATTGGATGGATACAGACAGTAGAGATGGTTGGAATTTGAATCAAATCAAATCGAAAAGCTTGGTATGGGTGGCGGCTCCAGTCCAGTTACTTACACTGTGTACTATAAACTGACCAGGCACTGTATCTATTCGTTGATTTAATATTGTATTCAAGAGTAAAAAAAAGAACTCTATGTGAGGGTGAAGATGTTATTGATTATGAGCATGTGGTTGGTTATGTATCGACGAGGGGTTGTGTCCACTGGTGGTCATTTCGTAGCTGTTTTCATGTCATTTACCTTATACCCAATGCTCCTCACAAAAGTCAGTCCATTAAATTTTGAATACACCGGGTGCACCAAATTGATTTCGTGCCATTTAGATCGGAATGGTTGTACACTTGGCCTAGCTTAAGAAACCACAGTTTCTAAAGAGCAAAATTGATTGTTTAGAGCCATTTTAAGGGGTTGTGTAAACTCGGTGCATCCAAAAATAACTTTATTCGCTAGATGTACATAAATTAACAGTCAATATAGTTGATAGCCATTATGAATGTGATAAAAGAAATTGACCAAGCATTGAATTAGAATTCCTACTGGCTACTACATATACTTAATGGCCAACGCATTTTACTCCAGAAAAAAAAAAAAAAAACTATTCTTTTTTTTGCCAAACATTCTCTTCTTCAACTAACTATTGTCTAAATCTAATACATTCTCTTATTGTTGTAAAAATCGATATTCTCGCACGACAATGAGTAAGAACGTCAGAAGTCGGGATACTGCATGCAATGACGAAAAAAGATGGTGCGGCCCGAACTGCCCACTCAGCCCTTACTTTCCGGTCAAACGGTACAAGGACTTCAGGAGCGCCATGAAGCTCTACACTATGAACCATATCACTCAGTAGAGCCGAGCCACAGAAGAGATGCAGCTGAGTCGATTTTGGTGTCAGGCAGAGCTGGGGGGCCGATCCTGGTCGCATGGAATTGTGTTGAGCCAAGATTGAGGGTCACGAGACAGAGCTCGAGCTTGTTAATCATTGCTTGGAGTTTTACAGAGGGAGGGGGCGATTGGTCTCAATCTAAGGTTACTTTACGTGACAATCAGCGATGAAAATAATCTTTAGTCTATCTACATCGTTACAGTCGGGTGAATACGTAAAATTAAAGTCACTTTCTGTTATTTTGTATTAAAATTATATATATGGAACACAACTTACATTATTATGCTACAAACAAAATCGATTCCGTGCGGATATAATTTAAGAAGAGAAAGCCAGTGAAAACAACAAGGACGAAGACCGGGTTCACCTTAAAATCATTGGTCGTGTTGTGGTGGATCCATTAACTCTCCACATTTAGGTTCACTTGGTCGTGGTAGTAGAGAAGCACAGACATTGGTTGTCCGAGGATGCAAAAGAAAAACCAGAAGATCATGTTGCCCACCTGACAATACAACCACTCCGATTTCAAACTCCACATCTTATGAATTAATTAGTCCGATAAATATGTCATATTAATATGTTATGTTAGGTGGTAATTCAGACAAAGACGTACCATGGAGTTGTTAAACTTGTTTTGCAAGTAACTGGTGATTATAACCAAAGGAACCTGTCACCGTGAATATTAAATGTCATTATCGACAGTAGTCGACTATATTTTCTATTCGACTGTGGCAGAAGAATTATACTAACCTGGAACATAATACCAATAAATGCCCATAACTTGAATACATGGCACGGAACAGCTATACACAACTGCACAAGTGGAACTTGTCATTACGGTGCAAAATATCAAGTGCTACACAGGATCGAATAAACAAAAAAAAAAAATTATTACCTCGTGAAATACTGCAGACACCAGAAAGGCAATGAGAACAGCAATTCCCTGAAACAAAGTGAACTGCGAGTTACTTACAGCACAGATTTGAACCATCCAACAACACACTTGACAGAACCGGCAGCGAAACTCTATCTAGATTATTGAATAAATTCTCTAATAAATTTTAGTTTTAGAAGAATCAGTTGTGTTACCTTAGGTATTCCATTCCTCAAGCATGGAAAATAGATATGCCTCACCATCCATTTATGAACAGGCTGTGCAAATAGATCTTTTATTAGTACCAAAACTAACTTGGTAATTAAATATAATCTACAGCTGAAACCCTCCAATTTGAAATCTGATAAAAGAAGGTAACTACTAAATCTTAGATTATGTTGGATTATGAATTCTCGATTTATCAGATTTGTACGTAATAACAACTGTAACGATCCGACCACAATATGGGCCAAACAATCTTTTGGGTATCAATGCAGGTAAAGACACATACCATATTCCACATTCTCCAGTACTGAGCATAGAGTTCCATTGAAAATGCCAAAGACCATATAAATCCACATACAGCGAAGGCATTTAATCAGGAACGTGTCATTTTAATTCAAACGTGATGGAAAAAGAATGATCCAATCTACAATACTACCTCTTCAACTGTTTTTGCATTCCACCAGTCTTTGTAAAATTCACGATCACCAAAACAGAGAAACTCTGCAAGTATATTTAACCTATACTGAGGACATCACTGGTTAGATCTTTCTCGATCATATATCCACAATTAATTAACTAACACAAAAAAGAATTGACTCAAGGAATGTCCACCACGTATCATCCAGAAATGTATGGAATGCAAGACACAGAAAACTACACAAAATATAACAGAAGAAAAGAGATACGACCTACCAGAGGTGGAAGAAGCAGTAAAACATGCAGAGCCACACATATAAGATTGGAATGGAGAGCTTCAGGACCCTCTCAACAGCATATAAAATGTCCCCTTTTAAAGGGTGTTGAGAATTCTTGACAATTGGATTGATGTACTGCAAAAGAACTAACAGATAAGAAAGCAGTATGATCTGAAAATATTAAAAGAATTGCTGCATAGTTATCTCAAGGATGAAGGCAATCACTTGTTCAATAATAAAGCCCATAACCCCTGTGAACAATATTAGTTTGACAATTTGTCGAAAAACCCAGCCCTTCCGTACACACTCAGTTCGAGGATAATTAAGCTGCATCCAGAAAAAGTTTAACTTCATGAACAGCTAGAGATATTGAAAGATCAGCCAGGCCAAGCCAAAATAATGAGCAGTTACCTGGTAACACAATGTGGGTGCAACCATGAAGTACACTAAACTCTTGAATTGCACAGTATAAGGATGCTCCACGTGCAATGGATCTGGGATGCATTCACCCTAAAATCATGAAAAGGGGAAATTTAGACCACAGAAAAATTGTTTATTACAAACCAGCATTGAGGAGTTAAGTCGTGATAATGGACATGTAGTAATCCTAATTTTTTTAAGACAGAGATGGTACTAGTTAGGAAAGAACAAATTCTAACAAGGATCATATATTAATTCTGTGATATTATTCTCAGGATAGTCACAAACAAAAACCTTAGAGAGACCTTTGAGTTTGAGTCTTTGACAGATGTTGATTTCGAGAAATATAAATGCTTCTTAAACTCATTTTTCAACAATGTTAACTTACTTTGGGCTAAACCAGATATTTTTATTCACCTATGTGAAATTTGATTAAGTAAAACACAATTTTGTTTTGAGTTTTTAAAGAGAAAGCATTGACTAGAATAACAAGGTACCTTATGGAGAGACTTGGAAAGACACCTCATATCATAGTTTGTGTGAGCATATGATACTAATTTCAGCCACACGATGCAAGCAAAGAGCATCAGGGTGACTCCAGAAAGAACAGCAGAACAACAACTACAAAATGCAAGTCAGTTAGAGCATTATGGATCCTCACCCTAGCAATGACGGAAAATGTAAAAAATACATCAACACTGTGTGAGATAAAAGTAAAGCTTCCATTACTAGATTTCATTTATAAGAATAAAGGAAACATAGCCACTTGGAAGACAATCACCAACCACAAAATTACGACAACCGGATAAAGAATGGAAGCTGATGTTATGAGCACATGAGAACATATAATAGCCTGCAATCGGATAACCGGAGTCAGCTCTATGGTCTATATAAATACGCTACAAGTATATCTGGACCACCTTCATTAACTCCAACCACCTTCTTTGCCTCCAAGTTCTCCTTCAAGTTTCAGACTAACTTCACTTCATTCATTCATTCATTTCAAATAGAAGGATCTTAACATGAGGCAAAGAAGGTGGTTGGAGTTAATGAAGGACTATGGCCTGTCGATTAACTACCACCCTGGGAAAGCTAATGTGGTTGCAAATGGGTTAAGCAGGAAATCGAGAGGAGACCTAGCTGTGATGCTTAAGCTCACAAATATGATAATATAGAAAGAAATAAAGAACATAACTAACTCACTTGATCGGACAAACGCCTTTGCTGCGCAAGCTTCTCAACTATAAAAGCAGCTATAGGAAAAATTGGAAGCGAAAGGCTACCAAAAAAATAAATTCAAATAAAAGAATAGACTAACAAAAACGTCACAAATATTTACAAAATTGGAACAGACCCTACCAACACATGAAGAGAGGCCAGTCTCTAAGTGATTTCGAACTGAACCAAAAATCTGACTTAATTAACCAACCATACTGCGATAATAATAACAGAAAAGTGAGTCCAACGAATCTTCTCAAGATATATTTAATTTAGAAATTAGTTGGAAGAAAGTGCAAACCTTCCTTAGATTCTCAATTATCAATCTGCTGTTTACAGCAACCAGAACTACAATACAGAGGTTTAAGAGGCCTGCATGACTCTGACACAAAAGCATGTTCATCAGTACCTTATTTTTTTCTAAGCAGAAAGAAGCAATGAAGCATGATATCATTATTCTGTATACCTCAAGAATCTCCACACAAAAAAAAAAAAAAAAAAAAAACAATGGCCACCATTCAGAATATGATTAGCCATTAAGCAGAATTACTGGAGGACAGTTTTAATTCTGCTAAAGCAATCGTCACAAATTCATCACCTACCAACCATCTAGATGCAGCAGAACACAAGTGGAGAACTCTGGTTTTATCCGTTTGAAGAGACGAACTTGCATTTACGTTATCCTTACCTGTTGGAAGATATTACTGGAACTAAGAGGGCTCTCCTTCACGCGGTTGTGCGCTGGAGAAGATGCGCGATACGTGAAACTCACACTCGAATTCAACGATTCTTTCTGCTTGCTTCCGATCATCTCATTGCCTCCAGAATTCACGGAATTCACAGTAGAATCAGCTTCAGCACACACGTGATCTCCGTCAGTTCCGCAGCTCTTTGCCTCGCAACATCGATCACGCAGTTCCTCTGCTTCTGGCGCGCTGTCCTCCGACGCAGAGAACACAGGAGATTCATCGGCAACAGCCGCATTCCTTCGTCTAAGAGAAGACGCATCAGGATCTGATTCGATGCAGGGGCGACCAACCGCACCTCGGTTTTCATCCACGTCCAAAATCTCCATGCAAATGCAGAATTTGCCGGCTACGAGTTTGAAAAGAGAGGGAAGGAGGGAGGAAAGAGGAGGTTGTACGAACGTGGCGGTGAATGAAAGGGAAGTTCGAGCAGAGTTCTCTGCACTAGGAAAATTGTGGAAGCCATTTTCATTCCCTAACTTACGGTTACTGATGTTTCAATCCCTCTTCTTCTTCTTTAACCCGAAATAATCAGATTTTTCTAGGATTTTTCTACCATCCTCGGAAAGCACCATGCTCTTAGTTCTTTTATTAGTGGACTTAATTGTAATATAGATAAAACTTTAAAAGTATAAAATATGAAAATAATTCTCTATTTTTAATAAGTTTAGGGCTAATTGTTAAATTACTAGCTGAAGTTGGTGCACTAAAACAAATTGATAGCTAAGGTTTTATTTTTTAATTTTATTATTTGTTAGCCTAAATTTTGTTTGTGGACAAATCGGTAATTCCCTCAAATATTTCATCAAATCCAAACGGAATTAGTGCCTTTTACGTGACTGAAGAGAGACTAGAAAACTACCATAAAACGATGGAATTCCGTCTAATTTTCTTCAGAAATTCATATATTTCCTTTGTAATTTTAGAATTTTTAATGATTAGATACATAATAGTAATAATAATAATAAGTCGGATATTAGGACAATTTGTCATTTTATGTTAATTTATCGAATTTTCTTTAATCACATGACAACATTTTTTAAGATTGAACGGAATATTTGACAGAGTTATTAATTTATCTACAAACGAAATCTGAATTAACAAACTTTCTAAAATAAATTGAACTAACAATTTGTCTAAGTACCCAAATTTCAATTAATAGTTTAATAACTAACCTTTCATCTAAATAAAATTCCGTATAATAATTATGCAGTTTTCGTTAAACCTTGAGAATTCCTTACATCTTTTTTTCGTGGGGTAATCCTAAGTGGGGACCCTATCAAAAAATAGCATTTGTAGCATGCTTACTCCTCGCCTAAACAAATCACCACTCGCACCGGGATCGACACGTAAGAAGTAGAGTGTTGGTCATGAATATATTTTATTCACATAGTCACCGACGGGGTTTGAACCCCAACCTCTGTTTGTCAACCAACACTTTTTTTTTTTTTTTTTCCAAGTGTAAACCACCACTTGCTATCTAAAAAACACGAGTAAACTTACCTTCCGAATAAAAAATAATTTATATAAACAAGCATGTTACATATAAATTTTGGTAATGTAAATTATTTTTTAAAAGAACATTGATAGACGTTCTGAATCCCTAGTCCATAAAGTTCCGAACGAAGACTCAATGGCATGTGGGGTAATTATTGCAAACTTTAAGTCCATTTATACTCTAGACACAATCGGAATGAGTCGGGACACATGTGTCGGATTTTATATCATTTCTGTTTTTAAAAAGAAACTTCAAAGGTTTTGATTTTTCTGTTTAGGTAAAAAAATTGTTAAAAAATATTTAAACTAATTATTAACTCGCACATTACATCATTGACTTGCAAACTTATTTTTTAAATTAAAATATATATTAAAAGAACATACTGATTTTATTATTGATTAATATGTAATAATAGTGCATATAAATTAGAAATATATGATGTTATATGTTATAAGGATTTCATCTCACTTCCACATAAATAAAATATGTTCGAAAATCAGAGTACTGTAGAAAAAGCTATTGCTTTTTCACCAATATATTTAAGAGTAAATAATATTATAGTAACTTGTATAAAAAATATATTTTTATACAAAATTAAAATTATAAAATATTAATACATAAAAACTGACCTAACATTCTCATCAATTCTGTCAAATTTTAGTATTTAAATTCACCAATTTTGCCACATAATATATTAACTTAATCAAGTAAAATTATAATTTTTTAGATTATATTAGATTTTATAACTGTTTTGTGATTTTTTAAACATAATTTTAAATTACGAATTATAGATAGTAGCGAATGGTCGTAAAATACATTTTCATTTATGAAATCGTTAACTGTGTTTTTTTTTCCAAGTGATAATAATTTAAGTTAATGTTATCATAACTGGACCGGGCATCAGACCGAACCTTGCACCGGTTTCGGGTACGGCCGGTCCGAACCGGTTCTAATCCGGTCAGACCACTTTTCATTATAATCTATATATTATATATTAAAACTCAGAATGAGAGATGATAACAGGAGCAACCTGGAGCCGCCACGTCAGCACTAACAGCCAATAACATTTCGCCGCATCATCCTTACTTCAACGCGCTATCTGTGCGGCCTTTCCTTCCGTTCCGTGCCGCTTCAGTTACCTTCAAGTTTCAACGAAGAGACTGAAGTTTAATATGGAAGGCAATAATAAATAATTTGGGAACCCAAAAGTATTTTATCTCAGCCAAATCAAAGAAATGCTTCTTCTCAGCCAAATCAAAGAACTGGATTCTTAGCTAACTTCAAAGTTGAGCTATTATCACACAATAACTTAGTGGCTGTCTTCTGTGGGAAATGTAAGAACTCTAACACTCTTCTCATCCACAAGATGTGCTTTGCACATTCAGTAGCAGCAACATATTCAGCTTCTGTACTCGAAAGAGTAACAATTTGCTGCTTGCGGGACATCCAGGAGACTGCAGCTCCACCAAGGATGAATGCATACCCACTTGTGCTTCGTCTATCATCTTTGCAACCAGCAAAATCACTATCACTATAAGCCACTAATGCAGACATAGACTTCTTCATGAAAAACAAACCAAAGTCCTTAGTACCTTGAAGATATCTAAGGATTCTCTTAGCAGCAAAAAGATGATCACCTGAGGGATTCTCCATAAATCTAGAAACATAACTGACAACAAATTGGATATATGGCCTAGATGCAGTTAGGTACATTAGACTACCTATAAGCTGCCTATACATGGTTTTGTCAACAACACCACCTGAACCATTTTTCAATAACAACCCATTTGTTTCAACTGGGGTCCTAACTGCATTGCATTCACTCATGTCAAAAAATTTCAACACATCTCTCACATATTTCTTTTGACAAACTGAAATACCTTTAGGAGTTTGACAAATTTCTAGACCAAGATAGTAATGCAACAATCCCATATCAGACATTTCAAATTCTTTCATCGTCAAACTTTTAAATTATCTAAACATGCTGTCACTATTTCCAGTATACACCAAATCATCAACATAGACACACACAATTAGCAATCTTCCTGCTGAATCTGACTTAATAAACAATGTGTGTTCATATGGACATTTTAAGAACCCTTTCTGCAGAAAGAAGTTCTCCAATCTGCTATACCAAGCTCGTGGGGCTTGTTTTAAACCATAAAGGGACTTTACCAATCTATAAACTTTGTTTTCTTTGCCTTTGATTATAAAACCTAAAGGCTGATCAACATAAACTTCCTCATTTAAAGTCCCATATAGAAAAGCAGATTTCACATCAAGTTGAAATAAAGACCACCCATTTTGTGCTGCAAGTGCTATCACCATTCTAATGGTGTCTAACCTAGCAACTGGAGCATAAACTTCTGTATAATCAATTCCATAAGACTGCCTATACCCTTTAGCAACTAATCTTGCCTTAAATTTATCAACTTCACCATTTTCTTTGAGTTTAGTTTTATAAACCCATTTAACCCCTATAGTCTTATGCCCTTTAGGCAAATCTACCAACTTCCAGGTTTTATTCTTTTCAATAGAAGCTATTTCAACTTCCATGGCTTTTCTCCACTTATCTTCTTTACTAGCAGTCTCAATATCCATGGGGTCACAATCAGGAAATAGGCAAAAATGAGCTATTTCATCAGGTTCATTACGTCTAACTGAAATGCCTCTTACCTCATATGCATCCAAATAGCGTGGTCTCTTGATGGATCTTCTTGTATTTCCTTGAGCCCTCGAACATCCAGCTTCATTGCTATGTGATTCCACTCTAACTGCAGTAGGTGAACCACCATAGTCTAGCATCTCTTATTCTTCATCTCCTGCTTGAATCTCCTCTTCTTCTTCTTCTACGTCTCCTCCTTGGTTTTCTTCACCGGACCCTTTTGTGTTAACATAGGGCGCTGCTGTGTTGACATAGGGCGCTGCTGTGTTGACACATGTGTCAACATAGTTCTGCTGCATTGATCTTTCTAGCGTCTCATTGTTTCCATTCCAATTCCAGAACTTGGATTCTTCAAACTTGAAGTCTCTACTAGTCACTATCTTCCTTGTGACTGGGTTATAAAGCTTATAAGCTTTTGAAACACTACTCATGCCTAAGAAGATGCACTTCTCAGACTTAGGGTCAAGCTTTCTCCTTTGAACATCCTGTATCTTCGAATAAGCTATGCAGCCAAACACTTTTAGATGTTGTACTGAAGGCTTCCATCCATTCCATGCTTCATTTGGAGTCATTCATTTTACAGCAAATGTGGGACACCTATTTAAAATATAGAAACTCCATACAACTGCTTCTGGCCAAAACCTATCTGGAACTCCTGAGGTGTGCAGCATGCTTCTCATCATGTTTTCAACTGTTTTATTCTTTCTCTCAGCCACTCCATTATGTTGAGGAGTCATAGGAGCTGTTCTTTCCCGTACAATTCCTTGAGCAGCACAAAAATTGTTGAACTCCATTGAAGTATATTCTCCTCCATTATCAGTTCTCAACACCTTAATCTTTTTCCATGTCTCAGTATCAACTGCTGCTTTGAACAACTTGAATTTTTGGAATGCCTTAGATTTCACATTCATCAAAGTGACCCATCCTTTCCTTGTATAATCATCAATAAAGGAAATAAAGTACCTCTTGCCACCATTTGATGTGGGGCTAATGGGGCCACAAACATCTGAGTGAATCAATTGCAATTGATCACTAGCCTTCCAAGTGTATGAACTTGGATTAAATGGATCTCTTTCATGCTTATCAATTGTACATCCTTCACACAGCTCCTCTTGTACTGTAATTATGGGCAAACCTCTTACCATATTCAATCTACTCAAGGTATTTAAACCTCTGAAATTCAAATGCCCAAACCTATAATGCCATAGCCAAGCTTCTTTTTGTCATGCTTTCTTTTGGACTTCCTTCTCCTAAGCCTTGAGGCTGATTTGTAATTCCTCTAATGCAAGAGGAAAGAGTCTATCCGGGTTCCGGGTTCATCTTAATCTCCAAAATCGTGCCCCTCTCATCTTGATAAATCTCGCATTTATCTTCACCAAACCACAAAGAATATTGCTTTTGCAGCAACTGACCAACACTCAAGAGATTGGTTTTTAATCCTGGCACGTACAAGACATCTTGAATGATTTCAGTTGTATCACTCAATGATTTGAATTTCACAGCTCCTTTTCCTTTCACTTGTATGGAGGAATTATCACCAAATGCCACTTTTGATCTATAACTCTCATCTAACTTGCAAAAAGCTTCCTTATGTCCACACATATGATTACTACATCCAGTATCCACATACCATACATCTGCAGATGTATGCTCAACCTTCTTCTCAATTGTCATGAGAAGAACTTCATTTGCACCTTTGTCTTCAATCTCAGCAAAGTGCACTTTCTCTTCCTTTTCTTCAGGAATTCTTGCGTAACATTCTGACTGGTAATGTCCAAATCTTTGACACCTGTGGCATTGAACATTAGCTTTACTGTGATAATTCTGGTTATATCCATTATTAAAACCATGATAGTTTCTTCCTCTTCCTCTTCCACGATCTTGATATCCTCTTCCTCGGTTTTGAAAATTGCAATTTCCTCTTCCTCCTTGTTCACCTCCATCAAAATCTCCCCTTCCTCGACCATGATCACCTCTGCCTTGTTGATGACCACCTCTTCCATATTGTTGATAGCCTCTGCCAGGACCACCTCTTCCTCTTCCATAACCTCTGCTTCTTCCTCTTTGTTGTCCTCTTCCTCTCGAATTGGGGCCATGAGTTGAACTACATGACTCTGAAACAGCTTTTAAGGCTTGTTCTCCTGAAGGGGAATCTCTATATATCTTTTGTTCATGAACAACTAATGAACTTTGAAGTTCATCTAGTGTTAACTCTTCAAGATCTTTTGATTCTTCAATGGCACAAACAACATAATCAAACTTCCTATTCAAGGATCTCATGATCTTCTCTACAATGGTTGTGTCTTTCATCTCTTCTCCAAACAACCTCATCTTGTTACTGATTTCCAAAACTCTTGAACAAAATGGTACTACTTTCTCATCCTCTTTCATTCTTAGAAGTTCAAACTCTCCTCTTAAAGCCTGCAACTGTGTCTTTTTCATACGCTTTGAACCAACTCCCTTTTTCTTCATGGAATCCCAAATATCCTTGGAAGTATCTTTGCAAAGTATACTTTCCAAAGTGGCCCAATCTATTGCTTGAAACAAGATATTTTGTGCCTTCAAATCAATCAACTTACGTGCCTTGTAGGTTTCAAAATCAGCTTTCTCTATGTCAACACCCTTGTCAACAACATCCCAAAACTCATGTGCTTTCAACAAATTTTCCATAATGAGACTCCATTGATCATAGTTCTTACCTGTAAATTTCGAAATAGTAAGACCAACAAATGCTGAATTGTCTGTCATCTTCCAAGTTGGTTTTGCAAAACCAAAAACTTGAAAATCTGCAGGATCTTCTTTAACCGTGAGAGCTCTGATACCAAATGTAAATGTAATACTTGTTTGCCAACAAGTAATCACAATCTGAAATTCAATTGAGAAATGAGTAAACGTTGGAAGAGAGCGAGAATAGAGAATCTCAAAATATCAGGAACTCAGTAAAAACTTCATTTAACGTAAAACTATATTTGTTCATTACAACTACTACAGCAAAACCAACTCTATCCATTAAACATAACTTCCCCTAAACTTCAGCATAACCTCTCAATATAAAAACTGACACTTAACTCAACCATAATAACTTAAACTTAACCAACTAGACACTGACTCTACTAAAACTCACGTGTTCTGCAACTCTCTGTGTAAACATATCATTCTTTGTGTCAGCATCTCCAGACTCTATGTAAACATCTTAATTCTCTGTGTTTACATATGTGTCAGCATCCCATTCTCTGTGTTTACATATGTGCCAGCATCAGGTCCTTATCTTCTTGATGTTGTATTCCAAGTTATTCGACTCCAGTCGAATCCTTTCCTCTTCTTGCTTCTCTTAGCCTGCATAATAACACACCATACACTTACAAGAGATGCAATCAAGAAGACGTCTGGAGAACTCAAACGTCAATTTTGCTGAAGCAATCTTAGAAGTCACCACTAATTAGATTTTAGGGTTAACAGGTCTTTTGGTCCATGATGTTTGATAACTTTTGGGTTTTGGTCAATGATGTTTTTTTAACTTAGTTTTGGTACCATATGTTTGCAGATTTTTTCTAGTTTTGGTCTAACCGTTACATTCCGTCCATTTTTTGACATGTACAAGTCACGTGATCCACCCTAAACTTTCAATTTTGAAACTTCGGGATTAAATTGAACAAAAAAAAAGGTTAGGAAAGTATTAGAGGGACTAAATTGAACAAAATTGAAAGTTTAGAGTGGATCACGTGACTTGAACATGTTAAAAAATGGACAGAATGTAACGGTTAGACCAAAACTAGAAAAAATCTGCAAACATATGGTACCAAAACTAGGTAAAAAAAACATCATTGACTAAAACTCAAAAGTTGTCAAACATCATGAACCAAAAGACTTGTTAACCCTAGATTTTATCATCTCAATTTCTTCAATTTCTTTTGGAAAAAAAAAAAAAAACTTCAATTTCTCTCTTCTCAACCTCCTAGATGAATCAGATGATTCAAATCAGCAGATGATTCAGACGATTCAGATCATTTAGATTAGTTGATTCAAATCAACTGATCCCCCTTGCATCAGTTTCCTTTAGCAAATGGCGTATAGGATAGGATATTATGATTGCACACTTACACACTATGTTTACACATCACTAACACAATACTTGTCGTGCTGTGTTTGCACAATGCTTGTGTATGTCTACACAATGCTTGTGCCTTAGTTGTGTTTACTCCTTTCCTATGTACATAACTAACTTAGTATATATAGTTAGTTAGCTCACATTGTACAAACTGATTTGGAGTTGTGAATACTATGAATCATTTCCTACTCTAAATCCTCTCAAGAACACAAGTAACTTATATGGTATCAGAGCCACGACGAAGCTTACTTGACGGTCAAGATTGTTATGGATCTTGGATTTGTAGCTTTGGATCTTCATTCTGAGCTTCGAATTCGCATCTATTCTTGATTAAAACTTCTTGTAAGTGTTCTTGGATTGAGATCTGTTCGTTTTTCAGCTCAATTGGATCAGATTACTCAGCTGTTCTGTTCTTGCTGGCTCGTTTCTTCGATCGCAAGCTAACATCGATTATGCGTTGAATCTGGTTTTCTACTACATTACGATTGAGATTTACTTCAAATTCAATCAGTTGCGATACTTTCTGTGGTGATGCGACATTGTTTGCTGTTACGAATCGTTGCGTAGCTGCATTCTAAGTTCTAAGCTCAGTTTTGCCTGCGATTCTGGATTTCTTTGTGTTGCTTCCTTTTCGCGTGATTCTGGTTGCAAATATGGATTAGATATTGCTACATTGATCTGATTCAGTCATTGGATAGCTGATTCTGTCATTGGATAAGCTAATTCAATCGAGTTTTGGCTGTGGATTCAAGGTTTTAGTACACTGCCTTTGTTGTGACTTTCTCTAGTATTATGGCTGAAAACACCATTGAGGATCCATTGTATCTTCATCCTTCGGACACCACTGGCTTGATGTTAATTCCTTTTCAACTTCATGGCTCAACTAACTACCATGCTTGGAGTACTGCCGTGATGGAAGGTCTCTTGGTCAAAAATAAACTTGGCTTCATTGATGGAACCTTTGCTAGAATGGATGTTCCTATGGGACAAAGGCTTAGGTGGGACAAGGCAAACGCAATTGTGAAGGTTTGGCTAAGGAACACAGTTGCTAAGGAGCTTGTGAATGGCTTGGTTTACAACTCCACTGCTCAGTCTATTTGGAGTGATTTCAAGGACATGTTTGATAAGGTTGATGGAACTCAAATCTTCCAATTGACTAGGGATATTTATCAAACATCTCAAGGTGTGTCCATCACTGAATATTTTGCCAAAATGAAGCAATTATGGGATGCTCTAAATTCCATTGATGATATGTTTTTGGAGTGCCCAGCTGACTTGAAGATTGTTAATGATCACAAGGAGAAGCAAAAGCTGATTGCATTTCTATTGGGACTTAATGACACCTTTGCACATGTGAGGAGTAGTCTTTTGATGAGGCAGCCTCTTCCTTCTCTAAGTGTGGCATTTTCAGTGCTTGTGAAAGAAGAAAGTCAGAGGGCAATTGTTGAATCAATTGGTGATGTTGGTGGATCCACTGCTTTGTACTCCATGAGGAATCCTGCCTACAATTCTAGGAATGGAAATTCTGGCTCTAGGTTTGATTCAGGCAGGAACATCTTCTCAAGTTAAGGTGGTGGGAATGATAGGCCATCCAAGGCTGAGAAAGCTACTTGGAAGTGCACTTTTTGTGGCAAGATGGGACACAAAGAGGATACTTGCTTCAAGAAGTTTGGTTATCCTCCAAATTTCAAGAGAAGGACACCTCAGCCAATGCTAGTCTTGATGAAGGCCTTCCAATTTGGTGGAGCACACTGTGGCAGGTGACAAGAGGATCTTTCATGGGACTCTTGATAAGAGAGTGCTTCACACTGGTGTTGAGAAGAGGGTCAAGCATGTAGCTGCACAAAATGACTTTGATCCCCTTGTATATGAGGGTGATGATAACTCACATGTGAACATGGCAGGTACAACATTGGCTTCTTCTATGACTTGGATTGTGGATTCAGGGGCCACAAATCACATTACTCACCAGATGGAATGGTTGCACATTAAGAAGGACTGATTCCACAAATCAGTTTGTTCATTTGCCCAATGGACACAAGTGTAGAGTGACTCATATTAGAAGTTGCTCTTTCTCTGGTTTAACCTTGGATGATATTCTCTTAGTTCCTGATTTCAAGTTTAACTTGATCTCAATGTCTAAGCTTCCAAATCAACTACATTGTAAAGTGATATTCACTTTTGATCATGTTTTGATTCAGGGCCAAGCTGGGAGACCTGTGGTGATTGGTGAAAGAGCTAAGGGACTCTACTTGCTCAAGGATGCAATACCTTCAAGTTCAAGAAAGGTGGTGGCTGCTCCTTCCATTTCATCTAATAAAGTGGATGTTTGGACATGGCACAAGAGATTGGGACATGTTTCAGCTTCACACATGGATCATTTGAAGAATAAATTGAATTTGAATGAATCCATTGATTGTATCAAACAATGTACTCTTTGCCCTTTGGCCAAGCAAACTAGATTGTCTTTTCCTATTAGATCTTCTCATGCTTCCACACCTTTTGCCTTGATACATATGGATCTATGGGGACCATACAAGGTTCCTACCATCAAAGGTTATCAATATTTTCTCACAATAGTGGATGACTTCTCAAGGGCTACTTGGGTGTTTTTAATGAGATCCAAGAGTGACACTTTTCTTCATATAAAGAGCTTCTTGATGATGGTGAAGACTCGGTTTGGAACAGGGGTCAAGGCAGTAAGAAGTGACAATGGAGGTGAGTTCATTAACTCAAATTGCAAGGATCAATTCCTTCAATTGGGTATTATGCACCAAACTAGTTGTGTGCACACTCCTCAGCAAAATGGAAGAGTGGAGCGCAAGCATAGACAAATTTTGAATGTTGCAATGGCCATTAGATTTCAGGCATCCATGTCAATCAAGTATTGGGGATATGCAATCCTAGCTGCTTGTTACTTGATCAACATAGTACCTTCTTCTTCCTTGCATTTCAAGTCACCTATGGAGGTGCTCTATGGAAAGGTTCCTTCCATTGAGCATTTGAGGATTCTTGGTTGCTTATGTTTTGCTACCAAATTGGCCAACTCAGATAAGTTTGGCACAAGGGCTGAGCCTTGTATTCTCATGGGGTACTCAACATCTCAAAAGGGATACATTTTGATGAGTATTTCAACCTCAAATTTCCAAGTATCTAGGGATGTTGTTTTTCATGAACATATATTTCCTTTCAGTATGTCAAAGGATGATTTGAAGCACTTGTTGCCTTCTTGCTTGGATTCCAAGTTTCATTCATACATTGACTTTGATTCTGGTTCCCATCAAACTCCTATTGATTCTTCTCAGATATTTGAAGAAGAAAGTATTGTTCAGCCACCAATCATTGGAGATAATGCTCCTCAAGTGCCAATTCCTCAAGTGTCAATTCAAGATCCTCAAGTGCCAATTCAAGTTCCTCCCTTGAGGAGAAGTGCAAGGCTTGCTCAATTATCTACCCCTCAAGTGCCTACTTTGAGGAGAAGTGCTAGATTGGCTCAATTGAGGGCTTCTTCATCTTCTTCAAATGTTGTCTTTGGAATGGAAAAATACATTTCCTATGATCACTTGAGTCCAAATTTCACTTGCTTTTTAGCTGCCATTAACAAGATTAAAGAGCCTACCACTTATAGGCAGGCTGTTAAAGATTCAAATTGGGTGGTTGCCATGAAGGAGGAGATCACAGCTCTTCAAGATAATCAGACATGGAAGGTTGTTGATTTACCTCATGGAAAGTCTACAATTGGATGCAAGTGGGTATACAAAGTAAAGTACAACTCTGATGGTTCGATTGAAAGGTATAAGGCAATGTTAGTTGCCAAGGGGTTTACTCAAGTAGAATGTACTGATTTCAATGAGACTTTCTCCCCAGTTGTGAAGATGACCACAGTGAGAATTTTGTTGGCAATGACAGCAGCTTATTCATGGGGCTTGTTCCACATGGATGTGAACGCTTTTCTACAAGGTGATTTACATGAAGAGGTTTTTATGGATATACCTCAAGGTTTTGATTCAGCTATATCACCTAGTGGGCCACCTAGGAGAGTTTGCAAACTATTGAAGTCCCTCTTTGGTCTCAAACAGGTTTCAAGGCAATGGAACATCAAGCTTACACATACATTGGTGAAGAATGGTTATCATCAAAGTGTTTCTGATCATTCCTTGTTCACCAAGATTGAAGGCAATGAGAGGGTGTTTCTTCTCATATATGTGGATGATTTGCTTATTACTGGCTCAAGTGAGAGATTAATTAGCCAATTAAAGTCCACCCTTCAGTCTCATTTCAAACTCAAAGATTTGGGGAACTTGAGATTTTTTTTGGGTATGAAGATTGTTAGATCACATGAAGGGTTAATCATCAATCAAAGAAAGTATGATCTTGAGTTGATTGAAGAAGCTGGATTGGGAGCTGCCAGACCTACTGAGACTCCTATGGAGTTCAACATCAAGCCCACTACTTGTGAGTATGATAAGGCAACTAATTCCAATTTGGATGATTTTCCCCTTGAAGATACTACTTCTTATAGAAGACTTGTTGGAACGCTTCTCTACTTGACTATGACTAGGCCAGATATCACTTTCTCTGTGCAAAGTTTGAGTCAATTTGCTGATAAGCCTAAGAAGTCCCATTTTGATGCTGCCTTAAGGGTGATTAGATACATCAAGGGTTGCCCTGGACAAGGTCTTATGTATCCTTCCAACAACAAGCTTGATCTCAGTCTCTTTTGTGATTCAGATTGGGCAGCTTGTCATTTTAGTAGGAAGTCTGTGAGTGCCTATTGTGTTAGGCTTGGAAATGCTATGGTAAGTTGGAAGGTGAAGAAATAAGACACCATTTCTTTGTCAAGTGTTGAGGCAGAGTATAGGTGCTTGAGAGTAGCTATTCAGGAAGCTTTGTGGATTGGCAGGCTATTGAAGGAGTTGGGAGTTCAAGTTACATTACTAATTCCTATCTTCACTGATAGCGAGTCAGCTGTAAAGATGGCCAAAAACCTCATGTTTCATGAAAGAACAAAGCACATTGAGCTTGATTGTCATTTCACTAGGCATCACATTGAATCAGGAGCCATTGTTGCTATTCATGTTGCTTTAAGGGATCAAGTAGCTGACTTGCTCACCAAGGCTTTGGTGAAGAGGCAGCACATTGCTCTCCTCAAATTATATGGGATATAAGATGTTTGGGTTAACAGGTCTTTTGGTACATGATGTTTGACAACTTTTGGGTTTTGGTCAATGATGTTTTTTTTTTACCTAGTTTTGGTACCATATGTTTGCAGATTTTTTATAGTTTTGGTCCGACCGTTACATTCCGTCCATTTTTTGACATGTACAAGTCACGTGATCCACCATAAACTTTCAATTTTGTTCAATTTAGTCCCTCTAATACTCTCCTAGCCTTTTTTTTGTTCAATTTAGTCCCGAAGTTTCAAAAATTCAATTTGACCTATTGTCCAATTGGGGTCAATTTTGAAACTTCGGGACTAAATTGAACGAAAAAAAAGGTTAGGAAAGTATTAGAGGGACTAAATTTAAAGTTTAGAGTGGATCACGTGACTTGAACATGTCAAAAAATGAACGAAACGTAACGGTTAGACCAAAACTAGAAAAAATCTACAAACATATGGTACCAAAACTAGGTAAAAAAAAACATCATTGACCAAAACCCAAAAGTTGTCAAACATCATGGACCAAAAGACCTGTTAACCCACGATGTTTTCCATGAAAATGGTGGAAATGAGAAAGGTGGGGGAATATAGGATAGGATATTATTATTGCACACTTACACACTATGTTTACACATCACTAACACAATACTTGTTGTGCTGTGTTTGCACAATGCTTGTGTATGTCTACACAATGTTTGTGCCTTAGTTGTGTTTACTCATTTCCTATGTACATAGCTAACTTAGGAGTTTTTGACCGATATAAACCTTCATGGACAACCAAATACAAATATAGACTGCATGAAAAAAAAATTACAAATCTAAGGCAAACCGAGACTTCACATCTCGGTTTGGATGAAAAAATCCAAACCGAGATGTGAAATCTCGGTTTGGATTTTTTTTTTTTTTTTTTTTTTAGGGTTTAGGGCACTAAAAAACCCTAAACCCTAAAAAAAAAAAAAAAAATCCAAACCGAGATGTGAAATCTCGGTTTGCCTTAGATTTGTAATTATTTTTTCATGCAGTCTATATTTGTATTTGGTTGTCCATAAAGGCTTATATCGGTCAAAAACTCGCTAACTTAGTATATATAGTTAGTTAGCACACATTGTACAAACTGATTTGGAGTTGTGAATACTATGAATCATTTCCTACTTTAAATCCTCTCAAGAACATTAAGTAGCTTATATGGCGGGGCTGACGTCCCTGCCGGAAAAAACAGACGACGGGGCGGCACTTCTCTGACAAGTCTTCGGAGATTCCTCCGACGAAGAATCTGATTGTCGGCATGGATTTGAAGACACTCGATTCATTCAAGACCCATCCCCGTTCAATTCGATGCACTGTGAAGACCATAGCTGGGACCGAATCAAGGAGATTGATGACTGTGGCTGTGTCTGCGCTTTCTCTCTCCACCGTAGCAGCAGTCCTTTTTCTCCGCCATCGACAGCGGTGCGTCCCTGTTAATTATCTTCAATCTGTATCAGCTATTATGTTCTTTCTCTCTAGTGATTTTTTCTTCAATTTTCGTCTTCTTAAATTCCAATTAACTATATTAATCGCTCAGTTACGCAGAAAGTAATTTTTAGCCACACAAATTCGCTGGAGAAGAGAAGAAGTCGCGACCGACAGCGTCCGGGAAGTGAACCACGCTCGACGGATAGGAGTCACAACTAAGAGCTCCTATGTGACCTTTTGGTCACAACATTGAAATCTTCGGTAACTCTGCTGGGCAGATTTATTGTCTAAAGAAACAATTTATGAACTCTTTGTTTTAGGGTTTAGAATTTGGAGTCTGTATGCTGATTCAGTTGGAGGCGACAGCAGAAGGAACCTGTCTGTTCAATGAGGTTAGTCACAAAAAACTTATACGTATTTTCAGACTGTCACTTTCTGATTGTTATCTAAATTTATCAAAGTTGCTTATTTGTTATGTTGCTGCTATGTACATACTTGTGTTCTTACTGTTCATGCTTAATTAGTTCGTGATTTTCCTGTCATATTTTTTGTCCATGATGATCTGATTCAGATTTATTTATTTTATAATCGATAATTACCATTGTCTTGATGAATTTGCTGTTTAGTACAATTATAACGAGATAAATTTTCTCGGCGAGTAGGTGTCTCTCTTATGGTTTAAAGAGAGCAATTCACCGCGGAGAAGGAGTTCTATAGCATTCCAACTTGAAGCCAAAGGTTCCACGTAATTTTCTTTCAATTAAGGTTTCTTCCGGAGCAACTTAGCATTTCAAATTATTTAAAATATTGTTGTTTTTGGACAGAATTTGGAGTCTGTATGCTGATTCAGTTGGAGGCGACAACAGAAAGAACCTCTTTGTTCAATGAGGTTAGTCACAAAAAGCTTATATGTGTTTCTGATCGTCACTTTCTGATTGTTGCTTATTTGTTATGTTGCTGCTATGTACATACTTAGTTTCGATTCAGTGTAGTGTTAATGGTTATAATGAGCCTTTTAAGTTACAAACAACTCATTGTCTTCCAAAAGTGTTCCACTAAGACTAACCAACTGTTTGTTTTGTATTATTTTATGGTATGTTATCTCATTATTATGTTAAAAAATGATGATCTTCAGCTTCTGCATTCTCACTTTTCAGGTGCAAATACTCTTTTCCCTGCTGATATAAT
Source organism: Clarkia xantiana subsp. parviflora (assembly GCA_036873135.1). Taxonomy (NCBI): domain Eukaryota; kingdom Viridiplantae; phylum Streptophyta; class Magnoliopsida; order Myrtales; family Onagraceae; genus Clarkia; species Clarkia xantiana. The sequence goes on from JAPTYO010000014.1 coordinate 22,854,719, forward strand.
TCCTTTTACGAGGAAACCCCTTTTCTGGTTATTGTCAGTGATAACAGCCATGCATTCAAGGCAGGTTTGTCAGAACTTTTGCATGCTTTTGAAATCTGAGATAGTTGTGGCTCTACCTCTATAAGCAGTAGTTTGTTTTTGCTGCTATGACCAATCATGTTCGTACTAATAGATGATTAATGAGAGGTAATGTATATAAATTATTGGAGATAAGTAACATGTTAGATGCATTGCTTTTCTTTTTTACAAGGATAAAATTGGTATGAGCTTATTTATTATGTTGCTGCTATGAACATACTTAGTTCCGATTCAGTGCTATGTACATACTCCATCGCCCTTGAAAGAAGTCTATCTCATATTAAAAAAATTCCAGTTGGTTTAGAATTGGTTGGGTTTTAGAGGCGATTGTGACTATTTCTAGATGTAAGGAATAGGATCAGAGGTTTATTTTGAATTTACCTGTGATTGTTTTAATTAGGCCTGTCAACGGGTCACGACCCGTGACCCGCGGGTCACGGACGACCCGGCCCGTGATTGACCCGGGGGTCACCACGGGTCAGGGTTATAAACCCGTACCCGGGTTGACCCGTGACCCGGGTCAAACACTTTGCTGCAAAATGCACACTTGCACAACACTAGCGCTAGTGCACTACAGCATGTGCAAAATTAGGGCTGTCAAATTTACTCGTGACCCGCAAACGACCCGTTCACAGGTCGGGTCCGGGTGACCCCAAACACACCAACGGGTCATTTACGGGTCAACCCGTTAATGACCCGTTGAGGCCGGCCCGGGTTCGGGTTTAGGGTAATGACCCGTACCCGGCCCGTGACCCGTTTAAATCAGACATCAGTTTTTTTTTTTTTTTACCTAATTTCTAATTCCTAAATCGACAGAACAGTAAATCCTAAATTAATTACTTAATTCTAAATTTCTAACCCTAGGCGAGTCGCGGCACTGAGAAGAACAAAGAACACTGAGAAGAACAGAGAAGAGAAAGAAGACTGAAAGAAGAGGCGGCAGCGGCACTCGGCTGCTCGGCAGGCTCTCCTCACCGGTCAGGCAGTCGGCAGCTCTCCTCACCTAACCTCCGGCGGCACTCGGCAGGCTCTCCGGCTCTCCCTCTTTCGCTCGCCCCCGCTCCGGCGCTTCCTAGTTCCTCCGGCCACTGCTCTGCTCTCTCTCTTGCGGCCTTGCCCGACCTTCTCTGGAGTTCCGACTTCCGACCAGCTCTGCTCGACCTCGGCTTGGACGTAACGTAAGGTAATTGAGTCTGAACTGAAGTCTGATTTCTGTCTTCTGAAGTGATACTGATATCTGAATCTGATAAGTGATTTCTGTCTGATATGTGTATCCTATCCTGTTTTTGTATATTGATTTATCATTTATGTGTGATCTCTGATGCCTGTATCATGTTCATGTATAGTATTAGTATAATGTATTAGTATTAGTTTTTTATTCTAAATTTCTAATACAAAAGAGAAATTCCTAGTGTTACTGAACTGAGCTATATTACTAGTTAGTATTTACTTAACTGAATTGAAATTTGAATTCTAAACTGAGCTGTATATGTATCTGAATTCTGACTGAACTAAGCTCTATTATTACTGAACTGAGCTTATTATATTTACAACTAGAGCTCTATTATTAGTGTTACAAATTTGGTATAGTGTATAGAATAGAATTGGTAGAATTAGTATAGGATTGATATTTATCATTTGGATTCAAAACTAAAATAATTCAAACTAAAAACTAACAACTTGCTTAATTTTGTTTGATAGATCAAGATGAATGAGAAGAATGATGATGAACTTTGGGAGCTTGATTTTGACGATGATAGATTCAATGAAGTTGATGATGAAGATGCACCGAACATGTAGTCGATGTCAATGCCGAGTCTCAAAGCAGCAAAGCAAAAACCAAAACCAAAGTCAAAGTCAAAGGCAAACCCAAAGTCAAAGCCACTGACACAAGCAAAGGCAAGAACAAATTGGATACTTTTAAAGAGAAGGTTAGTGAAGATGTAGAAGGAAAACTTATAATTTCATCGAAGTCTTATGTGTAGAAATATTTTAAGCGATTGCCGTTTGAAGAAACCGGTGGGGAGTTTATAAGTAAGTGTTTAAAGTGCGGAGTAAAGTACCGAAGTCATCCTACTAAAGATGGAACAAGTAACATGAAACGTCATATAGTAACTTGTGAAAACAGAGAGTACAAGGATATATGTCAAATGATTATTGCAAGTAGCAAAAATTCAGTTTTTCTGGAGACCACTCAGTTTGATCCTCTGATATTTAGAGAGCTGCTTATTGATGCTATTGTAGCACATGATATGCCGTTTAAGTTTGTTGAATATCCTCGCATAAGGAAGGTTTTTAAATATCTTCGACATAATGTGCAGTCTGTTAGTAGGAACACAAGTAAATCTGATCTTATGAAGAAGTATACATCTTTGAAGGAGAACATGAAGATGGTGATATGTTCTTCTCGTAGTAGAATCTATCTAACTTCAGACTTATGGACCTCTGTCACAACTGATGGTTATATTTGTCTGACTGCACATTTTGTTGATAAAGATTGGGCATTGCGTAAGGTGCTCTTGGATTTCAGCTATATGGAACATCCTCATTCGGGTAGGGCATTATCTGAAAAGATTTTTGACATGTTGAAAGATTGGGAGATTCTTGATAAAGTCTTCTCTTTAACTTTGGATAATGCCTCTGCTAATGATGTTTGTGTTGAATTGTTGAAGGATAAGTTGACACTTCACAACTCCAACTCACTTATTCTAGGTGGTGAGTTTTTCCGCATTCGTTGTTGTGCTCATATCTTGAACTTGATAGTTCAAGATGGCTTGAAAGAAGTGGATGGTGTTGCGAAGAAAATCAGAGAAATCGGTAAGTATGTTAAAGGCTCTCAGATTAGAAAGACTGAATTTTTGAAAAATGTCAGTTCTTTGAAGCTAGACACTAGAAGAGGCTTGCGTCAAGACGTACCCACCAGGTGGAATTCCACATTTCTTATGCTCAAGAGTGCTTTATACTTCAAGGATGCAATTCGTCACATGAATTGGGGAAGGTCAAATTCAGAAGATTCTCTGTGTCCTACTCAGACTGAATGGAAAAAAGTTGAAGTAATTGCAGATTTCTTAGTAGCCTTCTATGATTTGACTATGCTTTTTTCAGGATCGAAGTATCCAACTGCAAATTTGTACTTCCCCTTGGTGGTGATGATCAATTTAAGGTTGGGGAAAAAGTATGAAGGTGAATGCTTGTTCATGAGAGATGTGGTTGATCGTATGAGATCCAAATTTGACAAGTATTGGTCCAACTTTAGTGTCATTTTGGCCATTGCTTGCATTTTGGATCCACGATACAAGTTTACCTTTGTGGACTTTGTGTATAAGAAGTTGCATGGTGAGAGTTATGGCAGTATCGAAGCCGAAGTGATCCGGTCGAAGTTATATGAGATGTATAATGAATATGTTGACAAGTCATCGGTTGATGTATCTTCTTCTTTAGAGAAAGATTCTCATGTTAGCAAAAAGCCTTGTACAACTTCTTACGTCCTTGATCAATTGCATAACTCGAGCTTTGGAGGGGATGTGTTTATTAATGTAAGTATTCTCTTTTTATTATTGATATAATTATAATTATTTGGTGTTTCTATAAATTATAAAATATATTTCGTTTATTCAGGAATTTGAAGACTTAATATCATGCATCCAATCAAGCCAAAACCAAAAGTCTCTATTAGATCGATATCTGGAGGAAGAGTTGCACGATAAGAAACAACAATTTGATGTTCTTACTTATTGGCATGGAGAATCTACCCGATTTCCTTCTCTTTCCGCTATGGCTTGTGATATTTTTAGCATCCCTATCACGACAGTTGCTTTTGAATCAACATTTAGTGGTAGTGGTCGTGTTCTAAGTAAAGAGAGGAGTTCGTTGAATTCTGAAACGGTGCGAGCTATTATGTGTTGCAGAGATTGGGTTCTTGGCTCAGGTAAGTTGTATAACTTTGTCATCTCTTTTATTAAGTGATACACATTTTTTTAAAGTTTTAACCGACAAATTAAATATCTTTTTTAATAGAAGAAGGAAACATGAAGGAGGAAGATATTGAAGATTGTGTCACAATGTTGAAGGTAGAAGAATCTCAAGGCTCAGTTTAAACTTAACTGTATTAAAATTCCATGTTCTTATTTTTTTTTTCACTTTTACGTGCATTTGAACTTTGAAGTTTGATTTTTGTTTTGATATTCTTGTTTGTGAGTGAGTTTGCATTTGTTGTTTTTATGTTTGTTGAATGCCTTGAATAATATTTTATTGTCTTAGAGCTACAACTACGATGGAACATATGATTAATGTGCAATTAGAGTGTTTTACTTTGATCTATCTATGCTTGTTTTGAAAATATTCTCTAGGGAGAGGATCTAGCGGGGAAAGAATCTACAACAATTGAAGAAAGTAATGCCGGTACAAGTACAAGGTAATGTTATTAAACCATTATTTTTATTAAGTTAAAGTGATTTTTTCTATGTTATTACTCATTAATCATTATTTGTACTTTTGTAGGTCTACAAATGCTACGAGTACCTCATGAAGTTTGAAGATTTGGATGCGTCTATACTCTACTTTTGATAGTTGACCTAACAATTAACATTTACATTTTGGGCCTTTGGAGTTTGGTTTGTCATCTAAGGCCGTCTACTTTTGAGTTTTGATAGTTGACCTAACAATTAACGTTTACATTTTGGAACTTTAGAGTTTGGAGTTTGATTCTATTAGAGTTTTGGAATTGGATTCTTAGTCTTGGTCTTCGATGCTTAGACTTTGGTTTGGATGCGTGAATTTTAAAATCTTGGTCTTGTAATTTCGATGCTTGGATTTGGAGTTTGGTTGGATGCTTACTTGAAGTTTTAGATTTGGATTTTGGAAGCTTGAATTTGGTTTTGGTTCATTTGGAGTTTGGTTGGAATTAGTTTTGGAGTTCATATGGTTTTGATTCATTTGAATGTAGTGCTGTGCATTTTGCACAGGTCGTACTGCCGTAGTGCACTAGACTAGTGATGTGCATTTTGCATAGGCCTGTCAACGGGTCACGGGAACCGCGGGTCACGGACGACCCGGCCCGTGATTGACCCGGGGGTCACCACGGGTCAGGGTTATAAACCCGTACCCGTGACCCGGGTCAACGGGTTGACCCGGGTCAAACACTTTGCTGCAAAATGCAGCACTAGTGCTAGTGCACTACAGTATGTGCAAAATGCACATCACTAGTCTAGTGCACTACGGCAGTACGACCTGTGCAAAATGCACAGCACTACATTCAAATGAATCAAAACCATATGAACTCCAAAACCAAATCCAACCAAACTCCAAATGAACCAAAACCAAATTCAAGCTTCCAAAATCCGAATCTAAAACTTCAAGTAAGCATCCAACCAAACTCCAAATCCAAGCATCAAAATTCCAAGACCAAGATTTTAAAGTCCACGCATCCAAACCAAAGTCTAAGCATCGAAGACCAAGACTAAGAATCCAATTCCAAAACTCTAATAGAATCAAACTCTAAAGTCTCAAAATGTAAACGTTAATTGTCAGGTCAACTATCAAAACTCAAAAGTAGACGGCCTTAGATGACAAACCAAACTCCAAAGGCCAAAAATGTAAATGTTAATTGTTAGGTCAACTATCAAAAGTAGAGTATAGACGCATCCAAATCTTCAAACTTCATGAGGTACTCGTAGCATTTGTAGACCTACAAAAGTACAAATAATGATTAATAAGTAATAACATAGAAAAAAACACTTTAACTTAATAAAAACAATGGTTTAATAACATTACCTTGTACTTGTACCGGCATTACTTTCTTCAATTGTTGTAGACTCTTTCCCCGCTAGATCCTCTCCCTAGAGAATATTTTCAAAACAAGCATAGATAGATCAAAGTAAAACACTCTAATTGCACATTAATCATATGTTCCATCGTAGTTGTAGCTCTAAGACAATAAAATATTATTCAAGGCATTCAACAAACATAAAAACAACCAATGCAAACTCACTCACAAACAAGAACATCAAAACAAAAATCAAACTTCAAAGTTCAAATGCACGTAAAAGTGGAAAAAAAAAAATAAGAACATGGAATTTTAATACAGTTAAGTTTAAACTGAGCCTTGAGATTCTTCTACCTTCAGCATTGTGACACAATCTTCAATATCTTCCTCCTCCATGTTTCCTTCTTCTATTAAAAAAGATATTTAATTTTGTCGGATAAAACTTTAAAAAAATGTTTACCACTTAATAAAAGAGATGACAAAGTTATACAACTTACCTGAGCCAAGAACCCAATCTCTGCAACACATAATATCTCGCACCGTTTCAGAATTCAACGAACTCCTCTCTTTACTTAGAACACGACCACTACCACTAAATGTTGATTCAGAAGAAACTGTCGTGATAGGGATGCTAAAAATATCACAAGCCATAGCGGAAAGAGTAGGAAATCGGGTAGATTCTCCATGCCAATAAGTAAGAACATCAAATTGTTGTTTCTTATCGTGCAACTCTTCCTCCAGATATCGATCTAGTTGAGACTTTTGGTTTTGGCTTGATTGGGTGCATGATATTAAGTCTTCAAATTCCTGAATAAAATAAATATATTTTATAATTTATAGAAACACCAAATAATTATAATTATATCAATAATAAAAAGAGAATACTTACATTAATAAACCCATCCCCTCCAAAGCTCGAGTTATGCAATTGATCAAGGACGTAAGAAGTTGTACGAGGCTTTTTGCTAACATGAGAATCTTTCTCCAAAGAAGAAGGTACCTCAACTGATGACTTGTCAACATATTCATTATACATCTCATATAACTTCGACCGGATCACTTCAGCTTCGTTACTGCCATAACTCTCACCATGCAACTTCTTATACACAAAGTCCACAAAGGTAACTTGTATCGTGGATCCAAAATGCAAACAATGGCCAAAATGACACTAAAGTTGGACCAATACTTGTCAAATTTGGATCTCATACGATCAACCATATCTCTCATGAACAAGCATTCACCTTCATATTTTTTCCCCAACTTGAAATTGATCATCACCACCAAGGGGAAGTACAAATTTGCAGTTGGATACTTCGATCCTGAAAAAAGCATAGTCAAATCATAGAAGGCTCCTAAGAAATCTGCAATTACTTCAACTTTTTTCCATTCAGTCTGAGTAGGACACAGAGAATCTTCTGAATTTGACCTTCCCCAATCCATGTGACGAATTGCATCCTTGAAGTATAAAGCACTCTTGAGCATAAGAAATGTGGAATTCCACCTGGTTGGTACGTCTTGACTCAAGCCTCTTCTATTGTCTAGCTTCAAAGAACTGACATTTTTCAAAAATTCAGTCTTTCTAATCTGAGAGCCTTTAACATACTTACCGATTTCTCTGATTTTCTTCGCAACACCATCCACTTCTTTCAAGCCATCTTGAACTATCAAGTTCAAGATATGAGCACAACAACGAATGTGGAAAAACTCACCACCTAGAATAAGTGAGTTGGAGTTGTGAAGTGTCAACTTATCCTTCAACAATTCAACACAAACATCATTAGCAGAGGCATTATCCAAAGTCAAAGAGAAGACTTTATCAAGAATCCCTCAATCTTTCAACATGTCAAAAATCTTTTCAGATAATGCCCTACCCGAATGAGGAGGTTCCATATAGCAGAAATCCAAGAGCACCTTACGCAATGCCCAATCTTTATCAACAAAATGTGCAGTCAGACAAATATAACCATCAGTTGTGACAGAGGTCCATAAGTCTGAAGTTAGACAGATTCTACTACGAGAAGAACATATCAACATCTTCATGTTCTCCTTCAAAGATGTATACTTCTTCATAAGATCAGATTTACTTGTGTTCCTACTAACAGACTGCACATTATGTCGAAGATATTTAAAAACCTTCCTTATGCGAGGATATTCAACAAACTTAAACGGCATATCATGTGCTACAATAGCATCAATAAGCAGCTCTCTAAATATCAGAGGATCAAACTGAGTGGTCTCCAGAGAAACTGAATTTTTGCTACTTGCAATAATCATTGACCTATATCCTTGTACTCTCTGTTTTCACAAGTTACTATATGACGTCTCATGTTACTTGTTCCATCTTTAGTAGGATGACTTCGGTACTTTACTCCGCACTTTAAACACTTACTTATAAACTCCCCACCGGTTTCTTCAAACGACAATCGCTTAAAATATTTCCACACATAAGACTTCAATGAAATTATAGGTTTTCCTTCTACATCTTCACTAACCTTCTCTTTAGAAGTATCCAATTTGTTCTTGCATTTGCTTGTGTCAGTGGCTTTGACTTTGGGTTTGCCTTTGACTTTGCCTTTGGCTTTGGTTTTGGTTTTTGCTTTGCTGCTTTGAGACTCGGCATTGACATCGACTACATGTTCGGGTGCATCTTCATCATCAACTTCATTGAATCTATCATCGTCAAAATCAAGCTCCCAAAGTTCATCATCATTCTTCTCATTCATCTTGATCTATCAAACAAAATTAAGCAAGTTGTTAGTTTTTAGTTTGAATTATTTTAGTTTTGAATCCAAATGATAAATATCAATCCTATACTAATCCTACCAATTCTATTCTATACACTATACCAAATTTGTAACACTAATAATAGAGCTCTAGTTGTAAATATAATAAGCTCAGTTCAGTAATAATAGAGCTTAGTTCAGTCAGAATTCAGATACATATACAGCTCAGTTTAGAATTCAAATTTCAATTCAGATGATGACTTGGATACAAAAGGCAACGACTATAATGATGTTGATCCCGAAAAAGATGAAGATCCACGACTTACTAATAGGAAATTAAGTGAAACCAGTGGTTATGAAGGAGTTGATATATTTGCTTATAAGGTATGTATGATAGGCTCAGTAATTGTTTACATTTATCTGGTTTTTATTCTTAAACACGCTTCCGTGCATATTATTGCTTCGATTGAGGGGAAGCATTGCAGTTCCGGAATTACTTATCCTGAGCATACTTAAAGATATTGAAATTTAGGACAAATGCAAAAGAGGGTCATGGCCAGATATGTACTGCCAATACCTATGAACTGTAATATGCAGTTAGGGTTACCATTTAGAGTTTAGGGTTGAATTTGTCACCATTGCAAGTAGTTTGTTGATGACATGAAATGTCTAGTAGGTATTTTTTTCTAATTAGTTGAATATTGCATTGAGTGGATGAACAAAGAAGTGTCTCAATTGATGGAAACTACAGCTCATATTAGATTTATGGACGATTTTGATATTGATGATTGCATCTGGACATGGGTTTTCTGCCCTTGCTCCCACACAGATTTCTTTGTTGTTTTTCCTTTCTAGCGCCAACTTTAGTGGTTTAGGTGTCTTTTCTTGATAAATTGGTGTTCTTAATATTTATATTTGAAATTTACTTTGATGTTTGGTCTTTTGCCGGTTCTATAATGGAGAGAGAGAAGAATTTTAAAAAAAGTGTTGATTATATATAGAACAAATGCTGCAGGATCCTTAATGCAAATACAAGAACGTTAATGCAAACACAAAGATGTGATCATGGGGTGAGTTTGTACGTGAGTTTTATTGTAAAGGTGAAATGACTCATCAAGTATTATGTGAATAATAATTCATTACTATTTATTAAATTATCTTATCAACTATCGGTATGTAATATATCACCCCGCGCGATGTGCGGGAAATGAACCCTAGTTAGCATAAAATAAAGCCCATATTTACCACTCATTAAAAGAAAATTGGACAACCCCATCTTTCGTGTATGTCCAGGACCTCTTCTTCTAGTATTCTTCTCTTCCTCTAAGCTTGAACCATGCTTTCCCACTCTTCCACCTTTATACAACATCACTTTCCAAGTTCAGCGAGGCTTTAAATCATCAAATACAAAAATACGAAAGTGTTGTTGAGGATCTGAGGCAGGAGATATCAAAATTGGAGGAAAAGGCAAATAAGCAGCAGCAGCAGCAAGAAAGGAGCAGCCACTGCTCATCTTCATCGCGAACATTGAATGATTTTAAATCGAGCCCACCTGAGTTAGATTCAGACAGAGCTGACGGCCACCACCTCGGCAAAAAAGCTCCGATCGGGCCAAAAAGCTCCGATCGGGGCCAAAAAGCTCCGATCGGGGCCAAAAAAGCTCCGATCGGAGTCCAATCGGGGCCGGTGGCTCCGATTTTGGCCCAATCGGAGCCTTGGTGGTGGTCGCCGGAGTACGGTGGTGGTCGCCGGAGTACGGTGGTGGTCGCCGGAGTACGATTGGTGGTCGCCGGAGTACCGTGGTGGCTTCAAGGGCATTTTGGTCTTTTCACTCCATGCATGTGAGGGGCACACTTGATAGAATGGCATTTTTGGAATTTTATTTTATTTTCGGTCACATGCCAAGCATGTGACCAACTTCCGTTAGTTTTAACCGAAAAAACTAACGGAGACCTCTGTTATCAACAAAACAGAAATTTCAGACCTCTGTTATTAACTTTTAAAATTTCAGACCTCTCCCGTTAACATGGGTGATAGTTCAGACCTTTAATAGGTTCTTAACCCTTTAATTAAGATTTTTTTTTACCCGCCAAAACAGGCTGATTCCCTAAATATAGGGATGTTGGACTGAATACCCTTCATCCGGTCTTTTAAGCGAATCAGACTGTTTGATGCGTTGATTCTCGGTCTGAACCGGTTGGATCGTCGTTCTGGTCCGACTCTAATTACACTGGATGGATGTAATGTGGAATGTAATTTTACATTATGTCTCACATTACAACTACATTATGTTGTTTGGTTTGCCAAATAATGTAATGTGCATTGTAATGTAATGTCCATTGTAATATGAAATTACGTTCAAACTCAATTCAACGTAATGTGAGATTACTTCAAAAAACCAGTATGTGAGATTACGTCCAACATTACAGAGTGCTATTATTTTATTATTATTTATAAAATAGATAATATATTTTGTATTATCTTTATAGTTTATTATAATAATAATATTGTTATTATTATTAGCTCTTTATTTTTTATATACTTTTAACACATTATTATAATAAATAATAATGCACATGATGTATAAAATGAGTAATACTTTTTTGTTGCATTTTTTTAACGAAAATTATATTATAAAACTATATATAATGTTTTAATTAATAGAATTTTAGTAGTTGTGCGTATTGAGTTTAAATATTTAGTCTTTATAATTCATAAATGACTAGAATTAAACACACATAATATTCAAGAAGTTAGTTGTTGTCAAAATATATATTCTTTTCTTGTCATATTAATATATAATATACTCTCATATAGACTAATACAATAATAAAAATAAAGTCACATTATAATGTAAATTACAACACATACCAAACACTGTAATCTAACATTACATTCCACATTACAGCACAACCAAACACTGCAATCTAACATTACATTACATAGTTAATATTACTTGTAATCTTACATTTCAAGTAATCTCACATTACGTTCATCCAAACGCCCCCTTAATGTGTTGGAATATGGCATTCGGTAGTATAACCTAATATGTATGTATTCGCTAATATTCATTTATAAAATAAATTAAGTAATAGTTTTTTTTGCCAGTAAAATGGAATGGCTAGTAGTCGACACTAGGTTCATCCCGCTACATAATGTTTGAGCTCTCTACTCACGGACTGAATATTTTCCGACCAGACTTAGCAAGCAACCAACGCACGTACTGACCTCGTCAACTACCCCCACCAGCAGCTTACTTAAAATAAATTAAGTATTAGTTAAACATGAATAATAATCAAAATACATGGCCAAAATTAAAAAAAAAATATATAATAATCAAAATATTACTTAATGGATAATGAATCTACTCCATTAGAACTCAGACGATTCCAACCAGTGTTATCAGAACCGGACCGGACCGGCGGTCCGACCGCGGTCGGACCGGAACCGAACCCCTCAACCGTACGGTTTGCTTATTTCCGGAGGATGTAAGCGAACCCGGTTCTGAAGTCCGGTTTTCACCGAACCGGCCGGTTTCCCTAAACCCTAAACCGGGCGGTTCGCCGGTTCGGACTCTTTTCATTAAAAAAAAAATTAATAAATTTTAGGGTAAACTTATAGAGAGGCAGGCCCCGGTCCGGACTAAAACCTACAGAAGGGTTAACTTACAAAGAGGATATGCAAATATGCATTTTTTATTAAAACCGGTCGGACCCGGTTCGGACCGGGTCCGACCGGCCGAACTGGGAACCGGTGGCCCTGCCGGTTCAGGCCCCGGTCCGGTTCTGATAACACTGATTCCAACCATGTCCTAAAATATTGAAAGAGGCCGAACCAAGATGAATTTATGTTGGGCTGTGTTGTTGTAACAAGAATTCAATAAAACTTACCTCCATTGGGCTTTGTTTTTCGAAAATTGAGGGATAATTAGCAATTGACCCAAATATCATCATTCCTAATAAAGCGTAGAGAACAAACAGCTCCTTGGCATCTCCAAATCCGCATTCTTCGAAATCCTCCATGCGAAACAGCATCGTCCCTTGCATTGATTCCTCATCGGAGATCGAATTGGATGGTCGCTGCTTGAAATCTTCCTCAGAAATCTACCTCTCTTGGAGAAAGCTCGGTCATTTGCAGAGCGTCGTTTCAAACTGTGAGGTAGGTTTTCCGATTCAGCTCCTTGAATAAGTGAAATTGATGCCTGTTTCATTCGATACACGATTGGCTTGGTTGTTCTTTGATTTCAGATGGTTTTTTATCCCGCAGCATGTGGAATTGGGTTTAATTTTTGTTATCTGTGCCGCGAGCTGCAAGTACTAGGCAAAAGCTCTTGATTTGCTGCTAATTCGATTATTAATCAACACTTCCTTGACTTGAATACGATTTCAGCTTATTTTGTCTCCCGCAGCATTTAGAACTTGATTGGACCATGTTTCGTTACTGCCAATGTTAGTCTAAACTGCTAGAACTAGGGCAAAGTTTTGATTTTCTTCTCATTTGAATACGAATCAGCATTCTGTTGATTTGATTCAATATTCTCCGAATCTGCATTTGAATAATTTGATTCAATCTTCTCCGAATCTTTGATTCCACAGTTTTGATTGATTACTGGGAGTAGTAAACACCAATTCGCTGCCAGACTAGGGGCAAAGCTTTTGATTATTTGGTAATTTGAAAAACAACATTCCTTGTTTTGATTCCATTGTCTACTTTGGATGCAGCTTTTGATTGCTATTTAGAATGGCAGACACCAATCCAGCACCGGAATCCTCAAACTCAAACCAAGAAACTGAACCTAGCAACATCGAGAGGTCCCTCGAAAGCATAATCCAGGAGTTTAACGGATCAGCTTCATTGGATAAGAAGCACAAGTTCTGGGAAACCCAGCCAGTCGGTCAATTCAAGGACATTGGGAACTCGACCCTCCCCGAGGGACCCATCGAGCCCCCTACTCCATTATCCGAGGTCAAGCAAGAGCCCTACAACCTCCCTGCTCCATACGAATGGGCCACCTGCGACATGGATTCTGAAGAAACCTGCACTGAAGTCTACACCCTCCTGAAGAACAACTACGTTGAGGATGATGAAAACATGTTCCGTTTCAACTACTCCAAGGAATTCCTCCGATGGGCCCTCCACCCACCTGGGTACCACCGCTCTTGGCACATTGGTGTCCGAGCCAAGTCCTCAAAGAAGCTCGTGGCCTTCATCACTGGGGTCCCAGCTAGGATTAGGGTTCGTTCCGAGGTGGTGAAGATGGCAGAGGTGAACTTCTTGTGCGTCCATAAGAAGCTCCGGTCGAAGCGGCTTGCTCCAGTGATGATCAAGGAGGTGACGAGGCGGATCCATCTGGAGAACATCTGGCAGGCGGCATACACTGCAGGGATTGTCCTCCCGACCCCGATCACCACCTGCCAGTACTGGCACCGATCCCTAAACCCTAAAAAGCTCATCGACGTAGGGTTCTCCCGGCTCGGTGCTCGTATGACCATGAGCCGAACCATCAAGCTTTACAAACTCCCATACTCTACCGTAACCCTGGGGTTTCGGAAAATGGAGCTGAGAGACATCCCTGCAGTGACCCGACTCCTGAGGAACTACCTCTCCCAGTTTGTGGTGGCTCCTGATTTAGATGAGAACGATGTGGAGCACTGGCTTCTTCCAACTGAGAACGTGGTGGATACGTTCTTGGTGGAGAGTCCGGATAATCATGAGATAACAGATGTTTGTAGCTTCTACACGCTTCCTTCGTCGATTCTGGGGAACCAGAATCATTCGATTTTGAAGGCGGCTTACTCGTTCTATAATGTGTCGACCAAGACGCCGTTGATGCAGCTGATGAACGATGCGTTGATTGTGGCGAAGCAGAAGGACTATGATGTTTTTAATGCATTGGATGTGATGGAGAATGAGGCGTTTCTCAAGGAGCTCAAGTTTGGACCTGGTGATGGGCAGCTTCACTATTATTTGTATAATTATCGACTCAGGTATGCGATCCGGCCATCCGAGCTTGGGCTTGTTCTGTTGTAAGTTTAGTTGCTAGGATTTTTCTTTTGAAGACTGTAATGGATTATATGGTTTTATGAATTGGAACATGCTACTGCTGTATTGGATGTTAGTACATGACTCTTGATTTTGCCTGCTTCGTGCGGTTCATGAATATGACGATCATCATACCAAACATCCAATTATGCAGCCTTCTTTGAAGAATAAACGCTAAATCGAATAAACTGACTAATTAAGCTAATTATTTGGGCACCTCTTCACTTCATGCATAATGGCTGCTTCTTCATGCGTCGTGGGCCTCTTCTGATTGGGCTTCACTTGTTTGATCCGTTGGGCTTCACTTGTCTGATCCGTAACATACAACCTTTAAATCCAAGGTATATATTTGGTCGACGCCGTGACCAGGTCTTTGTCGAATTTTGGACGAAATGCATATTTGGTTGACACCATGACTAGGTCTATGTCAAATTTTGGACCAAAGAGGTTACTTTGTATTGAAAAAAAAAACTATTTTTATTTTGTTTAGAAGGGGAAGAAATACAAATAAATCCAAATTCGAATCACAAATCAAACTTTAAATATAAATCATTAAATTCATACCAAATTCGAATAACAAACTACAAATTCAAGTTCACATATAAAATTACCAACCACATCAAATTATAATTGTTTCACCATTGGAACATCACACTACATATATCATCTTCCTCATCTTCAATACATTGTTGAATGAGATTCACCGATTAGAATTGCACTAAAAACCGAACCAACCGTGCTAGACTACTAGCCATAAAACTCAAACCCTCGGATTCAGCCATTTTTTATGTCAATCAATCAACAACATACCATTTAGGCATTTACATATTAGGGTTAAGAACTTATAAACTGCCTGAAGTTTGTCCAATGTGTGATTTTTTGTCTGAAGTTTGAGATTTTCTACTATGCTTGTGGAGCACCATACTTGTGGTTTTTTTACTATTAGGATTGACTTAATTGTAACATGTGTAAAACTTTAAAATTATTGATTGTTTTAGTTACACCTCAAATTTGCATCACATCATTACTAATAACAATTTCCCTCTAGGGTCAACTTTAGGGCAATAGAAAAATTGACAAAAAAAAAAAATAGTATCACAAGCATGGTATAGTAGAAAGACCCTTGAAGTTTAAAACGTTGATATGAAACGTCTGAAATTTCACTTTTGTTGAAATTTGTTTTCATCCAAATTTGCTGTCAAATTTGACGGAATGATGTGAAATGTCAAAATTGACCCTTATACTATTATGTTTCGACCAACCACCCTACCCCGGCCGACCACCACACAACTCTGAATGGACACCACCCAACTAGGTGTAATTTTTGGATTTATTTTTATATTGGTGACCAAATTCTGTCAGTTTAACTGCAAATTTGGACGGAGACATCAAATTTCAATAAAAAGTGAATTTGTAAAAATTTCATATCAACATTTTAAACTTAAGACACCAAAATTTCACATGATGCAAACTTTAGACAGTTTATAAATTCAAAATTCTGATTATATTCATCAGTAGTGACTATATAATAGATAGGAAGGAATTTCATTGCATGTACGCATAGAAAGATGCATATATATACAAGTTTGACTTCAGTGCAGACTAACATTGTACACACTTTTGACTTTTATTTAAAATCTCAAACTCAACCCTTCACTTAAATCATTCATTCATCTTTACTGTCTGTCTAAATGGAAATTCACAACAAATAAAACAAAATTGAACTCCTTTTCTTCATCGATCAGACAACTTCAAATATAGTGTCTGATTGATATTCCGTTGAGGAGTAGTGAAGTACTGAGCTGAGGAAATTGCCTTCCTTAACCTAACACTAGCTACTTCCTCGTCCATCGATGTTGACAGCACCAACTCGTTGACTTCGGTGTCACCTCCGATTTGTAGAATCTGTCATTCTATTGTGATTACGATCGTCTAGGCCACCCAGGGTCGCAAACACACTATTGTGCACTCATATTACAGTTGCAACAAATAATTTAAATTAAGAGACACTTACTTGTCTTGCAATAAAAGAAAAGTGATTGCCTTCCATTCTATGGGTCATCTCATCTCCTAAAAGTAGTCCACCACTTATACCTCCTATGTTTAGGGTCCGGGTCCAATTCATTTCATGGATGGATTCTGGCTGCTACTATATAATTTGTCCGGTTGTATCCACTATGCTTCAAATCGTGTATCGTCGAATAAAATCCTCGATTCAAAAAGGTCTTCAACCATGCCATTAAATATCTCTAGTCTATACAGAATGTGGTGGTCATCTTGGAGAACACGGCATCTCTCACCTCCTCACACCACCCCACATACCTCAACACAAATGTGTTGCTGAACGGCGACATCGTCACATTGTCGAGATCGGTCTTACGTCACTCCACTCCACTCCACTATAAGCATACACTCTCTCTCTCTCGGTCGCATGCTTTCCAAATTGTTGCATATCTCATCAACCGGCTCCCAACTTCAATCTTGAACAATCACTCATTTTATGAGCGCCTATTTAATGAGATGCCGAACTACACAAAAGCTTCGGATTTTTGGATGTCTATGATATCCTTGGTTGAATGTAAAACAATCACAAGAACGACTCCAATTCACATATGCGTGTTTTTTTTAATACTTTATTCAATAAAGTGCATATCGTTGCCTAGAATGTCTACCAATAAAGTGTTTGTTTCTCGACATGTTAGTTTTTTTAGAACATGTTTCCGTTTGTAGAAGGACCGCTATGCCTTCCAATCAATCCATACAATCAACTATTCACCACTAGGATCCAGCTCTTGACTCCCCAATTGTTCTAGTACATGTTGTGCCACAACATGAGCAACTCGCTCATGTGCCACCCACAGTTGGCACACCAACCGAGCCTTTGCCAGCTGATGGATATTGGTCTAAAAACCAGGCAAACGATTTTCTTCATCTAATTTAAGACAGACACATGAGCCACCAAAAGTGTATTTCTTATTAATGTAATTGAGGAACTCCTTTGGTAAGAATGAGTCAGTACCAAGTCGACTCATCTCCGAAAGGTGAGGGAATCGACTCTCCTCTTCATAAGGAGGGGAGGTCGCCCCTCTCCGTAAGGAGGGGTGGTCGACCCGACCTCTCCTCTTCAAATCAATTGGTCCTTATTGGGGTTTCAAGGTAAAAATTACCCAAATACCTAAGTTTCGTATCCCAAACACAAATACAAGGTATGACGAGTTTTCGGAACCAATATACCTACATGCGCATCTGTCAGATGCGCAATATTACCTGCGCATCTGACAGATGCGCTAGGTGAGCTAATTACCCGTAATTAAGTTTAATAAAGTTGCGCATCTCTCAGATGCGCAACTATGTAACGGTCAATTTTTTACTGTTACATCAACGTCAATAATGACGTCATAATGACGTGTTGCACGTCTGAGGGATGTGCAACGCTGCGCATCTTTCAGATTCGCTGGTTTTCCCTATATATTCACACAGCCGCATCTGACAGGTGCGCTGCTCATTTGCAAAATTTGCATTCTCCTCCACTCCGAAAATTTCTCTCTACATTTCTTAGTCCCTTCCATTGCTAATATGAATGAACCAGTAGATCCATCACTTCTTCACGACCAAGATCGACATGTATATCTCAATTTGCTGTCGCAGATACAGTAATATTTATAATTTTTTATTTAGACTTGTTAGTTAGACTTGCATGCTGACATAAATATACTTACTGCTATAGATTTAGGGTTAAATTTATTACATTTTGTTAAATTTGAAATTGTATAGATATGAGTATATTTCAATTTGTAGATATTTAGACCTGCATGCTATAGAATTTCGACAATTTGGTTAATTTTTGAAACACATGCAAACACCGTCCAAATTCTTGAAACACTCAGAATGATTTGTTGTTATTACACCATACATCCATCCGTTGTCGTAGGCTAGTGACCAAATATCTCATTCACCACAACGGTCTATGAAACGCTTATACTTCCCACCATCTGATGATCTTCACGCTGAATAATCAAGTTAAAATTTATCATTTTTTGTTGTATATATCATCTTCTCAAATTCCTTATTCTTCATTTTATTCTTGAAATGCGTGTTGAAGTTACTCGCAAGATGGTGGGCACAAGACCTGTGGACATTCGGATGTGGAAACACATCACGGAGAGCATTCAATATGGAAAATGTTAGAAGTTCCGATCATGGACTTCCGATATATTCTGAAATGTGTGTATGTCTATATATGGCCCAAAAGTTTGCAATAATTACAGAAGCTGCCACCGTCTCACATTCGGAATGTTTCGGAACTCCATGTTCGGAACGTGTATAACTGCTCCATTCAATATACCTATATGACGATCAGAGATGATGCAGACCGCACGAGCGTCCTTCGTCACATGTTCACGTAGACGTTGTAAAAATTATGTCCAAGTCTCCGTGCTCTCCCTATCACACAAACAAAACGTCAACGGGAAAACTTGATTATCAGCATCGTATGCAACAACCACAAGAAATTTTCCTATGTACTTGCCATAGAGATATGTGTCGTCGATGCTGATCAACGGTCGACAGTATTGAAACCCTTCAATTGAGGGAGCAAATGCCCATAAACATTTATCGAACGTCGCTATCTGCCCAACTATTGGGTTTCTATATTCCAAATCGTATACTGTTCCAGGATTGTAATGTGCAATAACCATTAACAATTGGGGTAGTTTCCCAAATGCAGATTCATGAGTATCGTACATTTGCTCAATGACATTGCATTTGGCATACCACACCTCACGATAAGTTGGAAACTCTTTGTAATCAGACTGTTGAAGAAGATTCTACAAAAAAAAAAAAACCTGATGTTGCGCGAAGCGACCACGAACCCTCATTCGTGCAAACGTACACAATTTCTGTTTTGCTTGATCTTGGGGTCTTACATTGTCAGGAATACTCGATGTGTCATTCTTTCACATATTTCTGGAGTTCATCTTTGTTCTCAAACTGTAGTTTTTTTAAAAAAAGTAAGCCTTCGTATTTGATGATGAACTGGTTTGGGATTCCCAGTCAGTGCACTCAAACCCTTATTCCCATTCACCTGATATCCAATTTTCCGGGAACTTATAGTCTCCCTCCATGTTCATCATGTTCTCCAACTCGTTGAAAGGCTCTGCTCCAGAGTCTGATGAAAACATCTCGTCCCTCTTTTCCACTAAAGGTGCTCCTACGTCGTTGCATTCACTCTGGGGTTCGGCGTTGCTGCATTCACCTTCAGTTGCCCCGACATTGCTACATTCACCTTCGGGAGTTCCTCCTAATAGCCCTAAACGGGCCATTTGATATGCGAGGGGGTCATACCACCAAGGGTCCACATATTGTACTTGTTCTTCTAGTTCATAATCATCTTCGTCGTCATCCTTCGTCCCATCCCATTTGGGTAGGAGAATCAAATCAACTTGTTCAGTACATATCTTCAAAATCTGCTCCCAATGACATTGATCAGTGACATTTTCCACGTCGCCACCGTACATCTAAATGAACTCCAAATGTGGGGCTCAACATCGGCTCATGTTCATAGTCGCCACAGTCACATCATTTGAAGAAATGTTGTTATGAGTTTTCAGAAAAAAAAACTGTTTGACCCCATTCATACCTAAGGTTCAATGCGGTAACATTGAAAATTCTGTTGTATTGAAACCGTACACTCACCATTTTCCTACATAATTATTACAAAATTTATTAATACATACATACTAACACTTAATATATTTTCTAGCATTGAAATCTATATACATATGAAAAAATATTATCAGCAGTACTATTCTATCTATGTCAACATTTAAATATACATGTACATTTTAAAATATCTATACAACAACCTATGAGCTTTTTAAACTAATATACACATATATTATAAGTAAGTATACAATTAAGATAAATTATCTTAAAAAGGATGTGGTGGTGGAATCTTTTTTTCAACCGAAATTTGATGTGCAGAGCTGATTTTTCGAGTAAAGAGTAGATAAGAGAAGGTATTATGACTATGAACCAATCTGCCTAACTTATATAAGGGAAACCAGCGGATCTGTCAGATGTGCAATGCGTCATTATGACGTCACTGTAGCGGTCAATTTTTTGACCGTTACATAGTTGCGGATCTCTCAGATGCGCAACTTTATTAAACTTAATTATGGGTAATTAGCTAAGCTAGCGCATATGTCTGGTAATATTGCGCATGTAGGTATATTGGTTCCGGAAACTCGTTATATCTTGTGTTTGGGTTACGAAACTTAGATATTTGAGTGATTTTTCCGGTTTCAAGAGCTTCTCCGATGGCTCAAGAACACTTCATAGTCAATTTTGGAAATTAATAATGATGATCAGCTCGTCTCTCCTGTTCCTGAACCAATTTTGCGTCTCTTGAGAGGCACCTCAATGGAATCCATTATAAATTTGCAAGAGAAGTCAAACTGCAAAATTGATCTACAATAATTAACAACAAGAAGCACCTTACCCAGAAGTGGCCCTCACTTTGCTGCTCTTCTTCAACCTCCAGAAGTGCGATGCATCAGCGAAAATAAAAACGATTAATGATATTAGATCGTTTAAAGATTTGGAGTTGAATGAGGTCTATCTAGCCCAGTTGTAAATCTGAATAAGTGAATCACGGAGGAACACTTACGTTGTTGATCTGATCGGCTCCTATTCTTTACTTTCTTGGAATAGGCTGATTTTGCTGTTGTTGTTGGTGATGTTCCCCTTGACCCTCATCTTTGGAGAAGTAGATCTGATAAAGGGAATCACAAATGAGGGCATTTATGTTGTAGATATGAATTCTGATATATTAGGCTCCTATTATTGACCTTCCTTCATGAAAGCCTTGGAAAGTTAGGACTCACTTTCCCTCTCGCCACGAAAGATCAGGAGTCACGGAAAAGGGCAATGAAAGGGAAGATATCGGTCGGACCGGGTTCGAACTGGACGAACTGAGAACCGGTGCCCTAGCCAGTCCGATGCTCGGTTCGGTTCTGATAAAACTTGTTACAAATGCTATACAGTATTATAATTATATATAGGGTTAACAGGTCTTTTGGTCCATGATGTTTGACAACTTTTGAGTTTTGGTCAATGATGTTTTTTTTTACCTACTTTTGGTACCATATGTTTGCAGATTTTTTATAGTTTGGGTCTAACCGTTACTTTCCGTCCATTTTTTTACATGTACAAGTCAAGTGATCCACCCTAAACTTTCAATTTTGTTCAGTTTAGTCTCTCTAATACTTTCCTAATCTTGTTTTGGTTCAATTTAGTCCCGAAGTTTCAAAAATTCAATTGGACCTATTGTCCAATTGAGGTCAATTTTGAAACTTCGGGACTAATTTGAACAAAAAAAAGGTTAAGAAAGTATTAGAGGGACTAAATTTAAAGTTTAGAGTGGATCACGTGACTTGAACATGTCAAAAAATGGACGGAATGTAACGGTTAGACCAAAACTAGAAAAAATCTGCAAACATATGGTACCAAAACTAGGTAAGAAAAAAAATCATTGATCAAAACTCAAAAGTTGTCAAACATCATGGACCAAAAGACATGTTAACCCTTATATATATATATATATTATATATATAAAGACATATTTAAGTTGTGTTTTTAATTTATGAAACGCGGATGAATATGATTAATGATTGCACTTATCGTTTCATAATATATATTGACCACGTGGGTCAACACTCATGCCTTAGACCTGAAGAGCTCTAAAATATATTTAAAAGAAAACTTATGATGTCGACGATGACATCGGCAACGATGGTGACATGTTGATCAGTAGTAGTACAAAGAAGAGTATTTTCCACGTGTGTGAAAGAATAAGAATTTTTTAGTAATATAAATATAAAGAATATATATAAATTGAGTAATAACTAATAAGTTAATAAAAAAAGTTAATGACTCGTTATAACTTATAAGACAGTCGTACTAATTAATTGCTCTCAGAAAATAAAAGCAATTAGAAGTGATACATGGTCATTGGTTTTAAATAACAACTAGAATGTTGTCTCCAATAGTGCGACTATTTTTTAGTATATATTGGGGAAAAAAAAAATTAAAGTGTAAATTTTTTTATGTTATACCTAGAATTTGTATCACATCATTTTTTTATGTCGATTTCTTTATATAGTTCAGTTTTAGAACAATAAAAAAAAATATTAAAAAAGGGTTAATAACCTATGAAATGTTTGAATTTTGACTCGTGTTAATCGGAGATGTCTGAATTTTCAAAAGTTAATTTGGAA
This sequence comes from Clarkia xantiana subsp. parviflora, assembly GCA_036873135.1. Taxonomy (NCBI): domain Eukaryota; kingdom Viridiplantae; phylum Streptophyta; class Magnoliopsida; order Myrtales; family Onagraceae; genus Clarkia; species Clarkia xantiana. The sequence goes on from JAPTYO010000014.1 coordinate 22,877,602, forward strand.
GGTCTGAATTTTCAACTTGTTAGTATAAGAGGTCTCTGTCAGTTTTACCGTCAATTTTTGCCGTTAAAACTGACGGAATTTGGTCACATGCTTGGCATGTAACTGAAAATAAACTTAAATCCCGAAAATGCCCACCCGACCAGAGTGTGCCCCTCACATGCTTAACCTGAAAAGACGAAAATGCCCTTAAAGCAAAAAAAAAAGCATTTTCAGAATTTGACTTCAGGGGTAATTTTGTCATTTCACATTTTCTTAAATAAGATATTAAATAAACAAATATTAAAAGGGGTAAAAGTGTCGTTTCACACAATTCTGTTAAATTTAACTCTAAAAATGGACGGAAAACCAAAGTTCAACAAAGTTGAAAATTCAGACCTTCCAAATTAACTTTTGAAAATTCAGTCATCTCCGGTTAACATGGGTCAAAATTCAGACATTTCATAAGTTATTAACCCTAAAAAAATGTACTACAAGCATGATACTTGTGAAACATAATAGGAAGACCCATAAAAAATAGTCAAGATTTAAAAGGAAAAAATACAGAAATGCGAAACTCTTAACTGCTCGTTGTTGTCATCCTCTCATAAACAAAATTTTAAAAAATCATTGTCGTTGGAATTTTTATTTTTTTTAAACATGAGCATAACAATTAGATATATATACATATACAAAATTGCAGCGGTTCAACGCTTCATCATTTAACTAGAGTTAGGGGTTCATTCCCCGCTAAAGATAATAAGAATGTAAATATATTAATGACCAACACTTTACCCCTTAAAGGCTGACTCACTTTACCCCTTAAGGGTTGACCCGGTGAGGGTAGGGGTTAATTTAGATGTGGATAAAGCATGTTACGTGTGCTGCCCTCTAAATGGGCCCCCTAGGATCACCCCGCGGAAAACCAAATTTATATATATACATATATTATTTTAATTTATTATTTTCCTGATTACGAAAGCCTCAAAATTTTAACAATACAATAATATATATATATATATATATATATATATATAAGTGGAATGAAACACCACCTAAGTGGCAACGACCTTCACCGGGAATCATCAAAGTTAATTGTGATGGGTCTTGGATTGAGAGCACGAAGAGAGGTTGCACCGGAGTAATAGCAAGAGATTCCAATGGTATCGTAGTGGCAGGTCGGAACGGGGTGAGTAGGGATAGCACAGCTTCTAGTGTTGAAGCTAGAGCAATACTTCAAGGTAGGGGTGAGCAAATATCCCGAGAGGCTCAAAATCCCGCCCGTCCCGCCCTAGCTTGTCCCAAAAAGCTCGTCCCAAAAATTTTCCCAAGCCCTAATGAGCGGGACTTTTCTTCTCAACTAGGGCTCGGACTTTTTTACGAAGTCCCAAAAGACCCGTCCCGTCCCTTTTTGCTAACTTATCAGCTATAAATTATAGTTAGTTAAATTAACTTTAGTGATGACTCGGGTTGAAGTTCGATTTGATCTGGATTTGTATTTATAACTTGTTATATCTGAATTGTTGGTGACTTAGTGTTAGAGTCTTGGTAAAACTTAGTTTTGGAGTCATTGGTGAACTATTTTGGAGAACCAAGTTATGTGTTGAACTTGGTGTTCTTACAAGTGACAAAATGTTTGACTGATTTTGGTGTTTTATGTTGAACTTTGTGGTGAACTTTGTTGCTATTCTGTGTTTGGTTATGGTTTAAGTAAATTGAGTATGATTTTTTTTTTTGAACTTGGATGGGAATTTGGGTTTGTCCCATTTGTCCCTAGTCCCTGTAGGCCCGTGGCGGGCGGGCCTTTTCCTACTAGCTAGGGCTCGGGATAGGGCTCGGGACAGCCATTAAGCGGCCCTAGTTTTAGGGCTTGTGCCATTTTTTTAGAAAAAGCCCGCCCATCCGTCCCATGCTCAGCCCTACTTCAAGGAGTGGAGCTTGCAGTTCGTCACTAATTGAATGAAGTTGTTATCGAGTCGGATGCGGAATGTGTAGTCAACCAGATTTTTGGAAAGACAAAGGAAAGTGATTGGCAGCTCGACAACATCGTTCATACCATTCGAAGCCTTGCTAGCCAAATCCCCCGAATCTCATGGAGGTTCACAAGAAGGAACACTAATAGAAGCGCTAATTGGATTGCGATTCAATCCAGAAAGGAGATGTGCCCTGTCAATTGGGTGCTTGCACCCCCATCTCCTTTAGTTTCTTTATTAATTATGGATTGTAATCCGGATTGAGATTTTATTTATGGAATAAGATGACTTTCCTTTTGGCCAAAAATATATATATATATATATATATATATAAAATATAATTTTGAAAAATATTTTAACATGTTGATAACTGATAAGTAAGATTATGTACAACTCTCTATTTCTTATGTGTTAAACATTGGTCCATCTCAAACTTTATAAGTTACATCACCATATCAACTCTGCAGGGAACTCTAGAAAGTAAGCAAAGAACCACATTTCATTTCAAAAGCCGTTTCATTTTCTAGTTAGTAAATTGAGTTTTGAACCCATAAAAAAAAAAAAAAAAGTTGTACATCCAAACAGTTTGATTTTAAAAGTGCTCTAATGTTTGGTTGGAAAAACTAAATATGAAAATTTAATAAATTAATATTTATAAATAAATAATAAAGTAAACTGAAATACAATAAATAAGTTATAGTGAATACATTTTTTTAACTAATATAATTAATAAATAACTATAAGTTAGTTTCGTAAAATAATGCAGTAAAAAAATACAATTTATAAACTATACTTGGATATATTTTTTTAACTAATATAATTAATAAATAGCTATAATTTAGTTTCGTAAATTTAAAAAATAGAAACTGGAAAAATAAAGAGAATTGAAGAAAAACCATGTGTTGAAAATACATAGAAAAAAATGATTAGTTAGAAGAAGAAATCGCATGCATCATTCTTCGAATAAATTTTGATCGTCCATCTTTATGAACGTCTGTAGCTGGAAATTCAATAAATTATTGTTGGAAGATGCGTCTAACAAGTACTTTATACTTTTTTTAGTTCTTTTTAAAAAATTAAAGTAAAAAAATACTAATATTTACTAACTTGTATACTAAAAATATTCACGTAACCTTATATAAACATTATATATGAAAACCAAACAATGTAATCTTATCTTACTTTACTTAATGCAAAACACCAAACATATTAATATAAAATTACCTTATATATTACTAGGTTAAACATTCTCGGAGTGAACATTCCCAAGAACCTCACATTCCTATGAATGTTGGATTTATGTAATCCAAACGCCCCCCGTAACGTATCAAACAAACTTGATGTGTCACCTACCTCTAATGAATACGTTAGTAAGATATAAGATAAAATGGATTGAAATCTTTTAAATGTCCGAGTAAACAGGGTTTGACAAATTGGTACCTGATAAATTTTGTAACTTTTAGGTAACTCAGAAGTCCAAAGTGTTGCACCATTTTAGATAGAAAATGATCATGTATCTGGCATACAAACTTAAATGTACAACAATACCCATGTCTTCTTCTTCTTCTATGGTGACGAAGACGACAATGACGTTAACGACTCATTTTCTTCCTCCTCCCTCCTCCACCTCCGACGACTCTTCATTAACTCTCTTTATTATCCTCATCCTCCCTAGTTTGCTCTTGTTGAGTGGCCGGAGAGGAACTGTCAGAAGAAAACTCATTGTCATCGACGGTCCACGTAGCTCTGTTCACTAACTACATCCCCACCGAGAAGATATTCCTTAACTGCGACGGTGATCCGGAACCCATCGACACCGACGTTCGTAAATGAATGTCTGACATCAAGTCCAAGTTCGCCGCACCGTCCCCGGACACGACAACGACAACATCTGCACCCACCATGCATGACCCTTCTTTCCCAATATCCCCCTACATGCCCGCCAGAGTTTCCCCATATGCTTTCACCTACAAATTCTCGGTTGTCGTCGGGATCCATGATCCGACGAGGAATGCCTCTTCAGCAGGAATCCGTTGCTCCGTCTGGCCGCGTCGAGCTACGTCTCCATCTGCCTCGAGTGGTGATGATAGATAATGATCGTCCTCCAGGACTTGTTGTTCGATCCTAAGTTCACTTTCGCATCCATGCAGATTCCGATTCAGAAAACCTTGTTGCGGTATGTTTTCCCGTCGTCCGTCGTCGCCGGGTTCGCCGTTTACAGCCGCATCATTAACGAGCTAGGGGCCAACCGTTCAGAAATGTCAAACTTATGTCGTCGTTGTCGTCTTCGTAGGAGGAGGAGTTATCGCGTCTTCAGAGGAGGATAAGAAGTTGTCGAATGAGGATTCGCTAGAGGATGAGGAAGAATATAATAGTACTTTTGTCTATTTAAGATCATGTGTCTAACACATGATCATTTTCCGTCCAAAATAGATGGCTAAAGTGACCGTACAACATTTTGGACTCCTATATTACTTAAAAATCACAGAAAAAAATATTTATCAAAGAATATTTACTCAAATATTAAAAATAAAAAACCTATCTATCTATCTATCTATCTATCTATCTATCTATATAATTCTGATAAGTTAAATGTGGCGTTGACAACTACCAAAACATATCATTGATAAGTACACATAATAAAATATTATTGGTCAATCACATCCACTCTCTCACATATTTATGTGTCTTTATCCACATAAGCCTCCGCATTGCTTGAATGAGCTCCAAGCTCTCTCATTACACCACAGTGGACGTTTTTTCTTGCCAACCGTTAGTTTTTCATGAATATATTGTAATGCTACCCTACAACATTTCTCATGAAATTCCTTCAATATCCCATAAAAATACAATATATAAACTGAATAAAATCAATCAATTAACAACAGCAATCGCAAAGATTCGTCTAGGTATCGGTCTCCTTCTTGCATTTGTGTCGTCGTCTACATCTTCACTCTGCATCTTCTATCGCTGAATACTCGCAGTTTTTTTGCTGTCACGGGAGTTAAGCAAAAATGTAACAAGACGTGTAGATTGGATGGATAAAATAGTATAACACGAAAGAAGAACATGGCGTGGGGGCATGATCTGATAGCTATGGAGATTAGACTACGCACCTGATCCAACGACGGTGGTCATCTTTCTACATAAAAATGCCCAAAAAAAATGAAGAGTTGCACAACATATCTTGCCTTGTGGTAAATATAAACTTGAGTGTTGGATTGATTGGTTATACATATAAAAAACTAAATCTAGGAAAATCGGAACTTTTATATATGTGTGGTCTTTGTTTCTCTTTTCCCCTCTAAAAAAATAGTTGCGAACATTATATTAATTTATTGTGAAATCTATGTAATTTAAAATGTGTTCACCTTAAATACCTTAAATTTTCACTTCAATTAGTCATTTACTTTTATGACTATATATATAATCAGTTGTTAATTCTTTATAATTTTCCTTTTTAAAACTTTAATTTATTGTTGTACCACTCAATTCATATATATTTTTTATTTTTAAGAAAGTTTTTATTTTAGGAAATTTATAAGTTGAAGACAATTTAAAAACAATACTCAAATTAATGTTATTTCCACATTATTTATTGTTAAGAACCTACTTAAATCAATTGTAGTGTATGAGAAATTATTTTGTGTGTTGATTGGTTTTGCTTATAAAAAACTAAATCTATAGTTCTTGTTTAAGTATAATACATGTGTGGTATTTGTTTTTATTTTGCCCTTGAAATAAACCGTTGCGAATATTATAGTGATTTATGATGATGTCTTTGTAATTTAATATTTTCTCCATAAATTTGTACCTTAATTAGTCATTTCCTTTTATTATATACATGCAATTGTAATCAATTGTTAATTCTTTATAGTTATATTTTAATTTTATAAATACTTTAATTTATTGTTCTACTAATCAATTCATATATTTTTTACTTTTTGATAAATTCAGAAGAACTCCAAGGAAGCTCCGTGGCAGCCTTCCTAGCACAGCTGAAACAAGCACCATTCATGACAAAGAAGGAGAAGAAGATACGATGGGCTTTGATAGGAGTCACGTGCTAGGCTATATGGAAAGAAATATGTCGGGCCTTGCATAGCGGAGACGATCCAAATCCCAGAATTACAACGGAAAAGATCCTGCAAGACCACAACGAGTTCTTGTCAAACAATGGCAATATGGTGCACCGATCTAGAAGCCATGGCGATCTACAAGGAACCCGCGACCACAAGTGGACCCCCCCTCCAACTGGTGTCGTGAAATTGAATTGCGATGGGTCTTTTGATGGAGTACACGGACATGGGGGTGTCGGCATGATTGCTAGGACGGAACTCGGGATGGTAATAGGAGGCATCAACCAAAGCACCATAGGCTCGGTAGCTCTTCAATTGGAAGTGAGGGCGATATCAAATGGGGTGGAGCTGGCAATTGCGAATGGATGGCAGCATTTATCATCGAGTCTGACTCGGAAGAGGCGATTAAAAGCATCAACGGACAGAAAGAAAAGCTGGACTGGCGAATCTCCACACAAGTATCCAACATACTACGAGCAGCTAATCTTTTACGAGACGTCACTTGGTCTGCAGTGCCGCGCGAAGTAAATGAATGTGCTAACTGGGTTGCTGTACAATCCAGAAAGAGGTCGTGTTGTCTTAATTGGGTCTGCGCACCCCCGCCCTCTCTTTTATCGTTACTTGTAAAGGATCGGGACTTTGCCCCTCTTGATTACTTTGAACTATCCATTATGAATGAATGTTATACCTTTGGCCAAAAAAAAAAAATAATAATAAATTTTGATTTGCTTTATAAAACAAGTGTCATCATAAATTTAATATATTAAATATAATAAAACCACTTTGAGTAGTATTTGTGTTATGAAAATTTTATTAGTCAATATATTATTAAGTGTTACATGTATATTTAGCATACGATGGGAGACATATAAGTTAATTTTTTTTAAATGATACTCAAATATAATAAATTTTAATTCAAGTGAATTAGAAAGTATTTTATGCGTCACAATTGCAACATGACATGGCACATACCTAAAATAAGATATTATAAAAACAATTATAATAAAGTAGTTAATACCAATCTACAAATTTCTTTATTAGCATCATAATTACTTAATTTTTATATTATATATAGATTTTTTTATAACAAATTTAATACCTTTTGAGAACAAAAATTTATTTGGTGAATTTAATTGACGGAAATAAATTTATTTAAGTAAAAGCTAAACAACTAATCTATATTTTCAAAACAAATATAACAATTAAAATTGCATCTTACTTTTTCTAACATTCTTGATATATTTGCATTTATTTATCTATTATAATGTTTTCTTAATTTTGTTATTATAAAGTTTATTTAGAGGTCATATTTATCTTTGCCAATTTTATTTAGAAATTAAAAAAAAAACTTTAAATTCTAGACCATAGAATTTTGGCATACAGATACTTCGTATCTACTATCCAATACTAAATAATTAATATATATAATAATATTTTTGTAAATATTAATTTAGATTTCATCTAAAGTATAATAAATTTATTTCCATAAATTAAATTGACGAAGTATTTTTTAGCTAAAAGGTAATTGCATTTGTCATAAAAACATTACATATATTCTCATAGTGCTAGTGCTGATAAATGAATTTATAGATAGGTATTATAATTATAATTATTATTCAATTTTATGAATTTATATGTGAAAAACATATAAATATTTTATTATTATGTATTACTTACTTTGTTATTAAGTTTTTTTTTTAAAAAAAAAAATAATAACATGCGTTGCTGGGATGGTACGTGCATCCAGTGTTATCAGAACCGGACCGGCGGTCCGACCGGGTTCGAACCGGAACCGGTGCCTCTAACGGTCCGGTTCAAGTAAATCCGAAGGATGTAGGCGAACCCGGTTCGATAGCCGGTTTTTTAGAGAACCGGCCGGTTTTGAGCGGACCGGCCGATCTTCCGGTCCGCCGGTTCGGCATTAAAAAAAAAAACATCAAATTAAGATGAACACTTCAGGTCTGGGTTACTTGCTTGTCCAAGTCCAGTCCAGATAACTTCTCTCGGCATCGGCGTCTTTTTCGGCCCTCACGATCCCGTGTTCGGTGGTTTCTCAGCTGTGATTCAGTGTGTCAAGTCCCCTTATTTTCATTTCTGCTTTCTCTGTAATTTGAGGGTTTAGATCGATTTGAGATCTGGATTCATGCGTCCGTCCCCGAGTGAGCCTAGGCTTGATCGAGAAGAATCCTGTCCCTTGCTTGATAATCAAATGTTTAGAGCTTTCAATGATTTGCCGTATTCGATCTAGGGATTACGCATTTGTAGGGTTCGATTTCTTTGAGAATGAAGGTTGAGTTGGGTATTTTCGTTGGGGGGTCCAACGATGAGCGGAAGGATTCTCGTGGTGGCCGTTCTGGGCGGAGATGGAAGGTAATGATCAGAGTGAGTTGGGAGAGAGGAAATGAGTGACCGCCGGGACTCGATTTGGATAGTTGAAGAAGAGAGGAGACCAACATGAGCTAATTTCACATTTGTGTGGGACGACAGCTTTTTTTTTCATCTATATATATATATATGCTTAGGGTTTGAGGGAGGCCCATCTCTACTTCTCTAGTTATAAAAATTTGGGCCTTAAAAGTCAATTCAGCCCATATTAACTCCTCTAATACTACAAGCCCAGAGTAAGAAGCCGTGAATCAGATACCATATAGCAAAAAGGTGAATTTCCGGTCTGACCGGGTTCGGACCGGGTCCGACCGGACGAACCGGAAACCGGACCCCTAACCGGTTCGAGGTCCGGTCCGGTTCTGATAACACTGCGTGCATCACACAAAATATTTTCTTCAAATGTATTGTACAAAACTTATGTCTAATACAATCAGTACATTAATAAATAAAAAGAATAAAATAAAGCAATATTATACATATTTATAATGTATGCTAAACTATATTCTATTTTTTTTCCAAAAATACTAATAATAATTAAGGTCAAATCTAATGAAACTAATCGTTTATTAGAAATTTTTAACAAAATTATATAATATTATATAATATGTAGTAGTTAATTACCATCATTACTCTTAATAACATGCTATTAGTTGAATTGATTCTTCCTGAAAGTAATCCATAGAATGTGTCATATTTTATGGTGTTGTATACATATTCATAACAATATATATTATTTTTTGTGCGACAATGTCTCCAATTAATTATTAGAATATGTTTCTTTTACATAAATATTTTATTTCATTATATTTACCATTCCTAATTAGACTATTTAACTCATGTTATATTTACAATTTAAATAAATATGACATTTAATAAATTTTTGTTTGGCAAAAAAAAAATGGTAATATTTTTTTGAATAACATGCCCAATTTTTCATGTTTGAGTTACTTTACATTCATCTAATAATCATCATTTTTATGTATTATATTAATATTATTCTATTTTCCAAATATGAACTTAAGTGTTATTTTCTTTAAATAGTTATCAAATGTATAAATGTTTTCAATTGGAATTCTAAGTTAACGTGAATTAATATGATTATATTAGGATAAAAAGTAAATAAATGATATACAGATTTAGTTATATAAAATTTTGACATACTTTGTTGTAAAAAAATGAAGAAATATTTGATTAATAGATAAAATACTTTTATTAAATTGATTAGGTCTCAATTGGGCAAGCCAGGGGCTCACATGCGATACATACCCTTATTATAAGTTTTCAAATTTGGCCATTATATAAATTATGATAATAATATCCAAGGTTAGCTGTGGTCATTTATTTTAAAATGATAAAAAAATTAAGAACTAAATTGGCTGTGAACAGAACTTTAGGATGCAACTGTTTGGATCGTTACATAACGAGCACATGACATTTTCGTTTATTTCGAAAAAAATAATGGACGAAATTTTTTTATTACCGATTTGTATAGCTGGAGCCCGGAATATCAACCAAAAATAGTTTAGGCTGCGATAAACAACAATTATGATAGTTTATGCTTTTTTAGATTCTAAACCCTAATTTTAAGCTAAAATATATATTTATCATATAAGTCGAAAGTAATAATATTTGTAAATGAATTTTAAATGAAAGATAAATATATTTCTTTTATAATTATATTACTTCAGTTATTTAGTTGCTTATTAAAATAAATATATTTAATATTTTTTTTTATATAAGTAGGATATAAATAAATATTATTAAAATTAAGTTGAATATATGAATTAACATCAAATATTAATAAAGATTTAAATGATCATTTTACAATTCATGCTAACTATATATCAAATATATTAATAGATTTCCATTTTTTCAATGTTTCCTAAAATTAAAACTTTATTTAATAATTTTTCATTACTTAATATATATATATATATATATATATATATTAATATATTTTTTTGTATATATTATATATGGTAAACAATATAAAAAAAATAACATGATTTGTATTTATACATAATAAATAATCTAAATTATTTTTATACTAAGAATTATAAAATTAAATTAAAGATGTAAAATCAATAAATTGAATTACAAAAAATTAAGTTCACTACGTGCTTTGCGCGGACCGGCCAAATACTCCAAAGATAAAATGAAACTTCCATCGTGCTTCTTCATGCTAACAGCCGCGTGATGAAAAATAAATCAGCACGTGCATTTATGAATTTTTTATTATTATCTTATTATTTTAATTATAATAATATCCTTCGTTGGCCAAAAAAAGTTCTTCTCATCGTCAACTCTTCGTCAGTTTAAAAAAAAAAACTCGTCGTCAAACTTTCTTCCTCTTTCACACGGCCACACGCGTTTCTTCCTTCGTCATCCACAGCCCACAGCATATATATAGTTTTGCATCAGAGACCAAAGTCAATTACCAAAAAAGAGATCAATCTCAGAGATACACCTAACGCCATCTCCGTTTTCAGATTCACTGCTGAAGCTCTCTTTAATGGAAGCAAGCCCTTTACCTTTCCTTAACCAAGAGCTTGATTTCTCTAGTTTCTACAACTTGTTCCCTGAAATGAGTGATTTGGGCGGCGGAATCGACGATGGCCCCTTCAAGAAGCAGAAGACAGAAGATGTCGATGACGAATTCGGCGCAAACTTCAACCACAGTCTGAAAGACGCGCTATCGTCATTGTTCTTCACCGACGGGAAGCAGAACTCGCTCCCGTTCGACAGCGAGCAGAACAGAGCGCAGGCGATGAGCGATTTCTACTTCAGAGAGGTCGATTCGTCCGCAAGGCCAGCGAAGCGCAGTAGATCTGCCGCGGAGAGCGGTAGCCAAGCTCCGGCGAGGAGGCTGTGGGTGAAGGACAGGTCCACGGACTGGTGGGACCAGGTGAGCCGGCCGGATTACCCGGAGGAGGAGTTCCGCAAGGCCTTCCGGATGAGCCGCGCTACTTTTGACATGATCTGCGAAGAGCTTGATGCCGCCGTGACCAAGAAGAACACCACTCTCCGAGACGCAATCCCGGTCCGGCAACGCGTGGCGGTCTGTATATGGCGGCTAGCCACCGGCGAGCCTCTCCGGCTAGTCTCCAAGCGATTCGGACTCGGCATTTCCACATGTCACAAACTAGTCCTTGAAGTCTGCGCCGCAATGAAAAAGGTCCTCTTGCCGAAGTTCATTCATTGGCCGGACTCCGACCACCTGAGCGCGACCAAGGCCGGATTCGAGTCCATCTCCGGCATCCCTAACCTCGGCGGCTCAATGTACACCACCCACATTCCGATCATCGCCCCTAAGGACGGGCCCGCCGCGTATTACAACAAGCGCCACACTGAGAAGAACCAAAAACCATCTTACTCCATCACCGTCCAAGGAGTGACGGACTGCCGTGGGATCTTCACCGATGTTTACATTGGGTGGCCGGGATCTTTCTCCGACGAGAAGGTTTTAGAATCCTCAATCCTGTACAAAAAGGCGGCGGCAGGGCAATTGAGCAACCTCCGGATCGCCGCCAATTCTGGGCTTCCGTTAACGGACTGGATCCTCGTCCCTTACAGCCACCAGAATCTGACGTGGACACAAAATGTGTTTAATGAGAAATTGGAGGAGGTGTTGAAGGTAAGTAAAGAAGCGTTTTGCCGGCTTAAGGGGCGGTGGGCCTGCCTCCAGAAGCGGACTGAGGTGAAACTAATGGAGCTTCCGGCGGTGCTTGGGGCCTGCTGCGTTCTACACAACATATGTGAGATCAATGGAGATGAGATGAGCAAGGATCTGAGGTTTGAGGTTTCTGATGATGAGATTGTTCTGGAGAATAGTGTCAGGTCCGTTGGAGCTTTTCAAGCTAGGGACCAAATTGCACACAAGCTTTTGCACCATGGCCCTGAGAATGCTTTTCTATAGTTGGAGGACTGATTGTGATTTCAAACACTTCATTTTGTTTAGATACATAGCTAGCTATTTCTTACACTTGTAAATGTAAATCCCCTATATTATTACTTCAAGTGACTATATGGAGTGGCAAAAAAAATAAATAATCCGAGAGTAGAATATATGGGTTGTTTAAATTTTTTTTTTTTTTAAATAAATATCATTTAGTTGAATTTTTTGCTTATTTACAAATGTATTTTTAGTGTTCTTAAAAAAATAGATTTAATTTGGAAATGTCAGCTAAATAAAAGCCTTAAAAAATATGTTAATAAAGATCAACACTTTAATCTTTTGTTACGTTTGATTTGAATAGAAATGTAATTCTACCTTGTTTTTTAAGTAGATTGTTAGTAGTGTATGAATTTGCTCGTCAACATAGTTCATATTCTTCTTGAAAATCATTTATGGGAATGCTCTCATATATATATATATAAAATAAATTTTAAAAAGTCCACTTCCAATGAAGTGTAGTAGGCTTAAACAAAATAAAAAGAACTGGACTTGATGTTAATTCCATATCCTCAAAGAGTAGACTGTACTATGTTTTTCAAGACTAATAATAAGTTTAAATATATATATATATATATATATATATATATATATATATATATATATATATATATATATATATAGTATAAAAACATAGTTAAGAAATAAACAAACCATCTAATTCAATGGGCACACTACAAACATATAGATTGCAATAGTATTATTGATTGCAATAGTATTATTTCAAAATTGCAAGAAATCATACAATATGCCATTCAGATACAAATCAAAACATCTCGAAATATTGATTCGATTGATTCGAAATTTCTAGTATTTCCCAAACATTATACTCTAAAGTATAAAAAGTCAGATGCTGATTTAGAACTTGGCCATTTTTTTTTATTTAGAAAACCAGATGTATTATATTTGTAAATAGTTTAGCCGTTCCATCTCTTTATATGTAAGTATGTATGTTAAAACAAAGTTAGGCATATATATATTTTTTTAAAATAAAATAAATGCAAACTACTTGTCATCTCTTGAAGTAAAATTACTATCGGTAAAAAAAGCATATAAGAATTACTGTGTTTTATCCGTTATAGTTAGTTATAATTATTATACGAAAAGGAGTGACACATATAGTATCCAAATCAACCGATCGCCCAACCTGACGACACCAACGAGTGAAAGCCTCAACGACCGAAGTTTCGGTCGAAGTCGTCCCTATCCGAAACACAATTGACACTGAAAAAAAGAGAAGAGATTTTTTTTTTAAATTATATTTTCCAATTTAATTCTCCTTCGCGTCCCTAAACTCTGAGGGTACTTCTGTCATTCCACTGCAGGCCAGTTCATTGCCGATCAAAACACAGAGGGGCGCTTCGTCCTCCATAGCCTCGTACGAACCTTCGATTTGGGGCTTCTCCGGAGAGATCAAAACCCCAAGCTCTGCTGCTACAATCTCCAATCATCAAACCCTAATTGATCTGTTCCGTCAATTCTCTTGCGTGGAATGCTTACACCTATGACCAATCTTTGATTTTCGCAATCTTCGTTGGACTCGGAGCTTGGAATAGCTGCACCTTCACGGGTCCCCGCTTGAGGTAAGACACCCACCATTTGGTGATGCTTATGCTTCGCTAGGGATTTTTTATGTTTGAATTCTTCTTCGCGCGGAGAGCACGCGCGCTTTCTTCAGCGCTGGGTTGTTGTGCATTGTTTGAATTGAACTGGCTTGATTTGCTTGAATATGGAAGCTTCTGGTCAAATTCACTGCTTTTAAACAATTTAGGCAAGTTTGCGACCGAGTGAGTGAGTGTGATATGCTCTAGAGGTTGTGATGCTGGATGACTAGGGTTGAGCAGAGTCTGTGAATTGCTGATTTTATGCCTTTATATTTGGAAAGAGATGCTATCTTACTTACTAGCTAACATCTTTTCCTGGTTATGCACTGTATTTATTGCAAATTTGTCAAACTTCAGTTAAGTTGATCCAGTTTTAGCTAACTACTTGCAGATAAGCTGTTCTGTTATTACTCTTGGAATATCTGTTCGGGCCATATGTGTCAAGAATTACACTTTGGTCATGCACCAGCGTTGCATCAGGATTCATGACGAGGAAGCTCTAAGTGAACTGATGCTATGGCGTCGTCGTCTAGTAAGTTTGATCTGTCCTCAGGAAGCCCTGACAGGCCATTATATAGTTCTGGACAGCGTCCACATGGAGCAAGTTCATTGGACAGATCGGGAAGCTTTCGTGAGAGTATGGATAATTCAGCCTCTTCCTCTCATGGTAACCTGTCAAGAAACAGTTCTTCTGTAGGGCAAGCAGAAGTTCTCAATTTCTTCCAGTGTTTGCCATTTGGGTCAAAACCACTGCCTTTGGACCATAGATCTAATCGCCAAGGGGACTTAAAACGAAATATAGCCGTTGCAATTGGTATATCACCTGATAACTCTCCACCTAATATTTCAAAAGGGAAGTTGGTAGTTCCTCCCTCACAAGAGGATTTAAAACGAGTGAAGCTTGGTCTGCGAGAATGTTCTTCCAAGGCCAGGTAATTTTTCATTTTGGTGTTTTTGTTTTGCTTATGGGTTTCAAATTGGAGATTTATTATTAAGTAGTGAAAATGTGGATTTTTTTTTACAGGGAACGCGTGAGATTGTTTGATGAAGCGTTATGTCTAGTCAACAAGTTCTTCCCAGCTGTTTCTACAAAAAAGAGATCTCGATCAGAAGTGTTTTCTAATGATCGATCTGGTCTGATGTTATCTAGTGATCGTTCAATGCTTGGGCAGGGCCTTGGTAAGGCTGGGTCGCAGTCGCAGAATAACAATATTAGTGCTGGTTTCGAGCATGAGATGCAGAAGTCGGAGGAAAGAATTAAAAGCTCTGTTCCGAGCAAACGTAGAACTTCTTTGGCAGATCTGAAGGTGCTCTATTTAATAACTTTTTTACTTAAACATCGGATCGCTATTTAATTTTCCTTTTGCTCTCTGAGATTATCAAGAGAGTGATTTTTCACTTATGATGATTAACCATATGATATGTCAATGTATCATTGCATGAACAAATTACTTTATTTCTGAAGGTCTCTTTACATCCCTTTACTCTTCAAGTTTATTTTAGGTGTGGTTATTCATTATTGTTCTTTACCTAAAACAGAGTCCATTACATGGATTTCTTATCCAACTGTTATACTAAAATGAATAAATTTCTTACTCTTACACCATTATTCATTTATTCACGTCCTTGTAAAAAAAGTCTAAATTGGTAGTGACGTGAATATTTCCAATTCACTGCATAACCATTTGTTAATCCCCAGATGGCAATTTTTTTTCCCTGTTCTGGATGGGGGTTTTGGCATTTCGTTCTTAATTATTGATCTTGGGCTTAACTTTCGGACACCAGTCTAAGAGATTTTATCTTCGTTGTTTTAGCCCGAAGTACGAGGTCATGGTTCTATGAGGCCTTCTGGGCCTACTGATAGAGACAGGGAATTACCAAAGTTAGCAAATTGTAGTGCCATATCTGATGATAGGGCATTACCAATTGGTGGTGACGGCTGGGAAAAGACCAAAATGAAGAAAAAGCGATCCGTTATAAAACCAGATGCTGCTTCAGCCGCAGTTTCTACAAAACCTATTGATGGTTATCGAGAAACAAAACAAGGAATGCAGCAGAGGTCCATTTCGAATCCCAGAATGAGGTTGAATGGCGAGTCACATGGAATTAGGTATATCTTCTCTGGTAGTTCTTTTCAATATTCAATCCATTAGATCCAATCCCTCATTTAATGATTTTGTACAATTTGCCTATTGTGCCTCTATATAGAGGACTCATTTATGTAATTTTTTGTCAAATGGTGCAGATCGGGGTTTGGAAATGGAGCTATTGGAAATGGAAAAAGTGAGGCGATCCCACAACAGATAGGTTTGTCTTCACGCGCTTCAACCCCTAAGGTTGATGGTGATGCCAATTCGATTATCGGTGATAAGAGGGATAGAGCCATGAATTCTGACAAGGAAAGGGTCAACCTAAGAGCTGTTAATAAGTATGTTTCAGACCTTGCTTGAATATTTGTCTACTTCTTTAATATTTTGTGATCTGCCGAACACATGTCTGCTTGATACAGTTTTTTCTGACATCATTTTGTCTCTTGCCAGGCCAAATTGCCGTGACGAATTCAACTCTTCAAGCCCAACATTGAATCAAAAAAGTAATGCTTCTGTTAGAGGTCCGCGATCAAGTTCAGGTGCAGCACCCAAGATGGTTCCAGTGGCTAATAGAGCCACTCCGCCTCATGATTGGGATGCCACCCATTGTACAACTAGACCTCCTGCTGCTGCTGGAGCAAACAATCGGAAACGCACAGCCTCGGCACGGTCAAGCTCACCACCAACAGTTCCCTATTCTCCTGGTCAACCTCCTAAGAGTAATCGATCTGCAAGGAGGACAAATCTTGGACCATCTCTTTCCAGTAATGATGAGGCATCTCCTTTAGATACAATGTCTGATGCCGTGGGAAATGAAATGGGGTTGGGATTTCCAAAGCGGTTGCTCATCGCTTCACCCAAATTAAAAGGTGACATTCCATATTCTCCCTCTATTTCAGAAGGTGAGGATTCTGTGGGTGTCGAAACTAAGCCTAGAGATAGAATCAAGAAGTCTTATGAAACAGATGAGAAATCTGGTCACCGTATTCAGAAGCCTCCAACTTCATCCTCAAGGAAGACTAAGTTAGCTTCTGGGGAAGGCCATGTTGATGGCATCCGAAAGCAGGGGAGGACGGGACGTGGCTGTACAGCCTCTAGGTCGGCCTTGCCATTGTCACGTGCTAAAGTTGGTCATGAAGAAGCAAAGCAGCTTAGAACTACAAGAACTAGTTCTGAAAAAAATGAAAGGTAATCACTGCTTCTTCAAGTCACATGTTAAAGCTAGTATGTTTTTTTTTTTTTTCCTTTCTATAATGTTAGTTTTACTTATTAGTTTCTTTGACCAATGATGACATGCTCAGTAAGGCTGGACGTCCATCAACTAGGAAACTTTCTGACCGTAAATCTTATGCTAGGCAACGACATACATCCATTAATCTATCAGCAGACTTTCTTGGTAATTCACCGCTTATCATGGGTTTCTGAGTATTGGTACCGATTATTTGTAAAATTATCTCATTCTGGGGTTATTCGTCTCAGTTGGCTCTGATGATGGCCATGAAGAGCTATTAGCTGCTGCAAATGCTGTTGTAAACCCAAGTAAGGCTCTACCAAGATGGTTCTTCTCTTTCTTTTTTCACGAGGTTTACGGAAGCACCTATTATGAAGTTTGACTGATTGGACAATTTGTGCAGCACACGTTTCATCTGAATCCTTCTGGAGGGAAAAAGATCCACTTTTTGGGTTTATATCAGATGTGGATATTGATTATCTGAAGAACCAGGCAAAGAAACTTCTCGTGGCTTCTGCATTTTAGAATATTATTATTATGTTACTTCATTATAAATTTTAACAAGGCCTCATTATTTTCAGGAAAATTTTCTGTCTGCGTCTAGAATGGAGAATCTTGTTCGTGCAGATACCAATGATCAAGGTTCGGTAGCAAGTGTATTGGGGTTGACTGAAGTCGGAGCAGAGGATCAAAGCACGAGTTCCCTCTGTGAAAGATTGCTGGCTTCTTTAATTCCAGATGATGAAGCTGAGTTTTGCATCAATGAAAATGGCGACCCCAAAGTTGATGCATATGGATCGAGGCATGAGGTGGATGGATATGTGGAATCAAATGGCAATGGTTATGATTGTGAGGCAGTTCCAAGCACTGCTCGGAATGGTTGCATGGTAACTGGAGTTCCATCTTACCATGACCATGGAAATGGAAATGACATGGCTAGCATTTTAAGAACAACTGGTTTCGGTTTTGATCGACCCATAAATGGCTTAGTTGCAGAACAAGGATTGATTCCTTGCATGACAAGTCCTGAATCTTCATATGGAAGTATGGATATAAATGAAAAGCTCCTCATGGAGATGAACAGTATTGGGATTTTTCCAGAGGCCTCGGTTAGCTCTCCTTTCTCTCCCATCTTGTTTTTTCTATCCTATCCTATCCTTTTCTTTGCTTGTCCTGTTCTTTGCCCCTCATTAAATCTCCCTCTCTCTTGCAGCCTAAAACCGATCAATTTGAGAGTGGAGGTATTGATGATGAGATCAATAAATTGATGGAGAAGCACCAAGCGCAGGTAAGATAAATGAACCACCAGAAAGTTTTGATATTATGATATAAGCTATAACTATGGGATAATGCTTCAACCTTTGGTGATGTAGGGTTTCCTTATTAGTCCATTTTCCATTACATATAACAAACACAGAAAATTTTCTTCTTTGAATGTGGCGGTTGATGCATTTTATATCTGCTTTTTTTATAGGCATCCAAGACGAAGAGAATGCTAGATAGACTGTTGATGTCTGCTGAGAAGGCAAAAGAGTCTCAAGAGAAGTAAAGCTCTTCTCTTATCTATATACTGTTCTCTTTTCTCTGTGAAGAATTCTTGACAAAGTTTTACCCTCGTCTTTTCCTTTACCCACTTAACATGCTTAACTTTGGATGATCAGGGAGTTCGAACAACTTGCTTTAGATAAGCTTGTGGGATTGGCTTATCAGAAATACATGGTAATTTCTGCTCCAAACTGAGTTGTTTCAGTGCTGTTAAGTCCAAAGCATGAAACTTAGCGCTAAAATTCACATAAAGCAATACTGGCTACTAAATTGCCATGCGTTCGTTAGTTCTGGTTAGAAAAGCTCGTATGCTTTCCCCACTTATTTTCATTGTTCGTGGAAGAACATGAGCAAAAATGCCCCACTTTTCTGTGAATCTATCTAAATAACACTTCTGATTTCAGATGTGCTTTGGCCATGGTGGTAAGAGCTCCAGCAACAAAATGGCAAAGCAAGCAGCCATGGCATTTGTTAAACGCACATTGGAGAGGTGTAAACAGTTTGAAACCACAGGAAGGAGTTGCTTCAGCGAACCCTTATTTAGGGAAATCTTTCAATCAGGATCTTCTCGTCTCAGTCTTGCTCGAGTAGCACATTCTACTGCAGGTCAGTCTACCTATGATGTGCCTACCACATGCTCCTGTATTGCTTTCATCTGATTTTTAAGGTTTTTAAAGAGGGTTCAACGAAATTGGATTGTCTGATTGATTCAGGATTTGGGAAATTGTAAGATTTTATGCTATACAAGAATACTATTGGCGATACAATAAATTAGTACATCATGCTACAATTATAGTGAAAAAAAGTAAATGAAGTTCTATGAATGATTTTAATGTAGAAAGATTGTCTATGGCTCAGTGTTAGTATAATTTCAAAATGATAGTGACATAGTGTTGAAGAATAAAGAAAGAGAAACTTTAAAGGAAACAGTACACTTGTGGTATAGATCTCTATTTTCTAAATGTTAAGGATTATTCGTTAGTGTTAGAACCACCTTTTAATTTGGGCTTATGGTTTAATATATGTGTATAAAAGTAAGATCACGATTCATATCGGGATCTTAAAGATTTGAATACTTAAGTTGGGTTCAGTGGGATTTCACTGGTGTTTAAGGTGGTTAAGATAGCGAGACTTAGTATCTTAATATCAAAAGTGTTATTTCAAGAACGTTTCTGATCCCCAATATGATTGATAGATGCTCCATGTCTTGTTCATACCTTCCAATCTTTCCCAGCAAAGTCCTGTACCCCATTCATAGTTTCAGGATTCAAATCGGGATCCTGAGGACCTTAAGATTTAATAAACTGAGGTCTTACTGTCAGAGACTGTACTGGATTTGAAACATCTAAGGTGGTAAAGATTATGAAATCTAACATCTTGAGGTCAAACTCAGGATTTGAAGAACATTGTTGATTCATAAAAGTCATGCACCCAATTTGGGTCAAAACACATATCAATTTTACCTAACTTCCAATCTTCTACTACTTGCAGATCACATTCCCGAGCAACTCAATGGCACAGAAGATACATGGTTGAATCGTGTCAAAAAGAGGGAACTCTTACTCGACGATGTCATTGGCAGCAGTGGAGTTGGAAACTCAATTGCATCACCATCCGGAATCGGACCTCTAGTTAGTAGTAGCACAAAGGGGAAGAGAAGCGAGAGAGACAGAGAAGGAAAGGGAGTGTTGTCTCGTGCAGGAACCACAAAAAACAGCCGATCATCTGTCTCGAACGCCAAAGGAGAAAGAAAGTCAAAAGCCAAACCAAAGCAGAAAACAACCCAACTGTCTGTTTCAATCAATGGTCTTGTCAGCAGCACCTCCGACCAATCAAAACCACAGGGTTCTGGTCCAAAGTCTGCAACTACTTCAAAGGAGAAGATTGATTATGGGTTGGATCCATTAGAAGAACCTCTTGATTTCTCACAGTTGCAGCTGCCTGGGATGGATGTTCTTGGGTCCAATGATTTGGGGGGACAAGGAGAGGATCTTACCTCGTGGCTGAACATGGTTGACGATGATAATTTACAGGACCATGATGATTTCTTAGGGTTGGATGGGTTGGAGATTCCAATGGATGACCTTTCGGACTTAAACATGATGGTTTGAAGAAATTGAAGGTATTTGCTCTTCTTCTTCATCTTCTTCTGCTGTATAGTTTCCCTGTTTATTGATCATACAGTGTTGACAAAACGATACACAGAAGATAACACCCGTTTCAGACGGGTGCAATGAGGGTCAACAATTAATTAGGTTATATAATATTATGATGATGATGATTATATAGAAGATAGATTCTTTTGTAGCCGAGAAGTTGATGATTTTGAGGATGTTTCTTTTTCTTTTTTCGGGGGTTTTGTCTGTGTATTGCTAAGAAGATGGTGATTTTCGAAGGTAGAGAAGATCTCTCTTTGTGTTATGTCATAAGTTAGTTGTGTCTGTCTTTGTAGCAAAGGGCTCTCAGTCCAGTCCTGTCCAGTCAGCAAAATAGATAGTGTACCATTGTCATGTCTCTCTTGTACATACATTTTATCTTCTTCAGAATAATAAGGAAATAACGCCTTTCTGTCTTGTTCTTCCTGCTGCTGCGGTTATGTCTGGTTTTTCTGTTATAATAATATATTGGTTGGAGGTGAAGAGAAGTACATGATGTCGTTTTTTTCTATTGAAAAGATACCAATATCACAGAAAAGAACCCTTTGCTTAGCTTGCTTGCTTGCTATTGGAGAACCCCCGCTTCTGAAGAAGCAACATCAACACTCATAACGTATTGGCACGTCTTGGGGCTCGATTGGAACAGTTGAAAAAGTTTTTTTTTTTTGGCCAAAAATTGAAAAATGAATATATATATATATATATGTTACTTTTGGGCGATTTTAATGAAAAAATACGTGTGGCGTAGCATGATTTGTTTCATACAGGAAAAACGAATATTAAGGTTGGTTTCGAGTAATTTTTGTATATAGAAAATGTTACAATATATTAAAGGGTTAAGAACACAATAGGGGCCTGAATGTTTGCTCATGTTGCCAAAAGGGGTCTGAATTGAAAAAACGTATTATTAAAGGCCTGAATTTTGAGTTTTGTGTTTTTTCAAGTCTCCGTCCAAATTTTCTGTTAAATCTAACAGAATTACGTGAAAACACAAAAAATACCATTTTGTAATTATTATACAATTTATCAATTTAATTAATAAAATGTGAAATGTCTAAAATACCCCTACACACTAATTATGCCCTTAAGGCCACCACGCTCCGGCCACCGCCCGGCGACCACCACCCGGCTCCGGCGACCACCACCGGCCTCCGATCGGAGCCAAAAAAAGCTCCGATCGGGGCCACAGGGCTCCGATCGGGAGCCACAGAGCTCCGATCTGGAGCCCTGTGGCTCCGATCAGAGTTTTTTTGCTCCGACCGGAGCTTTTTTTGCTCCGACCGGAGCTTTTTTAGCTCCGATCGGAGCTTTTCGGTGGTCGCCGGAGGTCGGTGGTGGTCGCCCGAGGTCGGTGGTGGTCGCCGGAGGTCGGTGATGGTCGCCGGTGGCAGTCGCCGGAGTCGGGGTGGTGGTGGTCGCCGGAGCTGTGGTGGCTTAAAGGGTATTTTCGTCATTTTAGGTCAAACATATGAGAGACACACTTTGGTCAAAGGGCATTTTCGGGTTTTCAAGTTATTTTTGGTCACATGCCAAGCATGTGACCACTTTCCGTCACTTTTAACATAAAAAATAGACGGAGACCTCAATTATACACAGAACTCAAAATTCAGGCCCTTAATAATACGTTTTTTCAATTCAGACTCCTTTTGGCAACATGGGCAAACATTCAGGCCCCTATTGTGTTCTTAACCCTATATTAAATGGTTAAGAACATATGAAAGGTCTGAACTATCACCCATGTTAATGGAAGAGGTCTGAAATTTAAAAAGTTAATAATAGAGGTCTGAAATTTCAATTTTGTTGATTTGAGGTTTTCCGTCCATTTTGAGGGTTAAATTTAACAGAATTGTGTGAAATGACATTTTTGCCCCTTTAATATTTTGTTTTATTTAACATCTTATTTAAGAAAATGTGAAATGACAATTTTACCCCTAAAGTCAAACTAAAGCCACCCAACTCCGGCCACCGCCACCCGACTCCGGCCACCACCACCCGACTCCGGCGACCACCATCTCGACTCCGACGACCACCACCTCGGCTCCGGCGACCCGACTCCGGCCACCACATCAGCAAAAAAGCACCGATCGGGGCCTAAAAGCTCCGATCGGGGCCAAAAAGCTCCGATCGGGGCCAAAAAAGCTCCGATCGGAGCAAAAAATGCTCCGATCGGAGCCAAAAAGCTCCGATCGGAGCTCAATCGGGGCCGGTGGCTCCGATCGGAGCCCAATCGGGGCCGGTGGCTCCGATTTTGGCCCAATCGGAGCCTTGGTGGTGGTCGCCGGAGTACGGTGGTGGTCGCCGGAGTACGATTGGTGGTCGCCGGAGTACGATTGGTGGTCGCCGGAGTACCGTGGTGGCTTCAAGGGCATTTTGGTCTTTTCACTCCAAGCATGTGACCAACTTCCGTTAGTTTTAACGGAAAAAACTAATGGAGACTGCTGTTATCAACAAAATTGAAATTTCAGACCTCTGTTATTAACTTTTTAAATTTCAGACCTCTCCCGTTAACATGGGTGATAGTTCAGACCTTTCATAGGTTCTTAACCCTATATTAAAATTAGTGCGAGGGCGAATTTTGAGCATTTTTGAGTTGGTTCCGCTATATATACATTGAGATAGCTCAAAATGCACTACTATATGCATTACAAGAAAGTACATGCACTACACATGCATAAATACTTTGTACCTCACCTTGATACTGTTTTGAAGATGAAATTGGATGGATTCAATTAGATTAAATTACCAGACAAACAAAAGATTGGTGGCGAAGCTTAATACAGTTTTATTGTAGGAAATTTATGATGAAATGATCAATACCAGTGAATTATAATACAAGTTTTAAAATTATTCCACAATAACTAATGACTATAATTCTTGAAATATATATATATATATATATATATATATATATATATATATATATTAAAAAATCTAATTAGGCTTAACTATTAGATTGCTAGCTCTAGTTTGGACCGTCGAACAAATTGTTAGGTGGAGTTTTTTATTTTGAAAATTTTGTTAGCTCGAGTTTCATATGAGTACAAATGATCCAGATCACATATTCTACTCTTTCCGTACCAGATCATGCCTAGCCGCTGTGATCTTGATGTGTATTAGTGTAATTAAATTTGTAGTTTTTTTATACTAAAAATGTATTGAAATTTGTGAATTCAAAAAAGAAAATACTAAATCTAAGAACACATATCAAGATCTTAATAGTGAGGCACGATCTGAGATAGAAAGAGTGTGACAGGTGATCTGAATCCGAGTACAAATTGCCAGCTCCGTTAGAATTTCCTTCTAATTCAAACGCAATGGGTCACATGCACATCATGTGACAGAAAAAACATGAGAAATCGCTAACTGATGTTTGTGTAGTCGAATAAATTGTTAGCTGATGTTTGGGCATCCGAAGAGATTACTACAGATTTTCTTCATCACAACTCCACTATATGACCAATTTTGTCCAAATTAGATGAAAAATTAAAGCTAATAATAATACACATGTTTGAACATAAAATTTTATTAGTAATAAAATTTACAGTTACCCCAAAGAGAAAAGTCAAAACACGCGGTCAATTATATTACTTAAAGACTGCAAATAATAATAAATTAATAAAAGGCGTTCTTCTTCTTCTTCTTCGTCGCCTTGGCCCTTGGTTGCGACCAGTCTTTCAGTCTTCACCAAGGCAAGGCAACCAGTCAGTGTTCAACTATTAATTTCCATTTCTTTTTGGTTTTATATATTCTCTGTTTCTCCGATCTGCGTCGGATTAATAGTTTATATCCACAGATTCTCTGATTCTGCAACCTCAACACGCGCTTCTGTGTACGATCCATCCACCATGAAGAAAGGAATCGTAGGCCTCAATCTCAAGCTCTCTCTTCCTCCTGCAGAGGAAGTCTCCAAATTCCTGTAACTCTCTCTCTTTCTCTGTCATCTGTAATTCTGAACAGTAGTTAGTAGTGATGGATGTGATGCTTACTGATTCATACGCGGCTACTCGAGTTAATTGAGGCATTTTTTTGTTTTGTCTCGTTAGCTTGTAAATTCCACTTTCATGTCATTGTGAATATGAATTTGAGCTTATACATTCTGTATCAATTCGCGATTGCTTTAGCTAATTGAGGTAGTGAATGTCTTCCAGAACTCAAAGCGGGACCTTCATGGATGGGGATCTGCTCGTCAATAGGGATGGAGTTCGACTTGTCTCTCAGAGTAGCACTGAGGCGGTGAGATTGTTTACTTTGATTTTGATTGAATGATTTTGGACAGTTAGCCATTCTTAGTAATTTTTCATCTCCAGTGCGTTGTTACATTTTCTCAAAGATAATGGACAACTCGACATGGTATTCTGTGAGGGACAATATGCAGTTAGTTGTGAAAACACAAAATTTCCTTTTATCCATGTTTTTCTTTTCTATGCTTTAGTATTACGGATGAAATACGTCGAGCGTGTTTCTGGAGATATAGTATTACAAATGAAATACGTTGAACGTGTTTCTGGAGATGTCATTTAAGAATGCTAGGTTGATACTAGGTTAACATTTACCACCAACTTATAATCATTCTTGACATTTATATTTATCTGAAAGTTCAGTAATGTGGTAGTTATCAATGGTAGAATGTTGCTGTTTTTTTTTTTTCTTTATTTAAAAAAAGATAGGCATAGTGTTTCTCTTATTTTTTTCCACGAAAAGAAAAGAAACACTCCTTTATCCATTAAAAAAAAAGGATAGAGTTGGAGGTAAAACTAGGGAAAGGTAGTGTTGGTTGCACCTCACTGTTGATTTGACCACAGCCAGAGTTAGGACAACTAAAAACTGCTTCACTTGAATATATGAGATAATCCCTACTTGGTGAGGTTGCATATTTATGTGTGCTGAAAGTGCTACTATACCTATACATCGTCTGTAAGTTGGCCTATTTAGCTTCCAAAATCGATTTGAACATTAATCTGCTGAAATCCTCAGTATGCTGTCTCTTTTAGTCGTGTGGAGCAAGTGGAGACTTTTTAATCTGTTATCCTTTACTGATAGCAGTTTTCAAGTATCATTAATATGTGTTTCTATAGATCTCTTGATTGTTCCTAATCATGTAAGGTCTCTTTCAGGCACCACCGATCAAGCCTTCAGACGACAACCAAATGAGTTTAGCAGATATAGATACAATTAAAGTAATTGGAAAAGGAAATGGTGGAACCGTGCAGTTGGTGCAACACAAATGGACTGGCCAGTTTTTTGCCTTAAAGGTGTGTTACCTGCATTCATATTTAAATGATTTCAGACTTATCAGGATTCCATAATGATAATACCTTGTTGATTCTCATGGTGAGTAGCCATTCTGGTGTTATTAGGATTTTAAGGCATTTCATGCCCCTGCTATTCACTAATGACTCTGACAGCATACTTGTTGTAGTGTTTTATAATACTTTGTGTTTTGCTGTCTCTAGACGTACAATACCAAATCTTTGTCACTGGATAAGCATGTTTTTTTGGCTCTACCTAGGTCATTCAAATGAACATTGAGGAGTCCGCTCGCAAGCAGATTGCACAGGAGCTAAAAATTAACCAGTCATCACAATGCCCATATATTGTTGTGTGTTACCAGTCATTCTATGAAAATGGCTCCATTTCTATTATCTTGGAGTACATGGATGGAGGATCGCTTGCAGATTTTCTGAGAAGTGTCAAATCTATCCCAGAACCGTACCTTGCTTCAGTCTGTAAACAGGTATGAATTCTGCAGAGCTTAATACCGTATGGTGTTCAATGATTTCGTACAGAGAACATAAATCCTGGGAAAATTCTAGGTGCTCAATGGTTTGCTGTACTTGCATCATGAAAGACACATCATCCACCGAGACATGAAGCCTTCAAATTTGCTGATAAATCATCAAGGAGAAGTCAAAATTACAGATTTTGGTGTTAGCGCAATAATGGCAACAACATCTGGACAGGCAAATACCTTTGTTGGCACATACAACTATATGTCTGTAAGTAGTTTCTCGGCATCGTGATCTTGTTCTTCCCTAATTCTATCCTGGAGCATTCAAAATTGTGATTATTGTGCTTCTGGATTCTGTAGCCTGAGAGGATAATTGGAAGCAAATACAGTTACAAGAGTGACATTTGGAGCTTAGGGTTAATATTACTGGAGTGTGCAACGGGTCGATTCCCATACGTGCCTCCAGAGCAAGGAGAAGGGTGGACCAACTTTTACGAGCTTATGGAAGCCATTGTTGATGGACCACCTCCTGCTGCCCCTTCGGATCAGTTTTCTCCTGAGTTCTGCTCATTTATAGCAGCATGGTAAACCATAGTACTTCAGTCATATCATTTCATTACATTCCAATTCTGCTTATTTGATCAATTCAATTTACGCTGTGTACCTTCTAGTTTAACCATGTTTTATTTACATGTCCATATCCCTTTCTTCATGGTTAGACTTCTGATTGAATCTCTTCTTCCAGTGTTCAAAAGGACCCGAAGGATAGACATTCTTTCTGCAAATGAACTCTTGGTACACTATCATCATTTCTTGCTCTTCTGCAACCAACAAATATCTGGCCTCATT
The DNA here is from genome assembly GCA_036873135.1 of Clarkia xantiana subsp. parviflora. Classification (NCBI taxonomy): domain Eukaryota; kingdom Viridiplantae; phylum Streptophyta; class Magnoliopsida; order Myrtales; family Onagraceae; genus Clarkia; species Clarkia xantiana. Next base: position 22,905,173 of record JAPTYO010000014.1, read on the forward strand.
AACCGACCCGTTTCCATTCTTTTGACGTGTTTACAGAATCATCCTTTCATCAGCATGTACGAGGATCTGAGTGTGGATCTTGCTTCGTACTTCAGAAATGCGGGTTCTCCACTTGCAACATTTTAACATGATCATATATGTGGTATGTCTGAAACCCTTGAGCTGAAATATGTCTATTTGATCAACCCTTACAATTACTTTGTCCCATTCTTGGTGTTTTCAGTCTCGGAATCTAGACCCTATATTACCTCCACAAGTTTGAGATTAGTGGAAGGTTGGAAATGGAAGAATTCCGTAGAGCATATTATAAACACAAGCAAGGCGATCAAACACCAAAGGGCGGTAGTAGTGTTGGTTTCTAGGGGAGTTCTAAACCCGACCAAGTGATTTTTGTTTTCCGCAGAGTCTTTTGATGCTCGATTCGATTCGATTCAACAAGTTATTGGAACTGAATGAACTCTTGTTGTTATAATTGATATGGTTTGTGTGATGGAACTCTTGTGGTGCTATTCGAAGTAACAATTTGTTATTTGTGACATCTTCGGTTGTATTGACATTATTTCGCTTAAATTAAAATAAAAAATAAAAAATTGGAATGAACATAACGTACAATTTGTTATTTGTAACATCTTCGGTTGTATTTATGGTATTAGTAGAGACACAAAGTAATGACCTTGTTTCGCTTAAATTAAAAAAAAATAAAAATAGAATGAACCTGACGTGAATCGAACACGCAACCTTCTGATCTGGAGTCAGACGCGCTACCATTGCGCCAGAGATCCAGTGATGAAACATTTATGTTTTATTATTATTTAAATATGTCTGTTTTTATCAGCTATTTGGACTGACAATCAGTTTATGCGACTCCAATCGAGTGTTCGTCTTCTGCTCAGTTTCTGAGTGTAATTGAGAAGACCTTCTGCGTTTCCAAGCTGAATTCGAGCTTCAAGAAGAAGGTAAGGGAATTCTCAATCCTTCTCTCCTCAGCTCCTGCTCGTCCCTTCTCAGGTTTCTCCACTTAGTCTTTCTGCATTTTTCTGTATCATACGATGCTGAATTTTGTTGCGATCGCTGATTCTGCTGCGGATTTGATCAGTTGATTCTGAGTTTGGTGAAAAATTTATGGAATTCTGTTAAATCAGTAAGATTTTGGTTCCTATTAGGAAGCAGCTTGGATCCGTTTTCTATTGAGCTAGAACTTGATTCATTTAAGATTTTTATTGCTGAAGTTATAGTCGATGCACCAATCCTTGAGAATATTCTTTAATTGTTTTGTTTCGCAGCTTTAACAATCGCCAAAATCTCATTTATTGTGTTCATCAGCTTCCTGGCAATCTGAAAAAGCCCTAGTGAAACTCTCTGCTTGTAAAGTCGCACCAACCTGATTTGATTTATTCACTGAATATGTTTCAGTGTTTATCGATTGCACCTTAGAGAACTCATCATCTTCTGTAAAAAAAAAAAACGATGTGACTGAAAGCTTTTGGATTTGTTGTTTATATATATTAACTGAAAACTTTCCCCAAAAAAATGATAGAATTGAAAAGCTTTGGTTTATATTGTTCTGTTTTTACATCTTAATGAATGAGGATTATGATACACGAAAATGCAATAATACTTTACTGTCAACACCAGGAACAGAAATTTATATGGATGAAGTGAAGGATTCGAGGAAGCCCCTTGACTTGTTGGTACCTTCAACTTCCGACAAGCAACTATGGAAGCCATTAGCCCGACATCTACCTCTATTAAAAGGTATCCTTAAGAACCAATCAGATACCCTTCAGCATCATATTCTTCAATTTGTTGTGCTATCGTAGAAACTGCGAGCTTTCTTTCTAGATCTTGTAAAGCGGAAGAGATCACACTGATAAGTAACACTCAGTAAGTGTAGAAGGCGAACCCAAGCTGATACTTCACTGATTTTATCTTGTATTGGAGAACTTCTCTTATACAGTTAGTACATAAGTCAGTGCCCATCCGTTCCATCTCCATTGTTGTGTTTTCTCTGTTCTTGCAGAAAGGATCAATCTTGACCTGACTAGTGACTATATATATGGCCACAACAATTGACGTTTGTTTTGCTATTATTCATTCAGCTGTGAGAAACATTTGGATCAAAACCACACAAGTGGCTCGAGCAGAGTTCGGAAAGGTCAAGTATATCCACATTAAAGATGAAGAGGACTGTAGACTTAGCATATATGATCGGCCGCTTCCATGTTTTGGTTGTGGGGTTGGTTGGTTTTCGTAAGCTCCTCAACTATATTACTGTCTTCTGATATGTTATTTTCTCTCTTCTAAGCTGCTTACCACTGACCTATTATTAACTCTCTTTTGAATTCTTCAGGCTTCTTTTAGGGTTCGCATGCCCGCTGTTATGGTACTACGCAACAATTCTGTATTTTGGGAACTACTACCGCAGAGATCCAAGGGAACGTGCTGGTCTTGCTGCCTCTGCTATTGCTGTAACTCTCTCTCTCTCTCTGAGAACCAGAAGTATCGATAAATATGAAGTTATGAACATGATATGTTTTTTGTGCAGGCAATGGTGTGCTCGGTCGGGCTACTGATAGTACTAGCTTTTGTCCTACTTGGTAGATCCAGTAATAGTCTCTCCTGATGCCAAGTTGAAGGGGGTTATATATATATACTTGTAGATGATGCATTCATTCCCTTTATAACAATTAAGTGCATTCGATTGACTTGGTTGCTCATAAGTTTATACAATGGCATTGACCGCAGAGGCATTATATTTCCAACTTCGTTTTGGTTGAGTGAAGACGTGTAATTTCAAGTGTAGAGAGGTATGCAAAACTACTGCCTATTTGGTAATTTCAAACTCCTGATATTTAATTAGGATTCGGAATGTTGATATTTGGCCCCATGAATTACTGAAAGTTAATAGATAAGCCTCATCAAACAAACCTCTGTTTGCAAAACAAAAAGTTGAAGAACACAATGAATGAATTTGATAAAGATAAGCATGATGATGGAGATCACATAAAGATAAGCCTCATCAATTGATTTCTTCTAATTCTCAAAAGACTAGTTTTTGCACTGCACACCGAACTACTACATAAATGAAGAGAATGGCTGGCTGTATCAGTGCAACACCCAAATGTAGAGGCAAAAATTGGGTAAAACTTCCTCCCACTTGATTCTTTGAATTTCAGTTCTTCTTGACGAGCAGGACATACTTGCCATCGATTGTAAACTTAGAGCTAGAGTCAATCTGCACAAGAAGAATAACTAATTAATGCTATCACTTTACTACAGAGAAAAGAATGGCTGTCTCAGAGTTGGAGGGTACTTACCTTTTGTTGAAGGGTATCATCTAATGTTGATTCATCAACCTCGCCACCTGATTCTTTTATCGATTTTGCAACTTGTTTTCTCAATTTCTTCATCTTCATTGATCCATCAGGATTCTGCTACAATAAATAAGAGTTTGTTTTTCAATAAACAACTATGAAATGGTTAAATGCCAAATTACTAGCTTAACTTGTTGTAGCTGATGTTCAGGTTGCTCCTATTTGCTTTTGGCAACATTTTGCTGGCTAAACTAATATGTTAGTGTAATTTACTGGTTCCGTCCATTTTCAGGATGTAAATTCCCTAGGTACCCATACATGTTGTCCAGTCAAGCGTCACGTATACATTCCGTTCGCTAAAAAGATCAGCTAGCCACCAGCCACAAGCTCAGCTAGAATTTGGTCACTAACCCATTATGAATACGAAAATACCCAAAAGTCGAGGACAGGACATACCGCTTTCAGGGTTGATTTTATCAGCTTCTTCCAGTTCACTTTCTTCCCCGCCTTATCAGATTGGATAACTTCTCCATTCCCAACTTCACCACCTTCGTGCCCTTTTTGCTTCTTCATATCATCATTTTCTGATCCTTCTCTCTTTCTCTTATTGGTTTCGGACAGATTTCCATTATCTGCATCTGACTTGCCATTGAGAGTCCCAGTTTCAGTTGAATGTTGCGTCTTCTGCTCCTCAAGGTTTGAGGCGTTACCAAGTGGAGGCTTTTCAGTAGAGGCAGCTGTTTGAGGAGTAGATTGCTCTGCTTGCTGAGATCTGAGGACAGCTCGGGCTTTGGCCTTGTGTTTCTTGCCTTCTGCATGAAGAAGCAGTGCCTGCTCACTCGTCGCCTTGGTATTGCAAAGACTGCAGCAAATAGAAAATTGTTTAGTAATATAAAAAGACCACTTTAACCAAGCAAATAAAAAGAAAAAAGATCACTTAATATTAGCAAATTAAAAATACAATCTGAAAATACTTCGAGACCAAAATGGAATCTTAGGCTCAAATTTTTTGGCAAAGTTTCTGAGACTTTGCCCCTTAAAAATTGTGGAAAGGACGTAATCTATGTCAATGAATATGAATGGAACATGACTCCTCATCGGCTACTAGACAAAAATAAGTCCCAGTTACACTCCCTACTAGAGAAAACCAATGTTGTCAAAGGCTTAAGGCATTCTAAGACTGAATATTGCCTCAAATTTAAGGCGGCAACGAGGCGATCACTTCATTGAAAGAGACGAACTTAGTTAAAGTGCTGAACATCTATGTAAATACCATATGTAAAATACTCGAAACGGAAGTTCTAATTGTATAGAAAGGAGATATTTTAGTTTGACAAAATTAATGTAGTAGACTATTCACTCTTAACTAGTTAGAGTTAGCCAACTTATACCCAAAACACTAAGCAAGTAAGCAACTAGCAATCAATGAATTTTTTATTCTTAGGGAATCTACTAGCAGTCTAACTCTAACAAACCAAATTACCCAGATTAAGTAAGCAACCTTTCTGTGAAGAAAAGAGACTATAGAGAACTCTTTCTTGGATAGAAAGAGAGCTGTGGTAGAAAAAGAAACGCCGTAGAAGGGAAGACTCTTGCTAATTTTATTATATTATAAATTTCTAATTATTTTAACCCTAAAAACTAATTGGTTGGGCCCGGAACCAAGTAAAAAAACAAAAAAACTACTGAGGGGCTCCTCAGATCTGTTTGAGGCGAGAAGCCTTTATCTCGCCTCGCCTTTGACAACATTGGAGAAAACTTTAGTGCAGAGAGAGATTACCCAACCACAATAAAACAAGAAGCAGTTGTTGTTCTAATTCAGCTAGAAATTGGTAGATTTAGTGGGATTAACAGCTAGAGTGAGTGGCCAAAAAAAAAACAGCTAAAGTGGATAGAAGACGAAGTTAAGAGGTCATACCTACAAAACCATGGTGGACGATTTGATAGTCCAACCCTTATATCAAAACCAGGCAGTTCCTCCTTGTTCGGTTTACCAGGTGTGGCATTTGGAACTTTACCTTGGACGCCTTTGGGACCATATTTTTCCTGATCAATAAAAGATCCATCATATCAAGCAGTGCACAAATTCAGAAAAAGTAGAGCACGATAGTTAGCCAATCTGCATATCTCTGTCAATTGGAAAAGAAGTATTTACAGGTTGAGAACGATATAATGATGATGAACAGATAAACATAAATCTACGTAATATCCGTTACTAGATAGTAGATTGAAGCTTATTCTGTTATAGTGACTGCTAATGTGAAATCAGGGCAGACCAAGACACAAACACATGTGACCAGAGTATCAATCTAAACTGTCAAAAATGGGAAGAAAACGCAATTCAGTTCACGTGAATAACCCTGAATAATCAACACAATCAATGAATTTATCCAACGCACCAAACTTGGTAATAAATCTGTATTAACATTGAAACAAAGAGGCACCAGAACGCCACTAATTTTTAAGCTCAATTCTACCAAAATCTAGAACTTTTTTCAACATGAAATACAGAAATGAAAGAAAATGAACCTGATAGACGCAAATGAAGAACGTACCGCCTCGGAGATGCACTGATTGTGACCCTGAACACTCTGCTGGCTAAATGTCTCTCCGCAATCGATGCACGATAGCTGCATAAATCGCCGAAACACATCAAACATAAAAAGAAGGAACTCATCAAATGAAGAAGAGATCGCCGTCGCGGAAGATGAACAGAGGGAAGGTAGCTCAGCCGAGGCGGTACCTTAAAGGCAGAGCACATTCTGAAGTGATTGGGCAGCTTCGGCTTCTTGAGGTTCTCTCCACAGTCCTCACACTGAAACCACACCATTTCTCCTCTGAAATTAGTCAGTCTACTCTACTGGAGAGGAAACGAGAGAGTAGAGGAGAGGGAGCTGTGGGTTTTAGTTTTAGCTGCCTCTAGGGTTTTGCTTTTACGCAAGTCAGGTGTGGAGCATGCTAAGAGCCTAAGAGTCCTTAATTAGACAGATGAGTAGTGCTGGGCATGGTTCGGTTCTTGGCCGAACCGGTTTAGAACCGAACCGGAATCAGATTTTAGGTTCAGTTGGTTCTCTGTACTAGGTAAGAATCGAAGCAGATTTTAGGTTCTAGAACCGAACCATAGGAGAATTGGTTTTGAATCGGTTCGAACAGGTTTTGAACCTTTTTTTTCATTTTTTTTAACTAAAATTCAAAATATACACCTTTTTTTTTTTTACTAAAATTCAAAATATACAGCCAATATAGAACTATTCCTGAGTTAAGTTTCGAGTTCAAAACTAAACTCAATTGATTGTAGAACTGATATGAGCTAACATAATATATAATAACTATATATAAGTAAACAAACCTGCTACGACCACCTATATATTTAATATGAACCAAATCCAAATAGTGAAGGATCTACCCTATGGGTGTAAACGATTCAAGCTACTCGTGGCTTCTCGAGATCGGTTTGGTCGATATTCAAATTCGACTCGCTAAATTTCGAGTCGAGTTGAACTTTTTCTGATACCGAGTCGAGTTCGAGTTCACTTATACTCGACTCGAGAGGCTCGCGAGCCTAATCGAGCTTTTTTGTTTTGCCTATTCGAGTCGAGTCGAGTTCGAGTTTGAGTTTTTCGAGTTTCACGTAATAATATTATATATGTATATATTGAGTCGAGGAAGAGTTCGACCTCGAGATAAGGTGCACCATTTATAATTTAATTTAATTTTTAACCTTATCGAGCCGAACTCGAACATGTCAAGTATGACACTGAGTCGAGCTCGAGCTTGAAAAATTAAGGCTCGGTTGAGTTCGAGCTCGAGTAAACTGAGTCGAGTCGAGCTTGCCGGATACTCGGCTTGCTTATAGCCCTTTAATCTACCAAAAAAAATGAAGATGCAAGAGTGTGTTACTATTTAACAATTTAGGCATTATGTAAAAAAGTGGTTCTGAAAAATGGTTCAAAACCGGTTCAGAACCTGTTTTGAACCAGTTGAAAACCGCTCCATATATTCCTTATCAAAACCGAACAATTTAAAAACCGGTTCAGTCAGAACCGGTTTGTATTAGTTCGGTTCCGGTTCAGTTCGCCCGAACCGGTTTTTATGCCCAGCCCTACAAATGAGCTGGATTTTTCACTATTGTCCCTAGTCCTACTCCTATCCATAAGTTAAACATTTGAAAAAAAATCTCTACTTGGTCGGAACTTTCAAATTCGGGACGGGATAGAGAGAACCCTAATTTACACCTAACATTGAAAATAAACATTAATATATTTAAATCAAAATACAAATTAAAGTTCAAACATTCATGTTCACGAACACATACATCAAATTCACGAAAACATACATTGAATTCACGAACACATTCATCAAGTTCACACACATAGATCAAGTTCAACAACATTAACACTAGCAATACTTACTACTTACTAGTTATAGTTTACATGTTTATTTTATTTTATATTCCTTTAGTTTAAGTATAATTAGATTATTTAAGTTGTAAAATGTTGAATTGGGGTAAATAACTAGGGACATTCGAGACTTTTTGAAAAAAGCTCAAGCTCAAGCCCGAGCCCGAGCTCTAGTTGGGAGTAAAAGTTCATCCCATACGGACTCGGGTCCAATTTCGAGGCGGACTCGGGCGGATTTCTCGGGAATTCAGGTTTGTCGGGATTTATGCTCCGCCCTAGTCTGATGGCCTGTAAAAAAAATTATATCCCAGAAGCCATGGCGTAGTTTTTATTTTTAGAAGAGCATCACAATGGTATTAAACTAATTAAATGTGAGTCCAGTATTTTTTTTAATGCGTAAAGTGTATAATTACATATTATAATAATGATTTTACGTAGCATTCCTTAAAAGTGAGACTCACTTATTTTAATATAACATATTCATTAAATTTAAGGAATCACTATGTATTACATAATAATATTTTTATTATAAATTAATTCATTTTATAATTAATGAATTTATCTTATTGGTAGTTGTTGAAAACTTTAATAATAAAATATATTGGGAAAACAACATAAATGGTCCCCGAACTTTATACATTTTTCTATATATGTCCTTGAACTTTAATTTTTTCTATTGAGGTACTTGAATTCGTCAAATTCATTCTGTTATAGTCCCGTCGATAATTTTTTTTTTTTGTTAATTGTGGTGATTAGATGCTGACTAAGCAAAAAATATTGACATGGATAAGCTGGTGTGTCATTGTTTATGGTCACATCATGTTTGGTGCCTTTCAGTTTCATGTTCTTTTGTTTTTGTTTTTTTAAATTTATTTATTTATTTTCTAATTATTGATATATACTAAAAAAATATGATGTGACCCTAAACATGTCATTTCGGCTTGTCTATGTTATCAATTTTTCGTCTAATTAGCGCTTTATCACCACGATTAATAATAAAATTTAACAGCAGGACTATAACAGAATGTGTTTATGAGTTCAAGTACCTCAATAGAAAAATTTAAAGTTCAAGGATATAGATAGAAAAATGTGTAAAGTTCGATGACCATTTATGTTGTTTTTCCAAATATATTTAAAGGAGTTAAAAAGTATGAAAAAAGATGCATTATGTTTGTTCAAAATATTTTTAAATATAACATGTTTTTTGTCATTTGTTTTAAATGTAATACGTTTGAAAAAGGTTGTTTTAGATGAAAAATTACATATTATGTTAAATGGTTGTTAACTGAACTCATGTGTCGTGCACATGTGCTTTAAGTAAATATTTTAAAAAAGAAGTTCTCAAATTGCCCCTTATGTGACTACCTTCACTCCTAATTTAGTTATGTCAGGAAATACTTGAGAAGAAGAGATCCCTTGAGATGAAGTGAGAACTGAATAGAGATGACAGATGGAAAGCTTCCTACAACACCGACGACAAACGAAGGACTACTTATCCAACCGAATGAAAAGACGAAGAGCATAAAAGAGATCTTTGTTAGCATATGGTGACGTGGCGCCGTAAATGGTAGCCCGTTAATATTAAAGATATTACCTAAGATAATTGGGTAAATGTCACATTAAGTTAATTGAACGTGTTTTTATTATTAAGAATAACAGTACGTTCATAAAATGAGTTATTTATCGAAATCAACTTATCCCTTATCTAAAGAATGTGTTAGTTGATTAAAAGGTGTTAAATAGGGACTTGCTAGGATCATTTAAAAGCAACCATGCAAAATAAAAAAATTAAAATCTGTTCATTGTAAAATAAAACGGTTTTCCGATATTTGCCAACCCGATTTTATTATTTAACGCCGTCAAATATTTGCCCAGGTAAGTGTAGCACCGTAGTCAAAGTTTGTACGGTATAACCCTAAATAGTTTTACGATCCCGCTCTTCTTCATTTTTCCGCTGGGACTTCTGCCGCTGCTCACATTCGTTTCTCCGGTCGCAGCCTTCCTCCGGCCGCCTTCCGCCGCTGCTCGAGTTCCCCCGGTCGGCTTCCGCTGATGCTCGCGTTCCTCCGGTCGCCTTCCGCCTTCCCGCTGGTTGCCTTTCCGGTCTTAGCACTTCCGCTGGTAGCCTTCCGGTGTTAGCTTTGCCGTAGTGTTACAATCCCGCTCTCCTTTGTACGAACCCACCGAGACAATTCTGCACAAGCGCCGTTCTAGCCAAGAGATCCGAAGCTGAAACAGGTACGCAACATTGACTCTGACATTCCATCCTTGGATTTCTCATTATGTTCATTCCATTAAAATCTTTGGAATTTTTAAATTACATTGCCAATTCGTTGATTAAGAGTACGGGATTTGTGTACTTTTTTTCGTCGATTCCGGTACATCAGAAGTGAACGAAATTGATTACTGTTTCCTGAATGTGTATATATGCTGTCAAAGCGTTTGCAAGTGATTATACATCATAGTTTGAAGATTTCAAACTCAGATCATCTCGGTTTCCTTGATTGCTACAGTAACTTTTTGATTCGGCAAACCCACAGACCACAGTAGAACTCAACTGATAGACTTAGTTGCATGTGATTTTTGTTTTGCGCCAAAGAAGACAAGAAGTCCAAAGGACTTCCTTTTAATCCCTATGGGGATTGCTAGGAGAGCCCCTGCTACTGAAAACATCCAAGTTCCCAATGCACTGCAAAAGATAACACGCGAATTGAAGAGAAAGTAAGAAAAGTAGAATTCACATAACACATAAATTCTATAGTTTTTGGCCAAAATAGACCCAAATAAAATAAACAACCAAATACCAATATATGCCACATAAAAAAATTACAAATCTAGGCCTGGATGGGTTGCCCCCAACCCGGCCAACTGAATTTATTTATTTTTTTTATACAGTTGGCCGAAAAAAAAAATTATTGGTTGGCCAGGTTGCCCCAACTAGGCCAAGTGTGTTTTTCTTTTTGCTTTTTTTAATAGAAGTTGTAAAAACTAATGGTTTTGAATTTATTTTTTTTTTTCTAAAAACCTATTGGACATGGTGAATCCTAGGATAAATTGACAGACATTTTTCGTTTACCAGTTTTCGTAAAAAATTACAAAACTCCTACTTTTATATTTTTTTTTCTAAAAATCTATTAAACATGGTGAACCTAGAGAGAAAATTGACATTTCACAGAATAATCTTTTTTTTTTTTTTTTACCAAAAACCTATTGGAGATGGTGAACCCTAGAAGACAAATGTGTCAATTTGCCCTCTAGGGTTCACCATGTCCAATATGTTTTTAGAAAAAAAAATTACAAAACCATTAGTTTTAAATTATTTGTACAAATTCTATAAAAAAAAACCGAAAAAAACACACAAAAAAAAATTCCGGCCAACTGTAAAAAAATAAAAAAATTCATTTGGTCGGGTTGCCCTTATAAGGGATAACACTATTAAGGAAACCAATAAAGATAGAATTTCTTTGTTATAGATTTAGTTATCTTGTAATATTGTATTTACCTAATATTTAGGGTTTGCTATCTTTAGAGAACACTACCTATTAGGGTTTACTTCTTGTATATATATGTTGTAACGTCACTTGTGTTATTCAAGAATATAATTCTACATTCAATATAGCTCTTTATGGTATCAGAGCTTGATACGCTCCAACGAGCATTCTCTAATCCAAGCTCGCCGGAACCCTAACTATGGCACAAGACAGCCTTGCCAAAGCTGGCCTCATCGCCATCAATACCGCCGCGCAACTCCCGTTGAAGCTTACCTCGAAGAACTATCCTTCATGGCGAGCTCAATTTCTTCCCTTGCTGGTTGGGTTTGATCTCCTCGGATATGTCGATGGAACCAATTCATGTCCACCCAAGGAGATACCTGGTCCAGAAAACACCACCGTACCCAACCCGAAGTACCACTTTTGGATCCGTCAAGATCAGCTCCTGCTGCACGCTATAATTGCGTCAGTTTCCGAGTCTGTTATCTCCGTTATTAGCCTTGCTAGCACATCGAAGGATGCCTGGACCAAACTCGCCAGCACCTATGCCAACCGATCGCGCTCCCGTCTTATGTCCTTGAAGGAACAACTCTCCCGGCTTAGCAAAGGAACTCAGTCGGTGGCTGACTATATGGGCAAAATTAAGTCCATCTCCGATGAACTCACGATCATTGGTTCGCCCTTGGATGACCTCGACCTAGTCATTCACACTCTCAACGGCTTGGGTCACGAGTATAAGGATATATCAGCTGCTGTCCGCGCACGTGAGACGACCATCTCCTTTGAGGATCTATTTGATAAGTTGCAAGAGCATGAGAGACTTTTGCACCGTGATGATCTCTCACATGAAATTGCTGTTCCAACAGCAAACTATGTCCACAAGTCTCAGCATCGTAGGAATAATTCCTATCGTAACAACAATAGAAATCAGTCCCAAGGCAACTCTCAATCACGCCACCAGCATTACGAAGTGGGGCATCAATCTGGTTCTCGTGGCTCACCCAAATATGACCATGACAACCGGTCTTCCAAGGTCATTTGTCAGCTATGTGACCGCCCCGGCCATGTCGCTAAGATCTGTCGTTCACTCACCACTCGTCAGCCCGTCGCTCACGTTGCGACCAATGATCCGGTTCCTAACAAATCGTGGCTCGTCGACTCTGGTGCTTCTCACCACGTGACCTCCGACTTGCAGAATTTATCAATCTATTCTGACTATGATGGTCTCGATAATATTATTATTGGCAATGGTGATGGTCTTCCCGTCACACACTCTGGTCAAGCCTCGATTTCGACTCCCTCTCGTTCTTTCTTATTATCAAATGTGCTATGTGTCCCAGCTATCAAACGAAATTTGCTCTCTGTTTCGGAGTTTTGCAAAACTAACCATGCCTCTATTGAATTTTTTTCCTTCGTATTTTGTTGTGAAGGACCTTCGCACGGGGGCACCTCTTCATCGCGGGAAAATTAAGGATGGTGTGTACGAGCTCACCCCCTCATCTCTACAAGCTATGGTGGCAACCTCAATCAAGACAAACAATTGGCATCATCGTCTAGGTCATCCAGCTTCTAAGACCTTAGATTTTTTATTTCGTCGTTATATTTCAGCTGGGAATACTATTAATAAAGAGTCATGTAATGCTTGTTCTTGCAATAAAAGCCACCGCTTGCCGTTTTCTATATCAACGCTCACGAGCTCTTGACCGCTTGAACTTATTTATTCGGATGTCTGGGGTCCGGCACCAATACACTCTATTGATGGGTATCGCTATTATGTTATTTTTGTCGATCACTTTACAAAGTACATTTGGTTCTACCCATTAAAATTAAAGTCGGATGTTGCTGTGTTATTTCCTCAATTCAAGCGGATTGTTGAAAAGTTTTTTAATGCGTCGATTAAGAGCTTGTACTCCGATGGAGGTGGTGAATTTTTGGCTTTAAAAACCTTTCTTGGAGCTCACGGCATCACACATTATTTAACTCCTCCTCATACTCCGCAACATAATGGAGTAGCCGAACGTCGTCATCGACACATCGTCGAAACCGGTCTCACATTGTTGCACCATGCCCGCGTGCCACTTTCTCTATGGTCTCATGCGTTCCAAACAGCCGTCTATCTCATCAACCGGTTACCGACTCCCATCCTAGATAATTGCTCTCCATATGAGCGTCTCTTCAATGAGATACCGAATTACAATAAGCTTCGTGTCTTTGGGTGCTTATGCTATCCATGGCTCAAACCGTACTCGACTCATAAACTGGATCCTAAATCTCGGCCGTGTGTCTTCATTGGTTACTCTCTTCAACAAAGTGCTTATCGATGTCTCGATATCTCTTCCAATCGAATTTTTATCTCGCGACATGTGACATTCGTTGAAGATATGTTCCCATACGCCATGACACCTGCCACATTGTCCATCCCACCCGTGCAAGAGCTCCTCAATGATTGGGATCCTGCTCTTGATGATCCCATTACAATAATCCCTATTGCAGAACCAAGAGATATGGCCCACACTCCATCTCCTGCTCAGCCCCAACAGCACGCTGGTGCTAGGGATGGCAACGGGTACCCGCCGACCCGCGGGTACCCGACCCGATTTTGACCCGATGACTCGCCGACCCGCGACCCGCGGGGCGGGTTCGGGTTTGGGTTCACGGCGACCCGTCGACCCGACCCGACCTTTCATTTTTTTTTAATATATATTTAATATATGTATATTATATAAAACTATACGGGTAATATAACACATAGTCAAAATAACAATTATTCTAATGAACGGGGTGATTTATATTTGGATTATGAGTTAATTTAATAATTTATGATTTAAATTTGGAGTTGAATTTGGATACGGTAACATAGAATTTAGAATTTAAAATGATAAATTATACCTCACACGGGTCGACCCGCGGGTCGACCCGACCCGACCCGAAAGTGCATGGGACGGGTCCGGGTCGACCATATTGACCCGCGGGGCGGGTCCGGGTCTGGCGATACCCGCCCCGACCCGCCCCATTGACATCCCTAGCTGGTGCTCCATTCCCAGCTCAGTCCGCCGTTGCTACACCTGACTCGCCCGCTACGACACCTCCGGAACCTCCGGCCGTCCCTCCTCCGCCACAAGACTCCGTCACCACTGCTCCGACTCGGACCCACATCATGACGAAACGGTCTCAAAACAACATCTTTAAGCCCAAGCAACTCTTCGCTGCGTCAAAACATCCACTACCCGACTCGGTGGAACCTTCGACGGCCGCTCAAGCTCAAAAGGATCCTCGGTGGCGTGATGATATGGTGGACGAATTCAATGCACTTGTTCGGAATGGTACATGGGAACTTGTCGATCCTCAGACCAACATGAATATCGTTGGCAACAAATGGGTCTTTCGCATTAAACGCAAACCTGACGGTTCGGTGGAGCGCTATAAGGCACGGTTGGTTGCTAAGGGCTTTCATCAATGCCCGGGCCTCAATTACAAGCAAACTTTCAGCCCCGTTGTCAAACCTACTACTATAAGGTTGGTTCTTGCTCTTGCTGCCTCATACGGTTGGTCTCTCCGCCAACTCGACGTCAATAACACCTTTCTTCAAGGCTCGTTATCGGAGGAAGTCTTCATGGCGCAGCCCCAAGGGTTCGTTGACAAGGATTCTCCCAAGGCCGTTTGTCGTCTCCGCAAGGCAATTTATGGCCTCAAGCAAGCTCCCCGTGCTTGGTTTCTAGAACTCAGCTCGTACCTTACTTCGTATGGTTTTACAACCTCTACGACTGACTCTTCGTTATTCATTTATAGTCATGGTGATGTTCGCGTCTTCCTTCTTGTATATGTGGATGATATTGTCGTTACAGGAAGCTCCCCTACTTTTATTAGCCAGTTCATCGCCGACTTATCCACTCGTTTCTCTTTAAAGGATCTCGGCCCTCTCCATTATTTCCTTGGTGTTGCGTCCGGGACGACTGAGGTCACGAGGACGTGTCTGAGGTTGTGCGGGTTATGACCCTTCCGTCGGAGGTTGTGACCCGGCAAGGTTGTGACCCGGCGATTCTGCGTCTCGAGCGTCGGATCCTGCGCAAAGGACCAATGCTAGCACGGAGAGGGGGGTGGTGCTAGCGGAGCCCTCTCCGATGCCTAAGTTACTATAGTGGCAAAAGGGTAATTTCTAGAGAGAGAGAGTTCTAGAGAGAAGTCAGAGCTCAAAATACCAAAGTTGGGCAAATGAGAGAGTGAGTGAAAATGGGTGGCCAAGGCCTCCTATTTATAGGCTTCCTTGAGACCGGACCCGGTTTTAGAGCGGTTTGACGACGGTTCAAGGAAACAAACGGGAACCGTCATCCACATTGGTAATGCATGAACTTGACTTCTCTACACGTAACGGCGATTGCGGACACGGTAATCGCGGATACGACAATCGCACAATACCCGTGGCGGAACCCGGACCTCGTCGAAATTGGGCAATTCGGCGAGGTCCGGATTGCCATGCGATCCGGACCTCCGGATTGCTTGCAACCCGGACGTCCGGGTTGCCGCAATCCGGATGTCCGGTCCGGTCACGCGTAAATGCGTTTCCGGACCGTTTTGACCCTTGGGAGACGTTTTTTGAGACGAGATGTAATTTTTGACGTGTTTGCAAGGCCCGAAGCGTAAATACGAACCCGAATTGGACATTTATCCATCACTTGCCCCCGAGTCAAGTAACGGTTTAGAACCTTTCTTGACTCTATTTTAAGTTAGGATATTTGTCCAATTTGAGTTTGAAGCTGACCTTTTGATTTTGATTGTCGGTCAGGTGTAGGAATCTTGATTTCGTTCGTCACTTGATTTTTCGGCCGAACGGCTTTGTTTCCTATTATCATGGTTAGTGCAATAGGAAATGTATATGTGCGAATATGATTATCGTCGGGAGTATGAGCCAACGGTAATGCGTTATGCAAGGATGCATCTATCAACATGCATGTACGAATAATGGACGTGGCAAGATCATAATTATGTAATGCAAGAAAACAGAAATCGAGCGTTTCTAAAATGACTAAGTGATTTCCAAATCATGAATCATGCGACCGTGTCGTGCGAATGATGTCAGGATACGTACAAGAGTAGATATCTTAAGAGGAGAGAATAGAGTATACCATAGGGGTTTAGTCTTGTGTGTAGGTGAACTAATCCTTGATCCTTATCCACAAAGCATCTTCTTAGGGATTAGTAAACACTCATATTCTCATTTATCCTTCCAACACCTTGGGAGCTCCCCATTTCAATCCATTTGCAGGTAATTCACTTACCCTTTCCCGGAATTATCTTTGTGTTCAAAGTTTCTTTGCCGTCGTGGAGCTCAAATACGTTTTGACAGTTTCGAGTCTGATTTTTTGCTTGTTTTTGGAAATTGACACCACCAATCGACTCGGTTCGTCCCAACGATTCCAGCGCCACCTTCGGATTCTCCAGGGGACGTCTCACGCGCCCTCACGCGCCACCGCGAGTGGAGGAACTTCGCCGGAGCGTGAGCCCCACGCGCCGCCTTCCCGACCTCGCCTCGCTGCGGTCCTTACCTTCCCGGAATCGTCTCGACGAGAGGAATCCATTTTGATATCTTTCGTCCTGTTTTGAGGTAATTTAAAAACCTCAATTTAAAAAGAAGCTTCGGCCTGAGTTCGGGGTGTCGCCGGATTGTCGTTTGTCTAAGTTATTTTTCGTCGCTGCCGTATAGAACTGCTTGTTGATGCTTGCATGTTGAATAATCGCTGATTGATTGCCGTTATTATCATTGTTAGTTCATAACTTAGGCGATTTTCGCTTTTGCGGGTAGTTGAGATAGAATTCCCCGTTCGGACATAGTGCCCATTGATGTTGATACGCGCGTTGATGTTTGTATGCGTGTTAATGGTTGCGCCGTTGGTTATTGCCTGCAAGTATGCTAAAACACTTAGAAAGTAATCAAACGATATCTAATGTTTGTTACCATAGATGTCGTCGTATGAGCTTTGTCGATGAGCGTCGTAGGTGTGCCAAGAGGGCATAGCTACTCGTTGTATGCATTTCATGTATGTGTGTGTTTATGAAAACACTTAGAGAATACTTTCCCCTTGTTGATGCGCAACCTTGTCGACACGTGCGTACGTACATGGAAACACTTAGAAAATATTTTCTTCTTGTCGACGAGCAACCTTGTCGACATGTATGTACGTACATGGAAATACTTAGAAAATATTTTCTCCTTGTCGACGAGCAACCTTGTCGACATGTATGTACGTACATGGAAGTACTTAGAAAATATTTTCTCCTTGTCGACGAGCAACCTTGTCGACATGTATGTACGTACATGGAAATACTTAGAAAATATTTTCTCCTTGTCGACGAGCAACCTTGTCGACATGTATGTACGTACATGGAAATACTTAGAAAATATTTTCTCCTTGTCGACGAGCAACCTTGTCGACATGTATGTACGTACATGGAAATACTTAGAAAATATTTTCTCCTTGTCGATGAGCAACCTTGTCGACATGTATGTACGTACATGGAAATACTTAGAAAATATTTTCTCCTTGTCGACGAGCAACCTTGTCGACATGTATGTACGTACATGGAAATACTTAGAAAATATTTTCTCCTTGTCGACGAGCAACCTTGTCGACACGTAAAGATGATGCACGCGTTAATACTGATACGCGCATTGACGTTGATTGTTTCTTTGCAGGTTGTGAGATTGTAGCAATTCCTTGCGGAGCTGCCTTCTTTTTGGACGTGTTGGTATAATGAGTAAGTCCGTCACCCCTTTATCGCAGACTCCCTTTTCTTCCGATATAGAGGATGGTTTGGATGTCAGCCCGGCTTTACCGGCAGATAGTGTTTTGGATACCGACGGGGGTGTAGCTAGCGGGGTATCTCCTGTTGGAGAGACTGAGGCATCGGTTCGGTATCATACCAACCGCCTGGATAGATCATTGTTCACTTTGTATGCTAGTGCTTCGGGACTTGATGCTTGTACCGAGGCTTTTTACCCCTTTGAGGTACTTCCTGATAGTAGTCTAGGGGATGCTACTCCTCCGCCCGCGGATTTATCTGTCGTGTACACATCACACGTTAGGGAGGGTTTGCGGTTTCCGTACTGCTCCGACTTGGTTGATCTTTGTAGTGGTTATGGAATTTCCCCTTTAGATCTTACACCCAACGGGATTCGAGTATGGACTTGCTTCAGAGTGTTGCTTCACCAGCAGTCCTGGTGTTACTCTCGCACTCTCTTTCGCTGTTTTTACCAGCTTAGGAGTTCAGACTAGGCGGGCTTGTGTGGCGTGAGAGTTCGTTGGCCGAACTTACAGGGCGACGGTTTTGAAGGACTTGGACTTGGAGAAGCCAAGTGGGATCCCAGCTATCGATTGGTTGCTACTGCGGATCGGTCCGCCGATCACTGGAAGCATCATTATTTCTTTGTTCATGATGCGGGGACGACTTGGGATGTTGAGTATATTCAGAAGTTTGATCCTGCACCTACTTTTCGGGAGCTTTCCCTGTCGGATAGAGAAGTGATAAAACGGATATACCGTTGTCAACAATCGCGCAGCTTCACTTGCTCACTGCGTGCGTCTGATCAGGAATTGATCGATGCAGGGATCCATGTGCTCCCTTCTGCAGTTTCGGTATGTTTGGTCACTTTTGTAACTTTTCCCGTGTTGCACTGTAGGTTGGTTTGACGGAAAAAGCTCGTCTTTGCAGACGGCGGCCGCTCGTAAGATTGCTTCTAGCGGGAGGATCGTTCCCCCCTTGCTTCCGGAGTATCAGCGACTTCTGGACGCGGCGTAGGTAGATAGCTTCCTGAAGGGGCAATCTTTTATTTTCTTGATCGGGTTGTAACTTTTTCGTTACTTGCAGGTCGTACGGCGCTTGTTACTGACCGTGTTGTTGCTGCACTTGACTCTTCCAAACGGTCCACCACTGGGGCGCGTTCTTCGAGCGGTTCGAAGCGTCCGAAGACTACTGTGACCGTTCCAACTCCTTCCTGTCATAAAGGGAAGGGAGTTGGTGGTAGTGAGGATGTGTTGGCTGCCCCTCGCTCGAAGGAGCGGTCCGAGGTGGAGCGTTCTCCTCTTTCTGGTATAAGCTGGACATTTTATTCTATACCCTTATATGCTTTATACTTGGTTTTTGCATAATGCTGCTTGTTTTACATGTAGCGTTACCCCCGCTTGGACGTGCAGATTTGCTTCGTCCTTTGGATGGAGATATTTCAGATGACAGGTGGATGCCATACGTGGCGGGAGGTGTTACTTTTTCCAAGGACTCCCAGATGAGCACGCCTGAAGTCGGCGTGCGTGTTCTTCGTCGCTCCATTCCCCCTGGAGATCGAGTTGTCCGGCCCTCGGGCGACGAAGAGGCGCGGGCATTTGTTGAGAGGTCACTGTCTGGATTTGCTCCAGTGAGTATCTCTTTATTTTATTTTGCTATGTTCATTGCCCCCGAATATATATGTTTATTGTGTCCCTACTCTCAGGTTGTTTCCGATATGGTGCATATGGCCTCTTTCGTGCTAGAGCTTGTTCAGGAGAACCGTGCCATTGCTGACAGAGCTGTCGCTTTGTCCAAAGAGCTTGAGGAGGCCAAGGATGAAGTGCGTCGTCTTGCCTTGAAGAAAACGGACTTTGATGCTCGTTATGAGGCTGATCATGCCAGTGTTATTCAGCTTGAATCTGAGAATGCCGCCATTGAGAAGGTGATTTCAGATAACGTAGGCAAGCACAAGGTTGCCTGCCGGAAAGTTTGTGAGGTAGAGATGAAGGCTGGCATTGAAGAAGGACTTAGCACGTTCACTTCGACTCCTGGATTTGATGGCGCAGTTACTACTGCTGCTAGAGCGAAGGCCACTCCTATGCTCAGCGAGTTTGCTGAGGATTTTATTCGTAGAGTGAGTGTTCTTGCTCCTGGCTTTCCTTTTGAAAGGTTGGGGCCATATGCGGAGTCTGCTGTTAGGCAAGTTACCGAGCTTCGTCGCTTAGATGCTGCAACATCTGATTTTGCGTTTTTGTTTGGAGAAGATGGTGGTGACACTAGCGTGCAACATTTGCCTGTTCCACCCAGCCCTGTCAGGGATGGTGGACTTCTTTGATTTGTGTCATCTTTTTGACTTGTTGAACTCATATGTGAGCCAGTTTGCCTCCCAGCTTCTATGTTTTTAGAAACTTGTTGGAGTTGTTGTTTGTGACTTGTTCGTTTTGAACTTCGTCGCATGGACCTGTTTTATACACAGCAGTTTGCATGATAACTTGTTAGTAATATTTCAAACCATTATCACTTACTGTGTTTGCTGAATGTGGATGACTAGTAGTGTAGACATAGTCCCCGCAGGCGTGACTGATAGCCACCTCCTGATTGATAAGTTGAAAAGTTCTCCTGATTGTTTGCATGATGCATTATGCATATTGCCTTTCTTTCCTGAATAGCTTGCCGCTATATGTGTTGCGACCTGTCAAGTATTTTTGCGTATAGCAATATATCTCAACAAGTAGTGTGTTTGAAGGGTGTTATCTTGGCTAAGCAAGATAGTAGTTTATACCGTCTCTTAGTTCCACTCTAAGGCGACGTTGTACAAGACCCGACTTGTAAATTTTACGAGTTTTAAACAGGGTGCGCACCTGCCAGCGTGTATCAACCCGCGTTGGGGAAGCATACGTCAAAACTGTTTAGTTTTTGAAGAAGCATTTTGCGAACCTTAAAAGGGGTGTTGGTAAAATATTTGGGGAAAATATTTTGACATTGGTTGTGGTACATCCCAAAAATCGTGTTGATAAAATTTTTGGAAAGGAGTTTAGTACATAAAACATTTTACAAGGTGTTTTGACAAAATATTTGGTAAAGATGTTTGTGATACATGATTCCTGCGTCCAGGGATCATGTAGCACTTTTGAGAGTATGAATTGTGATGCATGTTTTCTGCGTCCAGGAATCACACATCACGGCTTTGAAAGTCTGTTAGTACGGAATTGTCGTCTAGTAAGAGGACTTCCGTTATAGAGAGTGAACCCTACACAGGGTATACACACTTAGAGTGAATCCTAAACAGGATATACACATTTTAGAGTGAATCCTAAACAGGATATACACTTAGAGTGAATCCTAAACAGGATATACTTAGAGTGCATCCTAAACAGGATATACACATTTAGAGTGAATCCTAAACAGGATATATACTTTTAGAGTGAATCCTAAACAGGATATACACTTAGAGTGAATCCTAAACAGGATATACACATAGAGTGAATCCTAAAAAGGATATACACTTAGAGTGAATCCTAAACAGGATATACACATTTTTGAGTGAATCCTAAACAGGATATACACTTAGAGTGAATCCTAAACAGGATATACACATAGAGTGAATCCTAAAAAGGATATACTTAGAGTGCATCCTAAACAGGATATACACATTTAGAGTGAATCCTAAACAGGATATACACAATTAGAGTGAGGTAGTTGTCTAAACAGAGAACTTCCGTCACTTGAGGGGTGATCAGCCCCGTATGCCCATCCTGTTCTAAATCCAGGGGATGGCTATGGACATGAGGATTTGCTTCTAACCAGAGATGTCACAGCATGCCATTAAGATAAGTAAACATGGGGCTTGTCTTTTAGAAAAGAGGATACCTCAACATGTTATTTTGATGATAGGCCTTGGCGTTATTCCAAGGTATTTTATGTAGTTGACGCCCCGAATGGCCGTCATATTAATAATAGGTCTTGGTGTCAATCCGAGACATTGCTTGTAGTTGACGCCCTTCTAGAGATAGACGCATATGCTATGAATGGAGAAATAACCTCCTTGTTGAAGTAGATAATAGATATGTTGGTGTTATATACCATAAACCCCTCCTTGCACACAATGCTTAGCTTGTATTGTTGGAGTAGATTTTTGTGCATAGGTTACTACTTGGCATCATTCCTGAGTAGTAATCGGTGTGTAACATGTGCCTACGAGTAGAGTTGCTTTTGTTAGATAGACGCGATTTTTATAAGTTCGCAAAAGTATGAAGTCATGAAATTTTCTTTTTAGTCATGTATATAATAAATGAAGTAAAGGAATTTGATACGAGGATTCCTTGTTTGCGTAGGAAACTTCCCTGTTTTTGATTCCATGATGACGCCTTGATGTAGTCGTTAATATGAGTAGGTTGTTGTTGATAAGCGTTGTCATAACGCGTAATAGATTTTACTTGCACATGGCATAGTTTCTTGGATTATTGAAGTAGATAATATGCGCGTAGTTTTGTTGCTCCGCGTTTAATCCAAAAAACAGCGTGCAAGAGATAAGTATGTACCTACAAACGTAGATTGGTTTTATTAGATACTTGCGCGTATTTACATTGATTATACTAGAAAGTAGAGATGCGTAAAGTAATCTAGAAGAGAGTTGTTTCTCCCGTTTCGTCATGGCTGGTTTGATGACGATGTCGCGTAGTTGGATGCAACAAATCGCCTCAGTGCACCTAGCGTGATGCATTCTTCGATTTCCCGGTTTAATGGTGGACACATGTTTGTGTTGTGCCCCCAAGTTTTATGGTACTTGCACCATTCTTTGATGTCGTTGCCCAAGAAAGCTGTCTCCGGGGCAAGTGGACTTGGGAGCTTATTTTCCAGCAGGTTGACAAAAATGTCTTCGGCCACTGTGTTTAGCGGTGTGAAGATGTTGTTGATATCCAAGCGTGCGTCTTCCTGGTTGTTCGTTTCTGCCCGAACACCTTTGTCCCAACTGAGGGGTGTACCCCACCTCAGTTCTTGCTCGCAAAAGACTGCTGTCTCAAGCTTTTCCTTTAGATCCGCCATGGTTTTTGTGGTTCGGCATCCATGAGTTCGTCCAAAGAGAAGGAAAGATTTGGCGTTCATATTTGCATAGAACACGCTTATCACTTCTTCTTTTGTTGCTTTCGCGGTTGAGGCGTTGGAGGCGAATTTGATGAAGTATTCCAAGATTGGCTCGTCTTCTCCCTGCTGAACGAGCCAAATCTGTTGCCATGGTGATAACTGGATGCTCTCTTGCGGTTTCCACATTGTAATGGCTTGTTCCATTGGTTGCTTCTTTCTTTCGTCAACCACTTTCTGCCTCTTGAAGGAGTTTACCATGGCCACATGGTATTGGTGCTTTGCTCTCAAGGCATTAACGTAACAACGCCTTGCGGTTATTTGATCGCCCAGCACTTCTCCAATCCCATGCTCTGTCGGGAACTTCAACTTTTGGTGGACGGTGGAAGGCACGATCACATAGGGATTGATCGTTGTTCGTCCCAAGATTCCGTTGTAGGCTCCGAGGGATTCTACAACTACAAAAGTGACGTTGATATGTAATGCTTTCCATCCCTGGCCAAGGACGACCGGAAGTGTAATTGTGCCCAATGGTTGTGTAGCTGCTCCTGCGAAGCTAACTAATGAGAAGGTACCCGGGGACAAGTCCCTGACAGACTTCCCTAGTTGCTCCAGAACTCTGATATGTAGAATGTCAGCAGAACTTCCACCATCCACCAGAATTCTTTTTACATCGTACCCGTCAATGTCCATGGTAATGACTAAAGCATCATCGTGGGGATAAACGATATGCTTCAAGTCTTCCCTGGAGAATTGGATGACTGCATCTTCTTGCTCGGGCTGCTTGCGCTTTCCGTATTTTGGCAGTGTTGCTGCTTGGGATGCATAAACGTCCCGGGCATTGGATATGTGTCCTCCGGCGGCAGGCCCTCCATGTATGACATTGATTACTCCTCGCTTGGCTGGCGGAGGGTTGTCATGGGCTTTCTCTTTCCCTTTGTTTGATCTTTTTGACGACTCTGGCTGAGTCTTTTTTGAGGGGCTGTTGCCTTGGTCCACAAATTGCTTTAACTCGCCCTTGAGGACGAAGTTATTGACTCGGAAGCGAAGACTGACGCAGCTGTCGGTTTCATGGCCGAAGACTTCGTGGTTTTCACACCACTTGTCTTTGTCTTTTCCCAGTGGGCCTTTCCGGAAATTGTTTGGCTCCCTCCACATATTTGCGTTTTTCATTTCTCTCAAAATCACCGACAGCGGGGCGTTCAGAGGGATGCAATCGGTGAGATTTACTTCTTTAGGCTTCTGCAAATCCCCTTGGAAAGGTCTTTTTGGCTGAGGTTGCCAATGTTTTCCTTGGCTGCCTGGGTGTGGCTTTGGTTGGTATTGTTTTGGAGTGTCTTTCGCCTTAGCTGCGGCAATTTTTTCTTTATTCTGGCTTCTGAATCTCTCCAGGTCTATATACTCCTTGACTCTCGCGGCCAGTTCTTCCATGGATTCCGCCGGACGCTTGGCCATCTTTTCTGCTAAGGCATTGCCTCTTCGGCCAAGGTTTCGGATGAATGCCCGAACAATTTCTCCTTCGGTCAGGTTTCCCTGAATGTCAGAAATGTTCTGATTGAAGCGGACGTAATAGTCGGCAAGGGATTCTTCGTTCTGCTGTTGGACGTCGTCCAGAGCGTTTGCACCTTTCAACAGTGTGCGCTCACCCATGTATCGCCGAATGAATTTGGCCTTTAGGTCTGCCCATGAAGTAATGCTTCCGCAAGGCAGTGAGAAGAACCAGTGTGCGGCGGTCCCGGCAAGAGTTTGTGAAAACGTCATTGCAAAGTGGTGCGGGTTCCTTGTTCTGCCTAGCAGAGAGGCCTCGTGCTTTTGCACATGTTCAATTGGGTCTCCTTTTCCCCGGTAGGGGTCTCCTCCGATTCGGTATAGTGCGTCTGGGACGCGACTATTTACCAAGTGCTCAGCAAACGGATGTGACGCCCTTTCTTCAAGAGCGTGCATACCCTTCATTTTTGCCTCCCTCATTTTCTTCTCCACCAGCTCTTCTAACATTTCGGCGGTAAATCCCTTTACCGGTTCAGCATAACCTGTTGAAGGTTTGTGCTGACCATTGTCGCGGTAGATGTCAGATTGATCCCTGCTTGTGGCCTGATAGGGATCGTCTCTCATTGGTTGCTGTGGGTGGTAGAATGGGGGCTGCCTTTCGTTCCTCCATTGTTGAGCTCCTTGGAAAGGAGTATATGACCGTGCAGGTTCATATCTTGCGTGTTGGTTTCCTCCCTGGAAAGGGTTGCCATAGAGAGTGGTGTCTTGCGACGTCTCCCTTGCTGGCGCAGCATACTATTGGTTGACTGGAGGTGGCTGAGCTGTGTATCCTTGGTTTTTGAGAGATTCGCGGAATGCGAGTAGCTCTTCTATCGCGGCCATCATTGCTGGAGTGACGGTGGGCATCGGGTTTGCCCCCGCTCTTTGCTCGCCCTGCGGCATTTCTGTCTGGGATTCATCTTCGTGCCCTTGTGGTTCGAAACCGGGTGGATGCGCGTGATGCTTGTCCCCTGGCTCTCTGTACTGTGCGTTGGGCACAGTGTCCGTCGGTATGGATGAGGCTACGGAAGTAGCCCTTGGGATGTGGGAGGGTCCCGACTGGCTCCCAGCTGGAGCTTGGCATCCTGCTCTTTTGTTCGCCGGGGACTTCCTGGGACGCCCGGGTCTTTTTTTCCGGTTTTTCACCTCTTCGGGAGGGTTGTGATCACTTGCCATGGTTTCTGTAGCTTTTTGTTCGAATCGTGCAGACGGCGCCAATGTTGCGTCCGGGACGACTGAGGTCACGAGGACGTGTCTGAGGTTGTGCGGGTTATGACCCTTCCGTCGGAGGTTGTGACCCGGCAAGGTTGTGACCCGGCGATTCTGCGTCTCGAGCGTCGGATCCTGCGCAAAGGACCAATGCTAGCACGGAGAGGGGGGTGGTGCTAGCGGAGCCCTCTCCGATGCCTAAGTTACTATAGTGGCAAAAGGGTAATTTCTAGAGAGAGAGAGTTCTAGAGAGAAGTCAGAGCTCAAAATACCAAAGTTGGGCAAATGAGAGAGTGAGTGAAAATGGGTGGCCAAGGCCTCCTATTTATAGGCTTCCTTGAGACCGGACCCGGTTTTAGAGCGGTTTGACGACGGTTCAAGGAAACAAACGGGAACCGTCATCCACATTGGTAATGCATGAACTTGACTTCTCTACACGTAACGGCGATTGCGGACACGGTAATCGCGGATACGACAATCGCGCAATACCCGTGGCGGAACCCGGACCTCGTCGAAATTGGGCAATTCGGCGAGGTCCGGATTGCACCGCAATCCGGATGTCCGGTCCGGTCACGCGTAAATGCGTTTCCGGACCGTTTTGACCCTTGGGAGACGTTTTTTGAGATGAGATGTAATTTTTGACGTGTTTGCAAGGCCCGAAGCGTAAATACGAACCCGAATTGGACATTTATCCATCACTTGGCGTTGAAGTTCTCCAGACGGCTGACGGTGTGTTTATTTCGCAAGCCAAATACATCCGCGAGCTCCTTGATCGTACTGGCATGGATGGTGCCAAAGAAGTGGCATCTCCTATGGCCACCAAACCGCTTCTTACCCTTGATGATGGTTCCGCTTCTACCAATGCGACGTTCTATCGACAGGTGATTGGTGCCTTGCAGTATCTATCTTTCACTAGGCCGGACATTTGCTACACGGTTAACAAACTTTCCCAGTTCATGCATCGTCCGACTGAACTACATTTGACTGCCGTTAAGCGTTTGCTTCGCTATCTTAAGGGTACCATCCATCATGGGCTTCTCTTTCACGCACGGGATACCTTGCATCTCCGTGTGTTCTCTGACGCGGACTGGGCGCCTGCCTCCGAAAATTACTCGTCTACCACTGCCTATATTGCTTATCTCGGCAAAAGTGTTGTTTCCTGGAGCTCTCATCGTCAGCGTTCGGTCTCCCGATCCTCCACCGAATCTGAGTATTATGCTCTTGCGGATGCTGCCGCTGAATCTATCTGGCTTCAATCTCTCCTTCGAGAACTTGACGCCGTTCTCCCTCGTCCTCCCTCTCTTTTCTGCGACAACGTTGGTGCTACTCAACTAAGCGCTAATCCGGTCTTTCACTCTCGGATGAAGCACATTGCTGTCGCCTATCACTTTGTTCGCCATCATGTGCAACGTGGTCTCGTTCGGGTCTTTAACATCTCTACTTTGGATCAACCAGCTGATGCGCTCACTAAGCCTCTTGGCAGGGGGCGTTTCCTTGAACTTCGTGACAAGATCGGACTTCTCGATGGTTCGTCCGTCTTAAGGGGGCGTATAAGGGATAACACTATTAAGGAAACCAATAAAGATAGAATTTATTTGTTATAGATTTAGTTATCTTGTAATATTGTATTTACCTAATATTTAGGGTTTGCTATCTTTAGAGAACACTACCTATTAGGGTTTACTTCTTGTATATATATGTTGTAACGTCACTTGTGTTATTCAAGTAATATAATTCTACATTCAATATAGCTCTTTAGCCCTAACCTGGCCAGGCCTAGATTTGTAATTCTTTTTTTTTATGTGGCTTATATTGGTATTTGGTTGTTTATTTGGGTTTATTTTGGTCAAAAAATCCTAATTCTACCTCGAATGAATGCAGAAATAACAGAAGATTTACATAAATTGATATGGAAAAGCAACTACAACATTAAATTGACGACTCTATAATGTATAGAAGATTTATGTTATTCAGAGTAAGCTACAATAAAAAAAGAATTGGTACTTTTTTGATCAGATTCAAATTAATTTAAACTAGCAACTAAGCATCAAAGCTATGCAATCTAGATGAGCATCAATGCGGCTCCTTCTCTCTCTGAGTCAGAGCAGGCTTCAGGATTCATCAAATCAGCCACCAGAAATCTTAGATTCTTCAAACTGAACTGAATATAGCAACATAACAATATAGTAGCAGACCAGAACTGAAAATGAATGTGCATCATATTTTGATCGGAAAACCACACAAATTTATTACATATCATCCCAAGAAGCTTCGAATGAGGTACCAGCATCAAATTAATCAAGCATTCAACTCGAATCCAGCTCAATTTCCAAATCTGGAAAACAAAGTTAAATTTCAAACTGTCAATTTGTGGATCTGAGCTGTTGAAAAATCGCACACAAATTCTTCAACATCTTTGATTCATACATATCTAACCAATTCCAAGAATGAATCCAGCAGCTATCAACGAATTGAAGCAGTCAGTTGACTCACAAAGCATCAACAACCCATTCCTGAAATTCAATTATTACAATTTCATCTTTTAGCTGAATGATAATGTCAAAATTGAATTGAAAATGCATACTTGTGATGACCCATCAAGTGTTTGATGTTAGTAATCAGGATTTACCTCAGAATTGGCCTTTGAGTAGATGATTTCTTCAACTTTTCAGACAACAATAGGAGCTTCTCCTGCCATTCTTTGCTCTTCTTAGTTGAAGAGCAATGGATCTCATTCACAGCTCTAATTCATTCAATTTACAAAACAGAAAGAAGCAAACACTTAAGAAGATTAGCTGGGATGGGATAATCTAGCTAAAAGAAAAAGAAAAAAAAAAGCAGAATGGAGCATTTACTCTTTACCCATACTTGCACGTGCTCTCTATCCAATTGTACTACCCATATGGCAACTGGGAAGGGATGAGCTTAACTTTGTATCCCCAGATACCCCAAAGGCAATTTTCTGACGCTAGAAGAACCCTTCAACTGTCTCATTATGTAATGTTCACATATACCATCAAAACGCGAACATTATCTCGAATAACAAGAAGTGATAAGTATCCTGTGGTGGAATTTCATCTTTCTTGAGAAAACAAGGCTAAACCAATTATTAATATCACGAACAGCAATTGCAAAATCAATTGATTATCGGCCAAATTGCGTAGAACGGAGGTGGGAATTCCTTGGACACCGATGTTCCACCGCTACTGGAGCCCCATCGCTGCTGGAATCAATCCATAGTGGCATATTTGAGGAAACATCAGATCAAAGCACCTGTAGGAATTTATATGTTCATTAGCAATAAAACGGAAATCTAGGGTATGAAACCGACATTGCAGGGCTTATTATCCAGGAAATTCACAAAGCTTGACTGATATTACCAGAGATTTTAGTATAGCTCTCTGTCTATAGTGAAAAATCAGAATTGCAATTGGGGAGGAGAACGGAAACGATGGAAACGACTCCCATTCGCTAATCCACAACCCCCTCTATACGTAACGCAACTTACAGAAGTGTTAACGCAGTTAATTTTTCGGATTGCACCGATTTTTTACCGGATTAAATTTCTATCCGCTAAATCCAATCCGAACTCATTGAAAACTCTGTATTTGCTAACTGGTCTTTCCAAAAATTTAGTACTTGTTTCTGTCACTTTCTCCTTCCGTGGATCCAGCAGTGAAAACACCGATGCTTTCATATCATTGTAGGCAACCCCGTGTGTGTTAAACATACTCTGTTTTCTAGAATCTTTGCATAATCAAAACCCTTTAGAAAATAAATATCATTTTAATATGATGTATTCTTTTCAGCTTAAAATCATATTAAATTGATGGATTATTAAATATAATTTGTATTTCTGGATCATTGTATCATCTTAAGAATATTAATATTATTTCAATGGGAATGATTTTTTTTTTCGACGTAAAATCTTCAAAACATTTAAATAATAAAAAAAATTTAATGAGGGGCTAATCCAAAAAGACATTAGAGATCGATAAAAAATTATAAAAATATGGACTAAACATATAATAGTTGAAATGTGTTATCAATAGGAGTCAACAAATCCCTTAATGTACTAGTCAGAACCGTAATATCATTTTCCGAATTTTTGCATTATCAAATAAGAAAATAATATTATTTTAGTGGGAACGATTATTTTCGGCGTAAAATTCTCAAAACATATATATATAAAAAATTGAATGACTAATCCAAAATGACTGTAGAGATCATTAACATATATAAACAAAATGGTTAAATATTGAAAATGTGATTTTTTTTTTTTTTTTATTTTTACATTTCACTAGAGCCAGGTGTTAAGTTGGTTTCCACTTGGGTAACTTCAGGCTTCCTTCCCACGAACGGGCTCTGGATGTGTGCGCATGAACGGGTATCTGTCTGTATGCTGCGAACCTTGTGACACGATCCTCGAACCAGTCTTCTTCTTCCCGATTTTGATCTCTCGAACTCCGGATCCTGCACAAGGGGCAGTAACCAGCGTGGAAGAGGGGGTGGTTGGGCCCTCTCCGACGCTCAAGTTATAATCTTTAGAGAGAGAAAGTCTTTTAGAGGGAATCGTTTAAAATGGGAGACCTAGGTCCCTATTTATAGGAAACCAAAGGATCGTGCCCGGTTTTGAACGGTTTGATGCCGGTTTAAAGGAAAACGTATATCGTCATCAAAGGGGGCTATGCGCACACTGAGTTCTTTTACGGGTTTTGGAGTATTTTGCGAGGCCCGAAATGTAAATACGAACCTGAATTGGACAGATATCTAACACCAGGTTTCGATCCTAGGACCTCTGGGTTATGGAACCACCACGCTTCCGCTGCGCCACTCAGATGAACATATTATGATAATTACTAAAATTTTCAGCTCCATGACACTGCAAAAGCATGTAGCTTTGTGATCCAAAGCTAAGTTGAACGTTTTTTTATTAGTAATAATAACAGTACATTCATAAAATGAGGTATTTATCGAAATAATAACAGTACATTCAAGTAATCCTTTATTGAACATAATGTACTAGTCAGCTGATCACGCAGTAACCTTAATATCATTTATCGAATTATTGCATCATCAAGCACCTTAACAAAAATAAAATTATTTTACTGGGAACAATTATTTTCAGCTTAAAATTCTCAAACATATATTAAAAATAATTGATTGGCTAATCCAAAATGAAAGCAGAGACTGATAACAAATACATACAAAGCGTCTGTATATTGAAAATTTTAAATAAACAACACAATTTATCAGAGCCAGGTTTCGATCCTGGGACCTGTGGGTTATGGGCCCACCACGCTTCCGCTGCGCCACTCTGATGAACATATTATAATAGTTATAAACTTGTTTAGCTCCATGACACTGCAAAAGCATGTCGCTATGCGATCCAAAGCTAATTTGAACGTGTTTTTATTAATAAGAGTAACAGTACGTTAAAAAATGAGGTATTTATCGAATTCAACTTATCACTTATCAAACAGAATGTGCGAGTCAACTAATAGGTTGTTAAACATACAGTGTTTTCTAGAATCGTTGCGTAATCCAGAACCTTAAGAAAATTAATACCATTTTAGCGGGATGTGATCTTTTCGGCGTAATATCATATTTAAATAGTGGGTTATCAAAGATTATTTGCATTTTCGGATCATTGTATCATCAAGCATCTTAAGATATTAATAGTATTTTTAATGAGACCGATTAAAATCCTCCAAACAAATAAACACTACAAAAAACTAATGAGGGGGCTAATCCAAAAAGAGATTAGAGATTGTTGCGTCCTGGATGAATGAGGTCACGGGGACGCGTCGGTTTGTGTAATTGTGCGGGCCGTAACCCTTCTGTCAGACGGAGGTTGGGCCACTGACGAGTGTTCGGACTTTACTCCCGCGTGAGGTCTGAGTCTCGGAAAGGTTGTGACCCGGCAAGGTTGTGACCCGGCAAGTCTGTGTCTCGAGCGTCGGATCCTGCGCAAAGGACCAATGCTAGCACGGAGAGGGGGGGGGGGGGTGGTACTAGCGGAGCCCTCTCCGATGCCTAAGTTACTATAGTGGCAAAAAGGTAATTTCTAGAGAGAGAGAATTCTAGAGAGAAGTCAGAGCTCAAAATACCAAAGTTGGGCAAATGAGAGAGTGTAGAGTATACCGTAGGGGTTTAGTCTTGAGTGTAGGTAAACTAATTCTTTGATCCTTATCCACCAAGCATCTCTTTGGGATTAGTAAATACACACATCCCCATTTATCCTTCCAGCCCCCTAGGAGTTCATCATTTCACTCCCTTTGCAGGTAATTCACTTACCTTTTCCCGGAATTATCTTTGTGTTCAAAGTTTCTTTGCCGTCGTGGAGCTTAGATACGTTTTGACAGTTTCGAGTCTGATTTTTTGCTTTTTTTTGGAAATTGACACCACCAATCGACTCGGTTCGTCCCAACGATTCCAGCGCCACCTTCGGATTCTCCAGGGGACGTCGCACGCGCCCTCACGCGCCACCGCGAGTGGGGAATCTTCGCCGGAGCGTGAGACCCACGCGTCGCCTTCCCGGCCTCGCCTCGCTGCGGTCCTTACCTTCCCGGAATCGTCTCGACGAGAGGAATCCATTGTGATATCTTTCGTCCTGTTTTGAGGTAATTTGAAAACCTTAATTTAAAAAGTAGTTTCGGCCTGAGCTTGGGGTGTCGCCGGATGGTTGTTCGTCTAAGTTATTTTTCGTTGCTGCCGTATAGAACTGCTTGTTGATGCTCACATGTTGAATAATTGCTGATTGATTGTCGTTACTATCGTCGTTTGTCCATAACTTAGGCGATTTTTCGTTTCCGTGGATAGTCGAGGTGGAATTCCCCGTTTGGACATAATGCCCATTGATGTTGATACGCGCGTTGATGTTGAGCGTTAGGAATAGACCGTTGGTTATTGCCTGCAAGCATGCTAAAACACTTAGAAAATATTTAAACGATATCTAATGTTTGTTACCATAGATGTCGTCGTATGAGCTTTGTCGATGAGCGTCGTAAGCGTGCTTAGGGGGCATAGCTACTCGTTGTATGCAATCCCTCTTTATACGAAAACATCTAGATAATATTTTCCCTTTGTCGGCATGTATGCTCGTCGACATGTATGCTCGTCGACATGTATGTACGTACATGGAAACACTTAGAAAATATTTTTTCCTTGTCGACGTGCAACCTTGTCGACATGTACGTATGTACATGGAAGTATGATACGTGCGTTAACTTCGATACGCGTATTGATGTTGATTGCTTCTTGCAGGCTGTGGGATTGTAGCAACTTCTCGTGGAGTTTCCTTTCCCTCGATCGCGTTGATACAATGAGTAAGTTCGCCACTTCTCTATTGCAGACTCCCTTTAATTCTGATATAGAGGATGACTTGGGCGTAAGCCCAGTTTTGCCGGCAGATAGTGCTCTAGGCCCCGACGAGGGTGAAGCTGTTGGGGTATCTCTTGCCGGAGAGACTGAGGCGTTGGTTAAGTATTATACCAACCGCCTGGATAGATCCTTGTTCTCCTTATATGCGAGTGCTTCCGGACTCGACGCTTGTACCGAGGCTTTTTACCCCTTCGAGGTGCTCCCTGATAGCAGTCTAGGAGATGCTACTCCTCCGCCCGTAGATTTATCTGTCGTGTACACATCGCACGTTAGAGAGGGTTTGCGGTTTCCCTACTGTTCCGACTTGGTTGATCTTTGTAGCAGTTACGGGATTTCCCCCTTAGATCTCACACCCAACGGGATTCGGGTGTGGACTTGTTTCAGAGTGTTGTTTCACCAGCAGTCCTGGTGTTATTCTCGCACTCTCTTTCGCTGCTTCTATCAGCTTAGTAGTTCAGACTCGGCGGGCTTGTGTGGTGTGAGAGTTCGTTGGCCGAACTTGCAGGGAGATGGTTTCGAGGAGCTTGGTCTTGGGGAAGCCAAGTGGGATCCTAGTTACCGATTAGTTGCTGCTGCGGATCGGTCTGCTGACCATTGGAGGCATCACTATTTTTTCGTTCATGATGCGAGGACGACTTGGGACGTCGAGTATATTCAGAAGTTTGATCCCGCGCCTGCTTTTCGGGAGCTCTCCACGTCGGATAAAGCAGTGATAAAACAGATATATCGTTGTCAGCAATCACGCGGCTTTACTTGCTCATTGTGTGCATCTGATCAGGAATTGATCGATGCTGGGATTCATGTGCTCCCTTCTGCAGCTTCGGTATGTTGATTATTTTTATAACTTTTTACTGTGTTGCACTGTAGGTTGGTTTGACGGAAAAAGCTCGTCTTTGCAGACGGCGGCCGCTCGTAAGATTGCTTCTAGCGGGAGGATCGTTCCCCCCTTGCTTCCGGAGCATCAGCAGCTTCTGGATGCGGCAAAGGTAGATAGCTTCCTGGAGGAGCCATCTTTTACTTTCTTGATTGGGTTGTAACTTTTACATGTTACTTGCAGGTCGTACAGCGCTTGTTACTGACCGTGTTGTTGCTGCTCCTGACTCTTCCAAACGGTCCACCACTGGGGCGCGTTCTTCGAGCGGTTCGAAGCGTCCGAAGACTACTGTGACCGTTCCAACTCCTTCCTGTCATAAAGGGAAGGGAGTTGGTGGTAGTGAGGATGTGTTGGCTGCCCCCCGCTCGAAGGAGCGGTCCGAGGTGGAGCGTTCTCCTCTTTCTGGTATAAGCTGGACATTTTATTCTATACCCTTATATGCTTTATACTTGGTTTTTGCATAACGCTGTCTGTTTTACATGTAGCGGTCCCCCCGCTTGGACGTGCAGATTTGCTTCGTCCTTTGGATGGAGATATTTCAGATGATAGGTGGATGCCGTACGTGGCGGGAGGTGTTACTTTTCCAAAAGACTCCCAGCTGAGCATGCCTGAAGTTGGCGTGCGTGTTCTTCGTCGCTCCATTCCCCCTGGAGATCGAGTTGTCCGGCCCTCGAGCGACGAGGAGGCGCGAACATTTGTTGAGAGATCACTGTCTGGATTTGCTCCAGTGAGTATCTCTTTATTTTATTTTGCTATGTTCGTTGCCCCCGAATATATATGTTTATTGTGTCCTTATTCTCAGGTTGTTTCCGACATGGTGCATATGGCCTCTTTCATGCTAGAGCTTGTTCAAGAGAACCGTGCCATTGCTGACAGAGCTGCCGCTTTGTCCAAAGAGCTTGAGGGGGCCAAGGATGAAGTGCGTCGTCTTTCCTTGAAGAAGACGGACTTTGATGCTCGTTATGAGGCTGATCATGCCAGCGTTATTCAGCTTGAATCCGAGAATGCCGCCATTGAGAAGGCGATTTCAGATAACGTAGGCAAGCACAAGGTTGCCTGCCGGAAAGTTTGTGAGGTAGAGATGAAGGCTGGCATTGAAGAAGGACTTAGCAAGTTCTCTTCGACTCCTGGATTTGATAGCGCAGTTACTACTGCTGCTAGAGCGAAGGCCACTCCTATGCTCAGCGAGTTTGCTGAGGATTTTATTCGTAGAGTGAATATTCTTGCTCCTGGCTTTCCTTTTGACAGGTTGGGGCCATATGCGGAGTCTGCTGTTAGGCAAGTTACCGAGCTTCGTCGCTTAGATGCTGCAACATCTGATTTTGCGTTTTTGTTTGGAGAAGATGGTGGTGGCACTAGCGTGCAACATTTGCCTGTTCCACCCAGCCCTGTCAGGGATGGTGGACTTCTTTGATTTGTGTCACCTTTTCGACTTGTTGAACTCGTATGTGAGCCAGTTTGCTCCCAGCTTCTATGTTTTAGAAACTTGTTGGAGTTGTTGTTTGTGACTTGTTCGCTTTGAACTTCGTCGCATGGACCTGTTTTATACACAGCAGTTTGCATGATAACTTGTTAGTAATATTTCATACCGTTATCACTTACTGTGTTTGCTGAATGTGGATGACTAGTAGCGTAGACATAGTCCCCGCAGGTGTGACTGATAGCCACTTCCTGATTGATAAGTTGAAAAGTTCTCCTGATTGTTTGCATGATGCTTTACGCGTATTGCCTTTCTTTCCTGAATAGCTTGCCGCTATATGTGTTGCGACCTGCCAAGTATTTTTGCGTATAGCAATATATCTCAACAAGTAGTGTGTTTGAAGGGTGTTATCTTGGCTAAGCAAGATAGTAGTTTATACCGTCTCTTAGTTCCACTCTAAGGCGACGTTGTACAAGACCCGACTTGTAAATTTTACGAGTTTTGAACAGGGTGCGCACCTGCCAGCGTGTATCAACCCGCGTTGGGGAAGCATACGTAAAAGTATTATTTGAGGGGTGTAATCTTGGCTAAGCAAGATACTAGTTTATACCGTCTCTTAGTTCCACTCTAAGGCGACGTTGTACAAGACTCGACTTGTAGATTTTATGAGTTTTAAACAGGGAGCGCACCTGCCAGCGTGTATCAACCCGCGTTGGGGAAGCATACTTCAAAACAATTTGGTTTTTGAAGAAGCATTTTGCGAATCCTAAAAGAGGTGTTGGTAAAATATTTGAAAAAAATATTTTGACCTTGAATGTGATACATCCAAAAAATCGTGTTGTCAAAATTTTTGGAAATGAGTTTTGACACATAAAGCATTTTATAAAGTATTTGACAAGATATTTGGTAAAGATGCTTGTGATACATGATTCCTGCGTCCAGGGACCATGTAGCACTTTTGAGAGTATGAATTGTGATGCATGTTTTCTGCGTCCAGGAATCACACATCACGGCTTTGAAAGTCTGTGGTACGGAATTGTCGTCTAGTAAGAGGACTTCCGTTATAAAGAGTGAACCCTAAACAGGATATACACACTTTGAGTGAACCCTAAACAGGATATACACCCTTAGAGTGAGGTAGTTGTCTAAACAGAGAACTTCTGTCATGAAGAGTGAACCCTAAACAGGATACACACTTAGAGTGAACCCTAAACAGGGTATACACATTTAGAGTGAATCCTAAACAGGATATACACACTTAGAGTGAACCCTAAACAGGGTATACACATTTAGAGTGAATCCTAAACAGGATATACACACTTAGAGTGAACCCTAAACAGGGTATACACATTTAGAGTGAATCCTAAACAGGATATACACACTTAGAGTGAATCCTAAACAGGATATACACATTTGGAGTGAACCCTAAACAGGGTATACACATTTAGAGTGAGGTAGTTGTCTAAACAGAGAACTTCCATCACTTGAGGGGTGATCAGCCCCGTATGCCCGTCCTGTTCTAAATCCAGGGAATGGCTATGGACATAAGGATTTGCCTCTAACCAGAGATGTCACAGCATGTCATTAAGATAAGTAAACATGGGGCTTGTCTTTTAGAAAAGAGGATACCTCAACATGTTATTTTGATGATAGGCCTTGGCGTTATTCCAAGGTATTGTTTGTATCTGACGACCTGAAAAGTCATTGTTTTGATAGTCTTGGTGTTAATCCGAGACTCTGCTTGTAGTTGACGCCCTGAATAGTTGTCGTTTTGATAGCAGATCCGCAGGTTGACATTGCGGAATAAGTTGGTTGTACACATAGCTCGATGGCTTTGTGTTGTCGGCGGCTTCTAGAGATAGACGCCTATAATGGAGAAATAAACTCCTTGTTGGTGTAGATAATAGATATGTTAGTGTTGTATACCATAAGCCCCTCCTTTCATACAATGCTTAGCTTGTATTGTTGGGGAAGATTTTTTGTGGATAGGTTACTACTTGGCGTAATTCCTGAGTAGTAATCGTAGTGTAGCCATAATGCGTAATAGATTTTGCTTGCTCATGGCATAGTTTCTTGGATTATTGGAGTAGATAATATGCGCGTAGTTTGTTGCTTCGCTTTTAATCCAAAAAATAACGTGCAAGAGATAAGTATGTACCTACAAACGTAGATTGACTTTATTAGATACTTGCGCGTATTTACATTGATGTACTAGTCAGCTGATCACTCAGTAACCTTAATATCATTTATCGAATTATTGCATCATCAAGCACCTTAACAAAAATAAAATTATTTTAGTGGGAACAATTATTTCCAGCTTAAAATTCTCAAACATATATTAAAAATAATTGATTGGCTAATCCAAAATGAAAGCAGAGATTGATAACAAATACAGACAAAGCGTCTATATATTGAAAGTTTGAAATAAACACCACAATTTATCAGAGCAAGGTTTCGATCCTGGGACCTGTGGGTTATGGACCCACCACGCTTCCGCTGCGCCACTCTGATGAACATATTTTAATAGTTATAAACTTGTTTAGCTCCATGACACTGCAAAAGCATGTCGCTATGCGATCCAAAGCTAATTTGAACGTGTTTTTATTAATAAGAATAACAGTACGTTAAAAAATGAGGTATTTATCGAATTCAGCTTATCACTTATCAAACAGAATGTGCGAGTCAACTAATAGGTTGTTAAACATACTGTGTTTTCTAGAATCGTTGCGTAATCCAGAACCTTAAGAAAATTAATACCATTTTAGCGGGATGTGATCTTTTCGGCGTAATATCATATTTAAATAGTGGATTGTCAAACATAATTTGCATTTTCGGATCATTGTATCATCAAGCATCTTAAGATATTTATAGTATTTTTAATATGAATGATTCTTTTCAGCATAAAATCCTCCAAACAAATAAACACTACAAAAAACTAATGAGGGGGCTAATCCAAAAAGAGATTAGAGATCAATAAAAAAATATAAAAAAAATGTCTAAACATAGAATAGTTGAAAACTTATGTCAATCGGAGTTAAGTAATCCTTTATTGAACATAATGTACTAGTCAGCTGATCACTCAGTAACCTTAATATCATTTATCGAATTATTGCATCATCAGGCACCTTAACAAAAATATAATTATTTTAGTGGGAAGAATTATTTTCAGCTTAAATTCTCAAACATATATTAAAAATAATTGATTGGCTAATTCAAAATGAAAGCAGAGATTGATAACAAATACAGACAAAGCGTCTATATATTGAAAGGTTGAAACAAACATCACAATTTATCAGAGCCAGGTTTCGATCCTGGGACCTGTGGGTTATGGGCCCACCACGCTTCCGCTGCGCCACTCTGATGAACATATTTTAATAGATATAAACTTGTTTAGCTCCATGACACTGCAAAAGCATGTCGCTATGCGATCCAAAGCTAATTTGAACGTGTTTTTATTAATAAGAATAACAGTACGTTAAAAAATGAGGTATTTATCGAATTCAACTTATCACTTATCAAATAGAATGTGCGAGTCAACTAATAGGTTGTTAAACATACTGTGTTTTCTAGAATCGTTGCGTAATCCAGAACCTTAAGAAAATTAATACCATTTTAGCGGGATGTGATCTTTTCGGCGTAATATCATATTTAAATAGTGGGTTATCAAACATAATTTGCATTTTCGGATCATTGTATTATCAAGCATCTTAAGATATTAATAGTATTTTTAATGAGAATGATTCTTTTCAGCTTAAAATCCTCAAAACAAATAAACACTACAAAAAACTAATGAGGGGGATAATCCAAAAAGAGATTAGAGATCAATAAAAAAAAATATATAAAAAAAGTCTAAACATAAAATAGTTGAAAACTTATGTCAATCGGAGTCAAGTAATCCTTTATTGAACATAATGTACTAGTCAGCTGATCACTCAGTAACCTTAATATCATTTATCGAATTATTGCATCATCAAGCACCTTAACAAAAATAAAATTATTTTAGTTGGATCAATTATTTCCAGCTTAAAATTCTCAAACATATATTAAAAATAATTGATTGGCTAATCCAAAATGAAAGCAGAGATTGATAACAAATACAGACAAAGCGTCTATATATTGAAAGTTTGAAATAAACACCACAATTTATCAGAGCCAGGTTTCGATCCTGGGACCTGTGGGTTATGGGCCCACCACGCTTCCGCTGCGCCACTCTGATGAACATATTTTAATAGTTATAAACTTGTTTAGCTCCATGACACTGCAAAAGCATGTCGCTATGCGATCCAAAGCTAATTTGAACGTGTTTTTATTAATAAGAATAACAATACGTTAAAAAATGAGGTATTTATCGAATTCAACTTATCACTTATCAAACAGAATGTGCGAGTCAACTAATAGGTTGTTAAACATACTGTGTTTTCTAGAATCGTTGCGTAATCCAGAACCTTAAGAAACTTAATATCATTTTAGCGGGATGTGACCTTTTCAGCGTAATATCATATTCAAATAGTGGATTGTCAAACATAATTTGCATTTTCGGATCATTGTATCATCAAGCATCTTAAGATATTTATAGTATTTTTAATATGAATGATTCTTTTCAGCATAAAATCCTCCAAACAAATAAACACTACAAAAAACTAATGAGGGGGATAATCCAAAAAGAGATTAGAGATCAATAAAAAAATATATAAAAAAAGTCTAAACATAGAATAGTT
This sequence comes from Clarkia xantiana subsp. parviflora, assembly GCA_036873135.1. Classification (NCBI taxonomy): domain Eukaryota; kingdom Viridiplantae; phylum Streptophyta; class Magnoliopsida; order Myrtales; family Onagraceae; genus Clarkia; species Clarkia xantiana. The sequence goes on from JAPTYO010000014.1 coordinate 22,945,350, forward strand.
GAAAACTTATGTCAATCGGAGTCAAGTAATCCTTTATTGAACATAACGTACTAGTCAGCTGATCACTCAGTAACCTTAATATCATTTATCGAATTATTGCATCATCAAGCACCTTAACAAAAATAAAATTATTTTAGTGGGAACAATTATTTCCAGCTTAAAATTCTCAAACATATATTAAAAATAATTGATTGGCTAATCCAAAATGAAAGCAGAGATTGATAACAAATACAGACAAAGCGTCTATATATTGAAAGTTTGAAATAAACACCACAATTTATCAGAGCAAGATTTCGATCCTGGGACCTGTGGGTTATGGGCCCACCACGCTTCCGCTGCGCCACTCTGATGAACATATTATAATAGTTATAAACTTGTTTAGCTCCATAACAGTGCAAAAGCATGTCGCTATGCGATCCAAAGCTAATTTGAACGTGTTTTTATTAATAAGAATAAAAGTACGTTAAAAAATGAGGTATTTATCGAATTCAGCTTATCACTTATCAAACAGAATGTGCGAGTCAACTAATAGGTTGTTAAACATACTGTGTTTTCTAGAATCGTTGCGTAATCCAGAACCTTAAGAAAATTAGTACCATTTTAGCGGGATGTGATCTTTTCGGCGTAATATCATATTTAAATAGTGGATTGTCAAACATAATTTGCATTTTCGGATCATTGTATCATCAAGCATCTTAAGATATTTATAGTATTTTTAATATGAATGATTCTTTTCAGCATAAAATCCTCCAAACAAATAAACACTACAAAAAACTAATGAGGGGGCTAATCCAAAAAGAGATTAGAGATCAATAAAAAAAATATAAAAAAAATGTCTAAACATAGAATAGTTGAAAACTTATGTCAATCGGAGTTAAGTAATCCTTTATTGAACATAATGTACTAGTCAGCTGATCACTCAGTAACCTTAATATCATTTATCGAATTATTGCATCATCAAGCACCTTAACAAAAATAAAATTATTTTAGTGGGAACAATTATTTCCAGCTTAAAATTCTCAAACATATATTAAAAATAATTGATTGGCTAATCCAAAATGAAAGCAGAGATTGATAACAAATACAGACAAAGCGTCTATACATTGAAAGTTTGAAATAAACACCACAATTTATCAGAGCAAGGTTTCGATCCTGGGACCTGTGGATTATGGGCCCACCACGCTGCGCCACTCATATGAACATATTATAACAGTTATAAACTTGTTTAGCTCCATGACAGTGCAAAAGCATGTCGCTATGCGATCCAAAGCTAATTTGAACGTGTTTTTATTAATAAGAATAAAAGTACGTTAAAAAATGAGGTATTTATCGAATTCAGCTTATCACTTATCAAACAGAATGTGCGAGTCAACTAATAGGTTGTTAAACATACTGTGTTTTCTAGAATTGTTGCGTAATCCAGAACCTTAAGAAACTTAATATCATTTTAGCGGGATGTGACCTTTTCAGCGTAATATCATATTCAAATAGTGGATTGTCAAACATAATTTGCATTTTCGGATCATTGTATCATCAAGCATCTTAAGATATTTATAGTATTTTTAATATGAATGATTCTTTTCAGCATAAAATCCTCCAAACAAATAAACACTACAAAAAACTAATGAGGGGGCAAATCCAAAAAGAGATTAGAGATCAATAAAAAAAATATAAAAAAAATGTCTAAACATAGAATAGTTGAAAACTTATGTCAATCGGATTTAAGTAATCCTTTATTGAACATAATGTACTAGTCAGCTGATCACTCAGTAACCTTAATATCATTTATCGAATTATTGAATCATCAGGCACCTTAACAAAAATATAATTATTTTAGTGGGAAGAATTATTTTCAGCTTAAATTCTCAAACATATATTAAAAATAATTGATTGGCTAATTCAAAATGAAAGCAGAGATTGATAACAAATACAGACAAAGCGTGTATATATTGAAAGTTTGAAATACACACCACAATTTAACAGAGCCAGGATTCGATCCTGGGACCTGTGGGTTATGGGCCCACCACGCTTCCGCTGCGCCACTCTGATGAACATATTTTAATAGTTATAAACTTGTTTAGCTCCATGACACTGCAAAAGCATGTCGCTATGCGATCCAAAGCTAATTTGAACGTGTTTTTATTAATAAGAATAACAGTACGTTAAAAAATGAGGTATTTATCGAATTCAACTTATCACTTATCAAACAGAATGTGCGAGTCAACTAATAGGTTGTTAAACATACTGTGTTTTCTAGAATCGTTGCGTAATCCAGAACCTTAAGAAAATTAATACCATTTTAGCGGGATGTGATCTTTTCGGCGTAATATCATATTTAAATAGTGGGTTATCAAACATAATTTGCATTTTCGGATCATTGTATCATCAAGCATCTTAAGATATTAATAGTATTTTTAATGAGAATGATTCTTTTCAGCTTAAAATCCTCCAAACAAATAAACACTACAAAAAACTAATGAGGGGGATAATCCAAAAAGAGATTAGAGATCAATAAAATATATATATAAAAAAAAGTCTAAACAAAAAATAGTTGAAAACTTATGTCAATCGGAGTCAAGTAATCCTTTATTGAACATAATGTACTAGTCAGCTGATCACTCAGTAACCTTAATATCATTTATCGAATTATTGCATCATCAAGCACCTTAACAAAAATAAAATTATTTTAGTGGGAACAATTATTTCCAGCTTAAAATTCTCAAACATATATTAAAAATAATTGATTGGCTAATCCAAAATGAAAGCAGAGATTGATAACAAATACAGACAAAGCGTCTATATATTGAAAGTTTGAAATAAACACCACAATTTATCAGAGCAAGGTTTCGATCCTGGGACCTGTGGGTTATGGGCCCACCACGCTTCCGCTGCGCCACTCTGATGAACATATTTTAATAGTTTTAAACTTGTTTAGCTCCAAGACACTGCAAAAGCATGTCGTTATGCGATCCAAAGCTAATTTGAACGTGTTTTTATTAATAAGAATAACAGTACGTTAAAAAATGAGGTATTTATCGAATTCAACTTATCACTTATCAAACAGAATGTGCGAGTCAACTAATAGGTTGTTAAACATACTGTGTTTTCTAGAATCGTTGCGTAATCCAGAACCTTAAGAAAATTAATACCATTTTAGCGGGATGTGATCTTTTCGGCGTAATATCATATTTAAATAGTGGGTTATCAAACATAATTTGCATTTTCGGATCATTGTATCATCAAGCATCTTAAGATATTAATAGTATTTTTAATGAGAATGATTCTTTTCAGCTTAAAATCCTCCAAACAAATAAACACTACAAAAAACTAATGAGGGGGATAATCCAAAAAGAGATTAGAGATCAATAAAAAAAATATAAAAAAAAGTCTAAACATAGAATAGTTGAAAACTTATGTCAATCGGAGTCAAGTAATCCTTTATTGAACATAATGTACTAGTCAGCTGATCACTCAGTAACCTTAATATCATTTATCGAATTATTGCATCATCAAGCACCTTAACAAAAATAAAATTATTTTAGTGGGAACAATTATTTCCAGCTTAAAATTCTCAAACATATATTAAAAATAATTGATTGGCTAATCCAAAATGAAAGCAGAGATTGATAACAAATACAGACAAAGCGTCTATATATTGAAAGTTTGAAATAAACACCACAATTTATCAGAGCCAGGTTTTGATCCTGGGACCTGTGGGTTATGGGCCCACCACGCTTCCGCTGCGCCACTCTGATGAACATATTATAATAGTTATAAACTTGTTTAGCTCCATGACAGTGCAAAAGCATGTCGCTATGCGATCCAAAGCTAATTTGAACGTTTTTTTATTAATAAGAATAAAAGTACGTTAAAAAATGAGGTATTTATCGAATTCAACTTATCACTTATCAAACAGAATGTGCGAGTCAACTAATAGGTTGTTAAACATACTGTGTTTTCTAGAATCGTTGCGTAATCCAGAACCTTAAGAAACTTAATATCATTTTAGCGGGATGTGACCTTTTCAGCGTAATATCATATTCAAATAGTGGATTGTCAAACATAATTTGCATTTTCGGATCATTGTATCATCAAGCATCTTAAGATATTTATAGTATTTTTAATATGAATGATTCTTTTCAGCATAAAATCCTCCAAACAAATAAACACTACAAAAAACTAATGAGGGGGCTAATCCAAAAAGAGATTAGAGATCAATAAAAAAAAATATAAAAAAATGTCTAAACATAGAATAGTTGAAAACTTATGTCAATCGGAGTTAAGTAATCCTTTATTGAACATAATGTACTAGTCAGCTGATCACTCAGTAACCTTAATATCATTTATCGAATTATTGCATCATCAGGCACCTTAAAAAAAATAAAATTATTTTAGTGGGAAGAATTATTTTCAGCTTAAAATTCTCAAACATATATTAAAAATAATTGATTGGCTAATCCAAAATGAAAGCAGAGATTGATAACAAATACAGACAAAGCGTCTATATATTGAAAGTTTGAAATAAACACCACAATTTATCAGAGCCAGGTTTCGATCCTGGGACCTGTGGGTTATGGGCCCACCACGCTTCCGCTGCGCCACTCTGATGAACATATTTTAATAGTTATAAACTTGTTTAGCTCCATGACACTGCAAAAGCATGTCGCTATGCGATCCAAAGCTAATTTGAACGTGTTTTTATTAATAAGAATAACAGTACGTTAAAAAATGAGGTATTTATCGAATTCAACTTATCACTTATCAAACAGAATGTGCGAGTCAACTAATAGGTTGTTAAACATACTGTGTTTTCTAGAATCGTTGCGTAATCCAGAACCTTAAGAAAATTAATACCATTTTAGCGGGATGTGATCTTTTCGGCGTAATATCATATTTAAATAGTGGGTTATCAAACATAATTTGCATTTTCGGATCATTGTATCATCAAGCATCTTAAGATATTAATAGTATTTTTAATGAGAATGATTCTTTTCAGCTTAAAATCCTCAAACAAATAAACACTACAAAAAACTAATGAGGGGGATAATCCAAAAAGAGATTAGAGATCAATAAAAAAAATATATAAAAAAAAGTCTAAACATAAAATAGTTGAAAACTTATGTCAATCGGAGTCAAGTAATCCTTTATTGAACATAATGTACTAGTCAGCTGATCACTCAGTAACCTTAATATCATTTATCGAATTATTGCATCATCAAGCACCTTAACAAAAATAAAATTATTTTAGTGGGATCAATTATTTCCAGCTTAAAATTCTCAAACATATATTAAAAATAATTGATTGGCTAATCCAAAATGAAAGCAGAGATTGATAACAAATACAGACAAAGCGTCTATATATTGAAAGTTTGAAATAAACACCACAATTTATCAGAGCCAGGTTTCGATCCTGGGACCTGTGGGTTATGGGCCCACCACGCTTCCGCTGCGCCACTCTGATGAACATATTTTAATAGTTATAAACTTGTTTAGCTCCATGACACTGCAAAAGCATGTCGCTATGCGATCCAAAGCTAATTTGAACGTGTTTTTATTAATAAGAATAAAAGTACGTTAAAAAATGAGGTATTTATCGAATTCAACTTATCACTTATCAAACAGAATGTGCGAGTCAACTAATAGGTTGTTAAACATACTGTGTTTTCTAGAATCGTTGCGTAATCCAGAACCTTAAGAAAATTAATACCATTTTAGCGGGATGTGATCTTTTCGGCGTAATATCATATTTAAATAGTGGGTTATCAAACATAATTTGCATTTTCGGATCATTGTATCATCAAGCATCTTAAGATATTTATAGTATTTTTAATATGAATGATTCTTTTCAGCATAAAATCCTCCAAACAAATAAACACTACAAAAAACTAATGAGGGGGCTAATCCAAAAAGAGATTAGAGATCAATAAAAAAAAATATAAAAAAAATGTCTAAACATAAAATAGTTGAAAACTTATGTCAATCGGAGTTAAGTAATCCTTTATTGAACATAATGTACTAGTCAGCTGATCACTCAGTAACCTTAATATCATTTATCGAATTATTGCATCATCAGGCACCTTAACAAAAATAAAATTATTTTAGTGGGAAGAATTATTTCCAGCTTAAAATTCTCAAACATATATTAAAAATAATTGATTGGCTAATCCAAAATGAAAGCAGAGATTGATAACAAATACAGACAAAGCGTCTATATATTGAAAGTTTGAAATAAACACCACAATTTATCAGAGCCAGGTTTCGATCCTGGGACCTGTGGGTTATGGGCCCACCACGCTTCCGCTGCGCCACTCTGATGAACATATTATAATAGTTATAAACTTGTTTAGCTCCATGACACTGCAAAAGCATGTCGCTATGCGATCCAAAGCTAATTTGAACGTGTTTTTATTAATAAGAATAACAGTACGTTAAAAAATGAGGCATTTATCGAATTCAACTTATCACTTATCAAACAGAATGTGCGAGTCAACTAATAGGTTGTTAAACATACTGTGTTTTCTAGAATCGTTGCGTAATCCAGAACCTTAAGAAACTTAATATCATTTTAGCGGGATGTGACCTTTTCAGCGTAATATCATATTCAAATAGTGGATTGTCAAACATAATTTGCATTTTCGGATCATTGTATCATCAAGCATCTTAAGATATTTATAGTATTTTTAATATGAATGATTCTTTTCAGCATAAAATCCTCCAAACAAATAAACACTACAAAAAACTAATGAGGGGGCTAATCCAAAAAGAGATTAGAGATCAATAAAAAAAATATAAAAAAAATGTCTAAACATAGAATAGTTGAAAACTTATGTCAATCGGAGTTAAGTAATCCTTTATTGAACATAATGTACTAGTCAGCTGATCACTCAGTAACCTTAATATCATTTATCGAATTATTGCATCATCAGGCACCTTAACAAAAATAAAATTATTTTAGTGGGAAGAATTATTTTCAGCTTAAAATTCTCAAACATATATTAAAAATAATTGATTGGCTAATCCAAAATGAAAGCAGAGATTGATAACAAATACAGACAAAGCGTCTATATATTGAAAGTTCGAAATAAACACCACAATTTATCAGAGCCAGGTTTCGATCCTGGGACCTGTGGGTTATGGGCCCACCACGCTTCCGCTGCGCCACTCTGATGAACATATTTTAATAGTTATAAACTTGTTTAGCTCCATGACACTGCAAAAGCATGTCGCTATGCGATCCAAAGCTAATTTGAACGTGTTTTTATTAATAAGAATAAAAGTACGTTAAAAAATGAGGTATTTATCGAATTCAACTTATCACTTATCAAACAGAATGTGCGAGTCAACTAATAGGTTGTTAAACATACTGTGTTTTCTAGAATCGTTGCGTAATCCAGAACCTTAAGAAACTTAATATCATTTTAGCGGGATGTGACCTTTTCAGCGTAATATCATATTCAAATAGTGGATTGTCAAACATAATTTGCATTTTCGGATCATTGTATCATCAAGCATCTTAAGATATTTATAGTATTTTTAATATGAATGATTCTTTTCAGCATAAAATCCTCCAAACAAATAAACACTACAAAAAACTAATGAGGGGGCTAATCCAAAAAGAGATTAGAGATCAATAAAAAAAAATGTCTAAACATAGAATAGTTGAAAACTTATGTCAATCGGAGTTAAGTAATCCTTTATTGAACATAATGTACTAGTCAGCTGATCACTCAGTAACCTTAATATCATTTATCGAATTATTGCATCATCAGGCACCTTAACAAAAATAAAATTATTTTAGTGGGAAGAATTATTTTCAGCTTAAAATTCTCAAACATATATTAAAAATAATTGATTGGCTAATCCAAAATGAAAGCAGAGATTGATAACAAATACAGACAAAGCGTCTATATATTGAAAGTTCGAAATAAACACCACAGTTTATCAGAGCCAGGTTTCGATCCTGGGACCTGTGGGTTATGGGCCCACCACGCTTCCGCTGCGCCACTCTGATGAACATATTTTAATAGTTATAAACTTGTTTAGCTCCATGACACTGCAAAAGCATGTCGCTATGCGATCCAAAGCTAATTTGAACGTGTTTTTATTAATAAGAATAAAAGTACGTTAAAAAATGAGGTATTTATCGAATTCAACTTATCACTTATCAAACAGAATGTGCGAGTCAACTAATAGGTTGTTAAACATACTGTGTTTTCTAGAATCGTTGCGTAATCCAGAACCTTAAGAAACTTAATATCATTTTAGCGGGATGTGACCTTTTCAGCGTAATATCATATTCAAATAGTGGATTGTCAAACATAATTTGCATTTTCGGATCATTGTATCATCAAGCATCTTAAGATATTTATAGTATTTTTAATATGAATGATTCTTTTCAGCATAAAATCCTCCAAACAAATAAACACTACAAAAAACTAATGAGGGGGCTAATCCAAAAAGAGATTAGAGATCAATAAAAAAAAATGTCTAAACATAGAATAGTTGAAAACTTATGTCAATCGGAGTTAAGTAATCCTTTATTGAACATAATGTACTAGTCAGCTGATCACTCAGTAACCTTAATATCATTTATCGAATTATTGCATCATCAGGCACCTTAACAAAAATAAAATTATTTTAGTGGGAAGAATTATTTTCAGCTTAAAATTCTCAAACATATATTAAAAATAATTGATTGGCTAATCCAAAATGAAAGCAGAGATTGATAACAAATACAGACAAAGCGTCTATATATTGAAAGTTCGAAATAAACACCACAATTTATCAGAGCCAGGTTTCGATCCTGGGACCTGTGGGTTATGGGCCCACCACGCTTCCGCTGCGCCACTCTGATGAACATATTTTAATAGTTATAAACTTGTTTAGCTCCATGACACTGCAAAAGCATGTCGCTATGCGATCCAAAGCTAATTTGAACGTGTTTTTATTAATAAGAATAAAAGTACGTTAAAAAATGAGGTATTTATCGAATTCAACTTATCACTTATCAAACAGAATGTGCGAGTCAACTAATAGGTTGTTAAACATACTGTGTTTTCTAGAATCGTTGCGTAATCCAGAACCTTAAGAAACTTAATATCATTTTAGCGGGATGTGACCTTTTCAGCGTAATATCATATTCAAATAGTGGATTGTCAAACATAATTTGCATTTTCGGATCATTGTATCATCAAGCATCTTAAGATATTTATAGTATTTTTAATATGAATGATTCTTTTCAGCATAAAATCCTCCAAACAAATAAACACTACAAAAAACTAATGAGGGGGCTAATCCAAAAAGAGATTAGAGATCAATAAAAAAAAATGTCTAAACATAGAATAGTTGAAAACTTATGTCAATCGGAGTTAAGTAATCCTTTATTGAACATAATGTACTAGTCAGCTGATCACTCAGTAACCTTAATATCATTTATCGAATTATTGCATCATCAGGCACCTTAACAAAAATAAAATTATTTTAGTGGGAAGAATTATTTTCAGCTTAAAATTCTCAAACATATATTAAAAATAATTGATTGGCTAATCCAAAATGAAAGCAGAGATTGATAACAAATACAGACAAAGCGTCTATATATTGAAAGTTCGAAATAAACACCACAATTTATCAGAGCCAGGTTTCGATCCTGGGACCTGTGGGTTATGGGCCCACCACGCTTCCGCTGCGCCACTCTGATGAACATATTTTAATAGTTATAAACTTGTTTAGCTCCATGACACTGCAAAAGCATGTCGCTATGCGATCCAAAGCTAATTTGAACGTGTTTTTATTAATAAGAATAAAAGTACGTTAAAAAATGAGGTATTTATCGAATTCAACTTATCACTTATCAAACAGAATGTGCGAGTCAACTAATAGGTTGTTAAACATACTGTGTTTTCTAGAATCGTTGCGTAATCCAGAACCTTAAGAAACTTAATATCATTTTAGCGGGATGTGACCTTTTCAGCGTAATATCATATTCAAATAGTGGATTGTCAAACATAATTTGCATTTTCGGATCATTGTATCATCAAGCATCTTAAGATATTTATAGTATTTTTAATATGAATGATTCTTTTCAGCATAAAATCCTCCAAACAAATAAACACTACAAAAAACTAATGAGGGGGCTAATCCAAAAAGAGATTAGAGATCAATAAAAAAAATGTCTAAACATAGAATAGTTGAAAACTTATGTCAATCGGAGTTAAGTAATCCTTTATTGAACATAATGTACTAGTCAGCTGATCACTCAGTAACCTTAATATCATTTATCGAATTATTGCATCATCAGGCACCTTAAAAAAAATAAAATTATTTTAGTGGGAAGAATTATTTTCAGCTTAAAATTCTCAAACATATATTAAAAATAATTGATTGGCTAATCCAAAATGAAAGCAGAGATTGATAACAAATACAGACAAAGCGTCTATATATTGAAAGTTTGAAATAAACACCACAATTTATCAGAGCCAGGTTTCGATCCTGGGACCTGTGGGTTATGGGCCCACCACGCTTCCGCTGCGCCACTCTGATGAACATATTATAATAGTTATAAACTTGTTTAGCTCCATGACACTGCAAAAGCATGTCGCTATGCGATCCAAAGCTAATTTGAACGTGTTTTTATTAATAAGAATAACAGTACGTTAAAAAATGAGGCATTTATCGAATTCAACTTATCACTTATCAAACAGAATGTGCGAGTCAACTAATAGGTTGTTAAACATACTGTGTTTTCTAGAATCGTTGCGTAATCCAGAACCTTAAGAAACTTAATATCATTTTAGCGGGATGTGACCTTTTCAGCGTAATATCATATTCAAATAGTGGATTGTCAAACATAATTTGCATTTTCGGATCATTGTATCATCAAGCATCTTAAGATATTTATAGTATTTTTAATATGAATGATTCTTTTCAGCATAAAATCCTCCAAACAAATAAACACTACAAAAAACTAATGAGGGGGCAAATCCAAAAAGAGATTAGAGATCAATAAAAAAAAAATATAAAAAAAAGTCTAAACATAAAATAGTTGAAAACTTATGTCAATCGGAGTCAAGTAATCCTTTATTGAACATAATGTACTAGTCAGCTGATCACTCAGTAACCTTAATATCATTTATCGAATTATTGCATCATCAAGCACCTTAACAAAAATAAAATTATTTTAGTGGGAAGAATTATTTTCAGCTTAAAATTCTCAAACATATATTAAAAATAATTGATTGGCTAATCCAAAATGAAAGCAGAGATTGATAACAAATACAGACAAAGCGTCTATATATTGAAAGTTTGAAATAAACACCACAATTTATCAGAGCCAGGTTTCGATCCTGGGACCTGTGGGTTATGGGCCCACCACGCTTCCGCTGCGCCACTCTGATGAACATATTTTAATAGTTATAAACTTGTTTAGCTCCATGACACTGCAAAAGCATGTCGCTATGCGATCCAAAGCTAATTTGAACGTGTTTTTATTAATAAGAATAACAGTACGTTAAAAAATGAGGTATTTATCGAATTCAACTTATCACTTATCAAACAGAATGTGCGAGTCAACTAATAGGTTGTTAAACATACTGTGTTTTCTAGAATCGTTGCGTAATCCAGAACCTTAAGAAAATTAATACCATTTTAGCGGGATGTGATCTTTTCGGCGTAATATCATATTTAAATAGTGGGTTATCAAACATAATTTGCATTTTCGGATCATTGTATCATCAAGCATCTTAAGATATTTATAGTATTTTTAATATGAATGATTCTTTTCAGCATAAAATCCTCCAAACAAATAAACACTACAAAAAACTAATGAGGGGGCTAATCCAAAAAGAGATTAGAGATCAATAAAAAAAAATATAAAAAAAATGTCTAAACATATAATAGTTGAAAACTTATGTCAATCGGAGTTAAGTAATCCTTTATTGAACATAATGTACTAGTCAGCTGATCACTCAGTAACCTTAATATCATTTATCGAATTATTGCATCATCAAGCACCTTAACAAAAATAAAATTATTTTAGTGGGAACAATTATTTCCAGCTTAAAATTCTCAAACATATATTAAAAATAATTGATTGGCTAATCCAAAATGAAAGCAGAGATTGATAACAAATACAGACAAAGCGTCTATATATTGAAAGTTTGAAATAAACACCACAATTTATCAGAGCCAGGTTTCGATCCTGGGACCTGTGGGTTATGGGCCCACCACGCTTCCGCTGCGCCACTCTGATGAACATATTTTAATAGTTATAAACTTGTTTAGCTCCATGACACTGCAAAAGCATGTCGCTATGCGATCCAAAGCTAATTTGAACGTGTTTTTATTAATAAGAATAACAGTACGTTAAAAAATGAGGTATTTATCGAATTCAACTTATCACTTATCAAACAGAATGTGCGAGTCAACTAATAGGTTGTTAAACATACTGTGTTTTCTAGAATCGTTGCGTAATCCAGAACCTTAAGAAAATTAATACCATTTTAGCGGGATGTGATCTTTTCGGCGTAATATCATATTTAAATAGTGGGTTATCAAACATAATTTGCATTTTCGGATCATTGTATCATCAAGCATCTTAAGATATTAATAGTATTTTTAATGAGAATGATTCTTTTCAGCTTAAAATCCTCCAAACAAATAAACACTACAAAAAACTAATGAGGGGGATAATCCAAAAAGAGATTAGAGATCAATAAAAAAATATATAAAAAAATGTATAAACATAGAATAGTTGAAAACTTATGTCAATCGGAGTCAAGTAATCCTTTATTGAACATAATGTACTAGTCAGCTGATCACTCAGTAACCTTAATATCATTTATCGAATTATTGCATCATCAAGCACCTTAACAAAAATAAAATTATTTTAGTGGGAACAATTATTTCCAGCTTAAAATTCTCAAACATATATTAAAAATAATTGATTGGCTAATCCAAAATGAAAGCAGAGATTGATAACAAATACAGACAAAGCGTCTATATATTGAAAGTTTGAAATAAACACCACAATTTATCAGAGCCAGGTTTCGATCCTGGGACCTGTGGGTTATGGGCCCACCACGCTTCCGCTGCGCCACTCTGATGAACATATTATAATAGTTATAAACTTGTTTAGCTCCATGACACTGCAAAAGCATGTCGCTATGCGATCCAAAGCTAATTTGAACGTGTTTTTATTAATAAGAATAAAAGTACGTTAAAAAATGAGGCATTTATCGAATTCAACTTATCACTTATCAAACAGAATGTGCGAGTCAACTAATAGGTTGTTAAACATACTGTGTTTTCTAGAATCGTTGCGTAATCCAGAACCTTAAGAAAATTAATACCATTTTAGCGGGATGTGATCTTTTCGGCGTAATATCATATTTAAATAGTGGGTTATCAAACATAATTTGCATTTTCGGATCATTGTATCATCAAGCATCTTAAGATATTTATAGTATTTTTATGAATGATTCTTTTCAGCATAAAATCCTCCAAACAAATAAACACTACAAAAAACTAATGAGGGGGCTAATCCAAAAAGAGATTAGAGATCAATAAAAAAAAATATAAAAAAAATGTCTAAACATATAATAGTTGAAAACTTATGTCAATCGGAGTTAAGTAATCCTTTATTGAACATAATGTACTAGTCAGCTGATCACTCAGTAACCTTAATATCATTTATCGAATTATTGCATCATCAAGCACCTTAACAAAAATAAAATTATTTTAGTGGGAAGAATTATTTTCAGCTTAAAATTCTCAAACATATATTAAAAATAATTGATTGGCTAATCCAAAATGAAAGCAGAGATTGATAACAAATACAGACAAAGCGTCTATATATTGAAAGTTTGAAATAAACACCACAATTTATCAGAGCCAGGTTTCGATCCTGGGACCTGTGGGTTATGGGCCCACCACGCTTCCGCTGCGCCACTCTGATGAACATATTTTAATAGTTATAAACTTGTTTAGCTCCATGACACTGCAAAAGCATGTCGCTATGCGATCCAAAGCTAATTTGAACGTGTTTTTATTAATAAGAATAACAGTACGTTAAAAAATGAGGTATTTATCGAATTCAACTTATCACTTATCAAACAGAATGTGCGAGTCAACTAATAGGTTGTTAAACATACTGTGTTTTCTAGAATCGTTGCGTAATCCAGAACCTTAAGAAAATTAATACCATTTTAGCGGGATGTGATCTTTTCGGCGTAATATCATATTTAAATAGTGGGTTATCAAACATAATTTGCATTTTCGGATCATTGTATCATCAAGCATCTTAAGATATTAATAGTATTTTTAATGAGAATGATTCTTTTCAGCTTAAAATCCTCCAAACAAATAAACACTACAAAAAACTAATGAGGGGGATAATCCAAAAAGAGATTAGAGATCAATAAAAAAATATATAAAAAATGTATAAACATAGAATAGTTGAAAACTTATGTCAATCGGAGTCAAGTAATCCTTTATTGAACATAATGTACTAGTCAGCTGATCACTCAGTAACCTTAATATCATTTATCGAATTATTGCATCATCAGGCACCTTAACAAAAATAAAATTATTTTAGTGGGAACAATTATTTCCAGCTTAAAATTCTCAAACATATATTAAAAATAATTGATTGGCTAATCCAAAATGAAAGCAGAGATTGATAACAAATACAGACAAAGCGTCTATATATTGAAAGTTTGAAATAAACACCACAATTTATCAGAGCCAGGTTTCGATCCTGGGACCTGTGGGTTATGGGCCCACCACGCTTCCGCTGCGCCACTCTGATGAACATATTATAATAGTTATAAACTTGTTTAGCTCCATGACACTGCAAAAGCATGTCGCTATGCGATCCAAAGCTAATTTGAACGTGTTTTTATTAATAAGAATAACAGTACGTTAAAAAATGAGGCATTTATCGAATTCAACTTATCACTTATCAAACAGAATGTGCGAGTCAACTAATAGGTTGTTAAACATACTGTGTTTTCTAGAATCGTTGCGTAATCCAGAACCTTAAGAAAATTAATACCATTTTAGCGGGATGTGATCTTTTCGGCGTAATATCATATTTAAATAGTGGGTTATCAAACATAATTTGCATTTTCGGATCATTGTATCATCAAGCATCTTAAGATATTTATAGTATTTTTAATATGAATGATTCTTTTCAGCATAAAATCCTCCAAACAAATAAACACTACAAAAAACTAATGAGGGGGCTAATCCAAAAAGAGATTAGAGATCAATAAAAAAAAATATAAAAAAAATGTCTAAACATATAATAGTTGAAAACTTATGTCAATCGGAGTTAAGTAATCCTTTATTGAACATAATGTACTAGTCAGCTGATCACTCAGTAACCTTAATATCATTTATCGAATTATTGCATCATCAAGCACCTTAACAAAAATAAAATTATTTTAGTGGGAACAATTATTTCCAGCTTAAAATTCTCAAACATATATTAAAAATAATTGATTGGCTAATCCAAAATGAAAGCAGAGATTGATAACAAATACAGACAAAGCGTCTATATATTGAAAGTTTGAAATAAACATCACAATTTATCAGAGCCAGGTTTCGATCCTGGGACCTGTGGGTTATGGGCCCACCACGCTTCCGCTGCGCCACTCTGATGAACATATTTTAATAGTTATAAACTTGTTTAGCTCCATGACACTGCAAAAGCATGTCGCTATGCGATCCAAAGCTAATTTGAACGTGTTTTTATTAATAAGAATAACAGTACGTTAAAAAATGAGGTATTTATCGAATTCAACTTATCACTTATCAAACAGAATGTGCGAGTCAACTAATAGGTTGTTAAACATACTGTGTTTTCTAGAATCGTTGCGTAATCCAGAACCTTAAGAAACTTAATACCATTTTAGCGGGATGTGACCTTTTCAGCGTAATATCATATTTAAATAGTGGATTGTCAAACATAATTTGCATTTTCGGATCATTGTATCATCAAGCATCTTAAGATATTTATAGTATTTTTAATATGAATGATTCTTTTCAGCATAAAATCCTCCAAACAAATAAACACTACAAAAAACTAATGAGGGGGCTAATCCAAAAAGAGATTAGAGATCAATAAAAAAAATGTCTAAACATAGAATAGTTGAAAACTTATGTCAATCGGAGTTAAGTAATCCTTTATTGAACATAATGTACTAGTCAGCTGATCACTCAGTAACCTTAATATCATTTATCGAATTATTGCATCATCAGGCACCTTAAAAAAAATAAAATTATTTTAGTGGGAAGAATTATTTTCAGCTTAAAATTCTCAAACATATATTAAAAATAATTGATTGGCTAATCCAAAATGAAAGCAGAGATTGATAACAAATACAGACAAAGCGTCTATATATTGAAAGTTTGAAATAAACACCACAATTTATCAGAGCCAGGTTTCGATCCTGGGACCTGTGGGTTATGGGCCCACCACGCTTCCGCTGCGCCACTCTGATGAACATATTATAATAGTTATAAACTTGTTTAGCTCCATGACACTGCAAAAGCATGTCGCTATGCGATCCAAAGCTAATTTGAACGTGTTTTTATTAATAAGAATAACAGTACGTTAAAAAATGAGGCATTTATCGAATTCAACTTATCACTTATCAAACAGAATGTGCGAGTCAACTAATAGGTTGTTAAACATACTGTGTTTTCTAGAATCGTTGCGTAATCCAGAACCTTAAGAAACTTAATATCATTTTAGCGGGATGTGACCTTTTCAGCGTAATATCATATTCAAATAGTGGATTGTCAAACATAATTTGCATTTTCGGATCATTGTATCATCAAGCATCTTAAGATATTTATAGTATTTTTAATATGAATGATTCTTTTCAGCATAAAATCCTCCAAACAAATAAACACTACAAAAAACTAATGAGGGGGCTAATCCAAAAAGAGATTAGAGATCAATAAAAAAAAATATAAAAAAAAGTCTAAACATAAAATAGTTGAAAACTTATGTCAATCGGAGTCAAGTAATCCTTTATTGAACATAATGTACTAGTCAGCTGATCACTCAGTAACCTTAATATCATTTATCGAATTATTGCATCATCAAGCACCTTAACAAAAATAAAATTATTTTAGTGGGAAGAATTATTTTCAGCTTAAAATTCTCAAACATATATTAAAAATAATTGATTGGCTAATCCAAAATGAAAGCAGAGATTGATAACAAATACAGACAAAGCGTCTATATATTGAAAGTTTGAAATAAACACCACAATTTATCAGAGCCAGGTTTCGATCCTGGGACCTGTGGGTTATGGGCCCACCACGCTTCCGCTGCGCCACTCTGATGAACATATTTTAATAGTTATAAACTTGTTTAGCTCCATGACACTGCAAAAGCATGTCGCTATGCGATCCAAAGCTAATTTGAACGTGTTTTTATTAATAAGAATAACAGTACGTTAAAAAATGAGGTATTTATCGAATTCAACTTATCACTTATCAAACAGAATGTGCGAGTCAACTAATAGGTTGTTAAACATACTGTGTTTTCTAGAATCGTTGCGTAATCCAGAACCTTAAGAAAATTAATACCATTTTAGCGGGATGTGATCTTTTCGGCGTAATATCATATTTAAATAGTGGGTTATCAAACATAATTTGCATTTTCGGATCATTGTATCATCAAGCATCTTAAGATATTTATAGTATTTTTAATATGAATGATTCTTTTCAGCATAAAATCCTCCAAACAAATAAACACTACAAAAAACTAATGAGGGGGCTAATCCAAAAAGAGATTAGAGATCAATAAAAAAAATATAAAAAAAATGTCTAAACATATAATAGTTGAAAACTTATGTCAATCGGAGTTAAGTAATCCTTTATTGAACATAATGTACTAGTCAGCTGATCACTCAGTAACCTTAATATCATTTATCGAATTATTGCATCATCAAGCACCTTAACAAAAATAAAATTATTTTAGTGGGAACAATTATTTCCAGCTTAAAATTCTCAAACATATATTAAAAATAATTGATTGGCTAATCCAAAATGAAAGCAGAGATTGATAACAAATACAGACAAAGCGTCTATATATTGAAAGTTTGAAATAAACACCACAATTTATCAGAGCCAGGTTTCGATCCTGGGACCTGTGGGTTATGGGCCCACCACGCTTCCGCTGCGCCACTCTGATGAACATATTTTAATAGTTATAAACTTGTTTAGCTCCATGACACTGCAAAAGCATGTCGCTATGCGATCCAAAGCTAATTTGAACGTGTTTTTATTAATAAGAATAACAGTACGTTAAAAAATGAGGTATTTATCGAATTCAACTTATCACTTATCAAACAGAATGTGCGAGTCAACTAATAGGTTGTTAAACATACTGTGTTTTCTAGAATCGTTGCGTAATCCAGAACCTTAAGAAAATTAATACCATTTTAGCGGGATGTGATCTTTTCGGCGTAATATCATATTTAAATAGTGGGTTATCAAACATAATTTGCATTTTCGGATCATTGTATCATCAAGCATCTTAAGATATTAATAGTATTTTTAATGAGAATGATTCTTTTCAGCTTAAAATCCTCCAAACAAATAAACACTACAAAAAACTAATGAGGGGGATAATCCAAAAAGAGATTAGAGATCAATAAAAAAATATATAAAAAAAATGTATAAACATAGAATAGTTGAAAACTTATGTCAATCGGAGTCAAGTAATCCTTTATTGAACATAATGTACTAGTCAGCTGATCACTCAGTAACCTTAATATCATTTATCGAATTATTGCATCATCAAGCACCTTAACAAAAATAAAATTATTTTAGTGGGAACAATTATTTCCAGCTTAAAATTCTCAAACATATATTAAAAATAATTGATTGGCTAATCCAAAATGAAAGCAGAGATTGATAACAAATACAGACAAAGCGTCTATATATTGAAAGTTTGAAATAAACACCACAATTTATCAGAGCCAGGTTTCGATCCTGGGACCTGTGGGTTATGGGCCCACCACGCTTCCGCTGCGCCACTCTGATGAACATATTATAATAGTTATAAACTTGTTTAGCTCCATGACACTGCAAAAGCATGTCGCTATGCGATCCAAAGCTAATTTGAACGTGTTTTTATTAATAAGAATAAAAGTACGTTAAAAAATGAGGTATTTATCGAATTCAACTTATCACTTATCAAACAGAATGTGCGAGTCAACTAATAGGTTGTTAAACATACTGTGTTTTCTAGAATCGTTGCGTAATCCAGAACCTTAAGAAAATTAATACCATTTTAGCGGGATGTGATCTTTTCGGCGTAATATCATATTTAAATAGTGGGTTATCAAACATAATTTGCATTTTCGGATCATTGTATCATCAAGCATCTTAAGATATTTATAGTATTTTTATGAATGATTCTTTTCAGCATAAAATCCTCCAAACAAATAAACACTACAAAAAACTAATGAGGGGGCTAATCCAAAAAGAGATTAGAGATCAATAAAAAAAAATATAAAAAAAATGTCTAAACATATAATAGTTGAAAACTTATGTCAATCGGAGTTAAGTAATCCTTTATTGAACATAATGTACTAGTCAGCTGATCACTCAGTAACCTTAATATCATTTATCGAATTATTGCATCATCAAGCACCTTAACAAAAATAAAATTATTTTAGTGGGAAGAATTATTTTCAGCTTAAAATTCTCAAACATATATTAAAAATAATTGATTGGCTAATCCAAAATGAAAGCAGAGATTGATAACAAATACAGACAAAGCGTCTATATATTGAAAGTTTGAAATAAACATCACAATTTATCAGAGCCAGGTTTCGATCCTGGGACCTGTGGGTTATGGGCCCACCACGCTTCCGCTGCGCCACTCTGATGAACATATTTTAATAGTTATAAACTTGTTTAGCTCCATGACACTGCAAAAGCATGTCGCTATGCGATCCAAAGCTAATTTGAACGTGTTTTTATTAATAAGAATAACAGTACGTTAAAAAATGAGGTATTTATCGAATTCAACTTATCACTTATCAAACAGAATGTGCGAGTCAACTAATAGGTTGTTAAACATACTGTGTTTTCTAGAATCGTTGCGTAATCCAGAACCTTAAGAAAATTAATACCATTTTAGCGGGATGTGATCTTTTCGGCGTAATATCATATTTAAATAGTGGGTTATCAAACATAATTTGCATTTTCGGATCATTGTATCATCAAGCATCTTAAGATATTAATAGTATTTTTAATGAGAATGATTCTTTTCAGCTTAAAATCCTCCAAACAAATAAACACTACAAAAAACTAATGAGGGGGATAATCCAAAAAGAGATTAGAGATCAATAAAAAAATATATAAAAAATGTATAAACATAGAATAGTTGAAAACTTATGTCAATCGGAGTCAAGTAATCCTTTATTGAACATAATGTACTAGTCAGCTGATCACTCAGTAACCTTAATATCATTTATCGAATTATTGCATCATCAGGCACCTTAACAAAAATAAAATTATTTTAGTGGGAACAATTATTTCCAGCTTAAAATTCTCAAACATATATTAAAAATAATTGATTGGCTAATCCAAAATGAAAGCAGAGATTGATAACAAATACAGACAAAGCGTCTATATATTGAAAGTTTGAAATAAACACCACAATTTATCAGAGCCAGGTTTCGATCCTGGGACCTGTGGGTTATGGGCCCACCACGCTTCCGCTGCGCCACTCTGATGAACATATTATAATAGTTATAAACTTGTTTAGCTCCATGACACTGCAAAAGCATGTCGCTATGCGATCCAAAGCTAATTTGAACGTGTTTTTATTAATAAGAATAACAGTACGTTAAAAAATGAGGCATTTATCGAATTCAACTTATCACTTATCAAACAGAATGTGCGAGTCAACTAATAGGTTGTTAAACATACTGTGTTTTCTAGAATCGTTGCGTAATCCAGAACCTTAAGAAAATTAATACCATTTTAGCGGGATGTGATCTTTTCGGCGTAATATCATATTTAAATAGTGGGTTATCAAACATAATTTGCATTTTCGGATCATTGTATCATCAAGCATCTTAAGATATTTATAGTATTTTTAATATGAATGATTCTTTTCAGCATAAAATCCTCCAAACAAATAAACACTACAAAAAACTAATGAGGGGGCTAATCCAAAAAGAGATTAGAGATCAATAAAAAAAAATATAAAAAAAATGTCTAAACATATAATAGTTGAAAACTTATGTCAATCGGAGTTAAGTAATCCTTTATTGAACATAATGTACTAGTCAGCTGATCACTCAGTAACCTTAATATCATTTATCGAATTATTGCATCATCAAGCACCTTAACAAAAATAAAATTATTTTAGTGGGAACAATTATTTCCAGCTTAAAATTCTCAAACATATATTAAAAATAATTGATTGGCTAATCCAAAATGAAAGCAGAGATTGATAACAAATACAGACAAAGCGTCTATATATTGAAAGTTTGAAATAAACACCACAATTTATCAGAGCCAGGTTTCGATCCTGGGACCTGTGGGTTATGGGCCCACCACGCTTCCGCTGCGCCACTCTGATGAACATATTTTAATAGTTATAAACTTGTTTAGCTCCATGACACTGCAAAAGCATGTCGCTATGCGATCCAAAGCTAATTTGAACGTGTTTTTATTAATAAGAATAACAGTACGTTAAAAAATGAGGTATTTATCGAATTCAACTTATCACTTATCAAACAGAATGTGCGAGTCAACTAATAGGTTGTTAAACATACTGTGTTTTCTAGAATCGTTGCGTAATCCAGAACCTTAAGAAAATTAATACCATTTTAGCGGGATGTGATCTTTTCGGCGTAATATCATATTTAAATAGTGGGTTATCAAACATAATTTGCATTTTCGGATCATTGTATCATCAAGCATCTTAAGATATTAATAGTATTTTTAATGAGAATGATTCTTTTCAGCTTAAAATCCTCCAAACAAATAAACACTACAAAAAACTAATGAGGGGGATAATCCAAAAAGAGATTAGAGATCAATAAAAAAATATATAAAAAATGTCTAAACATAGAATAGTTGAAAACTTATGTCAATCGGAGTCAAGTAATCCTTTATTGAACATAATGTACTAGTCAGCTGATCACTCAGTAACCTTAATATCATTTATCGAATTATTGCATCATCAGGCACCTTAACAAAAATAAAATTATTTTAGTGGGAACAATTATTTCCAGCTTAAAATTCTCAAACATATATTAAAAATAATTGATTGGCTAATCCAAAATGAAAGCAGAGATTGATAACAAATACAGACAAAGCGTCTATATATTGAAAGTTTGAAATAAACACCACAATTTATCAGAGCCAGGTTTCGATCCTGGGACCTGTGGGTTATGGGCCCACCACGCTTCCGCTGCGCCACTCTGATGAACATATTATAATAGTTATAAACTTGTTTAGCTCCATGACACTGCAAAAGCATGTCGCTATGCGATCCAAAGCTAATTTGAACGTGTTTTTATTAATAAGAATAACAGTACGTTAAAAAATGAGGCATTTATCGAATTCAACTTATCACTTATCAAACAGAATGTGCGAGTCAACTAATAGGTTGTTAAACATACTGTGTTTTCTAGAATCGTTGCGTAATCCAGAACCTTAAGAAAATTAATACCATTTTAGCGGGATGTGATCTTTTCGGCGTAATATCATATTTAAATAGTGGGTTATCAAACATAATTTGCATTTTCGGATCATTGTATCATCAAGCATCTTAAGATATTTATAGTATTTTTAATATGAATGATTCTTTTCAGCATAAAATCCTCCAAACAAATAAACACTACAAAAAACTAATGAGGGGGCTAATCCAAAAAGAGATTAGAGATCAATAAAAAAAAATATAAAAAAAATGTCTAAACATATAATAGTTGAAAACTTATGTCAATCGGAGTTAAGTAATCCTTTATTGAACATAATGTACTAGTCAGCTGATCACTCAGTAACCTTAATATCATTTATCGAATTATTGCATCATCAAGCACCTTAACAAAAATAAAATTATTTTAGTGGGAACAATTATTTCCAGCTTAAAATTCTCAAACATATATTAAAAATAATTGATTGGCTAATCCAAAATGAAAGCAGAGATTGATAACAAATACAGACAAAGCGTCTATATATTGAAAGTTTGAAATAAACATCACAATTTATCAGAGCCAGGTTTCGATCCTGGGACCTGTGGGTTATGGGCCCACCACGCTTCCGCTGCGCCACTCTGATGAACATATTTTAATAGTTATAAACTTGTTTAGCTCCATGACACTGCAAAAGCATGTCGCTATGCGATCCAAAGCTAATTTGAACGTGTTTTTATTAATAAGAATAACAGTACGTTAAAAAATGAGGTATTTATCGAATTCAACTTATCACTTATCAAACAGAATGTGCGAGTCAACTAATAGGTTGTTAAACATACTGTGTTTTCTAGAATCGTTGCGTAATCCAGAACCTTAAGAAAATTAATACCATTTTAGCGGGATGTGATCTTTTCGGCGTAATATCATATTTAAATAGTGGGTTATCAAACATAATTTGCATTTTCGGATCATTGTATCATCAAGCATCTTAAGATATTAATAGTATTTTTAATGAGAATGATTCTTTTCAGCTTAAAATCCTCCAAACAAATAAACACTACAAAAAACTAATGAGGGGGATAATCCAAAAAGAGATTAGAGATCAATAAAAAAATATATAAAAAATGTATAAACATAGAATAGTTGAAAACTTATGTCAATCGGAGTCAAGTAATCCTTTATTGAACATAATGTACTAGTCAGCTGATCACTCAGTAACCTTAATATCATTTATCGAATTATTGCATCATCAAGCACCTTAACAAAAATAAAATTATTTTAGTGGGAACAATTATTTCCAGCTTAAAATTCTCAAACATATATTAAAAATAATTGATTGGCTAATCCAAAATGAAAGCAGAGATTGATAACAAATACAGACAAAGCGTCTATATATTGAAAGTTTGAAATAAACACCACAATTTATCAGAGCCAGGTTTCGATCCTGGGACCTGTGGGTTATGGGCCCACCACGCTTCCGCTGCGCCACTCTGATGAACATATTTTAATAGTTATAAACTTGTTTAGCTCCATGACACTGCAAAAGCATGTCGCTATGCGATCCAAAGCTAATTTGAACGTGTTTTTATTAATAAGAATAACAGTACGTTAAAAAATGAGGTATTTATCGAATTCAACTTATCACTTATCAAACAGAATGTGCGAGTCAACTAATAGGTTGTTAAACATACTGTGTTTTCTAGAATCGTTGCGTAATCCAGAACCTTAAGAAAATTAATACCATTTTAGCGGGATGTGATCTTTTCGGCGTAATATCATATTTAAATAGTGGGTTATCAAACATAATTTGCATTTTCGGATCATTGTATCATCAAGCATCTTAAGATATTAATAGTATTTTTAATGAGAATGATTCTTTTCAGCTTAAAATCCTCCAAACAAATAAACACTACAAAAAACTAATGAGGGGGATAATCCAAAAAGAGATTAGAGATCAATAAAAAAATATATAAAAAAATGTCTAAACATAGAATAGTTGAAAACTTATGTCAATCGGAGTCAAGTAATCCTTTATTGAACATAATGTACTAGTCAGCTGATCACTCAGTAACCTTAATATCATTTATCGAATTATTGCATCATCAAGCACCTTAACAAAAATAAAATTATTTTAGTGGGAACAATTATTTCCAGCTTAAAATTCTCAAACATATATTAAAAATAATTGATTGGCTAATCCAAAATGAAAGCAGAGATTGATAACAAATACAGACAAAGCGTCTATATATTGAAAGTTTGAAATAAACATCACAATTTATCAGAGCCAGGTTTCGATCCTGGGACCTGTGGGTTATGGGCCCACCACGCTTCCGCTGCGCCACTCTGATGAACATATTATAATAGTTATAAACTTGTTTAGCTCCATGACAGTGCAAAAGCATGTCGCTATGCGATCCAAAGCTAATTTGAACGTGTTTTTATTAATAAGAATAAAAGTACGTTAAAAAATGAGGTATTTATCGAATTCAACTTATCACTTATCAAACAGAATGTGCGAGTCAACTAATAGGTTGTTAAACATACTGTGTTTTCTAGAATCGTTGCGTAATCCAGAACCTTAAGAAAATTAATACCATTTTAGCGGGATGTGATCTTTTCGGCGTAATATCATATTTAAATAGTGGGTTATCAAACATAATTTGCATTTTCGGATCATTGTATCATCAAGCATCTTAAGATATTTATAGTATTTTTAATATGAATGATTCTTTTCAGCATAAAATCCTCCAAACAAATAAACACTACAAAAAACTAATGAGGGGGCTAATCCAAAAAGAGATTAGAGATCAATAAAAAAAAAATATAAAAAAAAATGTCTAAACATATAATAGTTGAAAACTTATGTCAATCGGAGTTAAGTAATCCTTTATTGAACATAATGTACTAGTCAGCTGATCACTCAGTAACCTTAATATCATTTATCGAATTATTGCATCATCAGGCACCTTAACAAAAATAAAATTATTTTAGTGGGAAGAATTATTTTCAGCTTAAAATTCTCAAACATATATTAAAAATAATTGATTGGCTAATCCAAAATGAAAGCAGAGATTGATAACAAATACAGACAAAGCGTCTATATATTGAAAGTTTGAAATAAACACCACAATTTATCAGAGCCAGGTTTCGATCCTGGGACCTGTGGGTTATGGGCCCACCACGCTTCCGCTGCGCCACTCTGATGAACATATTATAATAGTTATAAACTTGTTTAGCTCCATGACACTGCAAAAGCATGTCGCTATGCGATCCAAAGCTAATTTGAACGTGTTTTTATTAATAAGAATAACAGTACGTTAAAAAATGAGGCATTTATCGAATTCAACTTATCACTTATCAAACAGAATGTGCGAGTCAACTAATAGGTTGTTAAACATACTGTGTTTTCTAGAATCGTTGCGTAATCCAGAACCTTAAGAAACTTAATATCATTTTAGCGGGATGTGACCTTTTCAGCGTAATATCATATTCAAATAGTGGATTGTCAAACATAATTTGCATTTTCGGATCATTGTATCATCAAGCATCTTAAGATATTTATAGTATTTTTAATATGAATGATTCTTTTCAGCATAAAATCCTCCAAACAAATAAACACTACAAAAAACTAATGAGGGGGCTAATCCAAAAAGAGATTAGAGATCAATAAAAAAAAATATAAAAAAAATGTCTAAACATAGAATAGTTGAAAACTTATGTCAATCGGAGTTAAGTAATCCTTTATTGAACATAATGTACTAGTCAGCTGATCACTCAGTAACCTTAATATCATTTATCGAATTATTGCATCATCAGGCACCTTAACAAAAATAAAATTATTTTAGTGGGAAGAATTATTTTCAGCTTAAAATTCTCAAACATATATTAAAAATAATTGATTGGCTAATCCAAAATGAAAGCAGAGATTGATAACAAATACAGACAAAGCGTCTATATATTGAAAGTTTGAAATAAACACCACAATTTATCAGAGCCAGGTTTCGATCCTGGGACCTGTGGGTTATGGGCCCACCACGCTTCCGCTGCGCCACTCTGATGAACATATTATAATAGTTATAAACTTGTTTAGCTCCATGACACTGCAAAAGCATGTCGCTATGCGATCCAAAGCTAATTTGAACGTGTTTTTATTAATAAGAATAACAGTACGTTAAAAAATGAGGCATTTATCGAATTCAACTTATCACTTATCAAACAGAATGTGCGAGTCAACTAATAGGTTGTTAAACATACTGTGTTTTCTAGAATCGTTGCGTAATCCAGAACCTTAAGAAAATTAATACCATTTTAGCGGGATGTGACCTTTTCGGCGTAATATCATATTCAAATAGTGGATTGTCAAACATAATTTGCATTTTCGGATCATTGTATCATCAAGCATCTTAAGATATTTATAGTATTTTTAATATGAATGATTCTTTTCAGCATAAAATCCTCCAAACAAATAAACACTACAAAAAACTAATGAGGGGGCTAATCCAAAAAGAGATTAGAGATCAATAAAAAAAATATAAAAAAAATGTCTAAACATAGAATAGTTGAAAACTTATGTCAATCGGAGTCAAGTAATCCTTTATTGAACATAATGTACTAGTCAGCTGATCACTCAGTAACCTTAATATCATTTATCGAATTATTGCATCATCAGGCACCTTAACAAAAATAAAATTATTTTAGTGGGAAGAATTATTTCCAGCTTAAAATTCTCAAACATATATTAAAAATAATTGATTGGCTAATCCAAAATGAAAGCAGAGATTGATAACAAATACAGACAAAGCGTCTATATATTGAAAGTTTGAAATAAACACCACAATTTATCAGAGCCAGGTTTCGATCCTGGGACCTGTGGGTTATGGGCCCACCACGCTTCCGCTGCGCCACTCTGATGAACATATTTTAATAGTTATAAACTTGTTTAGCTCCATGACACTGCAAAAGCATGTCGCTATGCGATCCAAAGCTAATTTGAACGTGTTTTTATTAATAAGAATAACAGTACGTTAAAAAATGAGGTATTTATCGAATTCAACTTATCACTTATCAAACAGAATGTGCGAGTCAACTAATAGGTTGTTAAACATACTGTGTTTTCTAGAATCGTTGCGTAATCCAGAACCTTAAGAAAATTAATACCATTTTAGCGGGATGTGATCTTTTCGGCGTAATATCATATTTAAATAGTGGGTTATCAAACATAATTTGCATTTTCGGATCATTGTATCATCAAGCATCTTAAGATATTTATAGTATTTTTAATATGAATGATTCTTTTCAGCATAAAATCCTCCAAACAAATAAACACTACAAAAAACTAATGAGGGGGCTAATCCAAAAAGAGATTAGAGATCAATAAAAAAAATATAAAAAAAATGTCTAAACATAGAATAGTTGAAAACTTATGTCAATCGGAGTCAAGTAATCCTTTATTGAACATAATGTACTAGTCAGCTGATCACTCAGTAACCTTAATATCATTTATCGAATTATTGCATCATCAGGCACCTTAACAAAAATAAAATTATTTTAGTGGGAAGAATTATTTCCAGCTTAAAATTCTTAAACATATATTAAAAATAATTGATTGGCTAATCCAAAATGAAAGCAGAGATTGATAACAAATACAGACAAAGCGTCTATATATTGAAAGTATTAAATAAACACCACAATTTATCAGAGCCAGGTTTCGATCCTGGGACCTGTGGGTTATGGGCCCACCACGCTTCCGCTGCGCCACTCTGATGAAC
Source organism: Clarkia xantiana subsp. parviflora (assembly GCA_036873135.1). NCBI lineage: Eukaryota > Viridiplantae > Streptophyta > Magnoliopsida > Myrtales > Onagraceae > Clarkia > Clarkia xantiana. Next base: position 22,973,797 of record JAPTYO010000014.1, read on the forward strand.
ATATTTTAATAGTTATAAACTTGTTTAGCTCCATGACACTGCAAAAGCATGTCGCTATGCGATCCAAAGCTAATTTGAACGTGTTTTTATTAATAAGAATAACAGTACGTTAAAAAATGAGGTATTTATCGAATTCAACTTATCACTTATCAAACAGAATGTGCGAGTTGTTGCGTCCGGATTGAACAGAGTCGTAAGGATGCGTCTGTGGTTGTGCGGGCTGTAACCCTTCCGTCGGAGGTTGGGCCACTGACGAGTGTTAAGGCTTGCTCCCGGGTGAGGATTGTGTCTCAGATTGGTTGTGACACAGTGCGGATGTGACTCAGGGCGGATGTGACTCAGGGCGGATGTCACTCAGGGCGGATGTCACTCAGGGCGGATGTGACTCAGGGCGGATGTGACTCAGGGCGGATGTGACTCAGGGCGGGTGTGACTCAGGTGTCGGAACCTGCACTAAGGACCAATGCTAGCACGGAGAGGGGGGGGGGGGGTGGTGCTAGCGGAGCCCTCTCCGATGCTTAAGTCACTATAGTGGCAAAAAGGTAATTTCTAGAGAAAGAGAATTTCTAGAGAGAAGTCAGAGCTCAAAATACCAAAGTTGGGCAAATGAGAGAATGTGTCAAAATGGGTGGCCAAGACCTCCTATTTATAGGCTTTCTTGGGACCGGACCCGGTTTTTAGGCGGTTCGATGACGGTTCAAGATCATGCGGTAACCGTCATCCTTGTTGGTAGTACGTGAACTTGACTTCTCTACGCGTAACGGTAATCGCGGATATGGTAATAGCGCGATACCTGTAAGGTAATCCGGACCTCGTCGGATTTGGGCAATTCGGCGAGGTCCGGATTGCCGCGCAACCCGGACGTCCGGGTTGCAATGCAATCCGGACGTCCGGGTTGCTTTATGCAACCCGGAGGTCCGGTCAGGACGCGCGTAAAGGCGCCTCCGGACCGTTTTGATACCGTGGGAGGTGTTTTTAAACCGAGATGTAATTTTCGACACGTTTACGAGGCCCGAAATGTAAACATGAACCCGAATTGGACACTTATCCATCACTTGCCCCCGAGTCAAGTAACGGTTTAGAACCTTTCTTGACTCTATTTTAAGTTAGGATATTTGTCCAATTTGAGTTTGACGCTAACCTTTCGGTTTTAATCGTTGGTCGGACGCAAGCATCTTGATTTCGTCCGTCGCTTGATTTTCCGGCCGAATGGCTTTGTTTCCTATTATCATGGTTAGTGCGATAGGAAATGTATATGCGCGAATATGATTATCGTCGGAGACATGAGCAAACGGTAATTCGCTATGCGAGAATGCATCTATCAACATGTATGTATGAGTAATGGTCATGGCAAGATTGTAATTACGCAACGCAAGAAATAGAAAACGTACGTTTCTAAAATGACTAAGTGATTACCGAATCATGAATCATGCGATTGCAACATACGTGTATGGTAATGGATTTGATACGTGCGATGTCAAGACATGCATAGGAGTAGATATTTTAAGAGGAGAGGGTAGAGTATACCGTAGGGGTTTAGTCTTGGATGTAGGTAAACTAACCCTTTGATCCTTATCCACAAAGCATCTCTTTGGGATTAGTAAGTACACACATCCCCATTTATCCTTCCAGCACCTTGGGAGTTCACCATTCCATTCCCTTTGCAGGTAATTCACTCACCCTTTCCCGAAATTGCTTTTGTGTTCAAAGTTTCTTCGCCGTTGTGGAGCTTAGATACGTTTTGACAGTTTCGAGTCTGCTTTTTTGCTTGTTTTTAGAAGTTGACACCACCATTCGACTCGGTTCGTCCCAAGGATTCAAACGCCACCTTCGGAGCCTCCAGGAGCCACCGGACGCGCCCTCACGCGCCGCCGCGAGTGGGGCGTCTTCGCCGGAGCGTGTGGGCCACGCGCCGCCTTCCCGACCTCGCCTCGTTGCGGTCCTTACCTTCCCGGAATCGTCTCGACGAGGGGAATCCATTGGAATACTTTGCGTCACGTTTTGAAGTAGTTTAGAAACCCAATTTAAAAGATAGCTTCGACTTGACTTTGAATGTCGCCGGATTGTTGTCCGTTTGAGCTATTTTTCGTTGTTGATGTATGGAACTGCTTGTTGATGCTTGTATGTCGAATAATTGCTGATTGATTGTCGTTACTATCGCCGTTAGTTCATAACTTAGACGATTTTCACTCCCGTGGGTAGTTGAGGTAGAATTCCCCGTTCGGACATAGTGCCCCCGTGTCTTTGTGTAGGAGTTTTTGGTCGGTATGCATGATTTTCCTTCTTGGCGGGTTTTTGGTTGACGGGGTTTGCCCAGTAACTTTAGGCATAGTTACTTGTCGTCTTGATACCTTAGAGAAAAAATTTCCTTACGCGTTGCCACGTTCGATTCTTACGGTTCGTCGCGTTAATCCCCCGTTTACATGATAGCCCCTTAGGATGTTAGTCCCTTCCTTGGTACGTATCAATTTTACTATGTGCGTGGAACTTGGTCACGTGCGTTGATTTTTGATACGCGCGTTGATGTTGATACGCGCATTGATGTTGATACGCGTGTTGATGTTGATACGCGCGTTGATGTTGATACGCGCGTTGATATTGAGCGTCAGGTATAAACTTTTGGTTATTACCTGCAAGTATGCTAAAACACTTAGAAAATATTTAAACGATATCTAACGCTTGTTACCATAGATGTCGTTGTATGAGCTTTGTCGATGAGCGACGTAGGTGTGCTTAGGGGACATAGCTATCCGTTGTATGCAATCCATCTTTATTGACATGTATGTGCGTACATGGAAACACTTAGAAAATATTCTCCTTTTGTCGACACGCATCCTCGTCGACATGTATGTACGTACATGAAAACACTTAGAAAATATTTTCTCCTTGTCGACATGCATCCTCGTCGACATGAACCCGAATTGGACACTTATCCATCACGAGTCAACTAATAGGTTGTTAAACATACTGTGTTTTCTAGAATCGTTGCGTAATCCAGAACCTTAAGAAACTTAATATCATTTTAGCGGGATGTGACCTTTTCAGCGTAATATCATATTCAAATAGTGGATTGTCAAACATAATTTGCATTTTCGAATCATTGTATCATCAAGCATCTTAAGATATTTATAGTATTTTTAATATGAATGATTCTTTTCAGCATAAAATCCTCCAAACAAATAAACACTACAAAAAACTAATGAGGGGGCAAATCCAAAAAGAGATTAGAGATCAATAAAAAAATATATAAAAAAAAGTCTAAACATAAAATAGTTGAAAACTTATGTCAATCAGAGTCAAGTAATCATTTATTGAACATAATGTACTAGTCAGCTGATCACTCAGTAACCTTAATATCATTTATCGAATTATTGCATCATCAAGCACCTTAACAAAAATAAAATTATTTTAGTGGGAAGAATTATTTCCAGCTTAAAATTCTCAAACATATATTAAAAATAATTGATTGGCTAATCCAAAATGAAAGCAGAGATTGTTAACAAATACAGACAAAGCGTCTATATATTGAAAGTTTGAAATAAACACCACAATTTATCAGAGCCAGGTTTCGATCCTGGGACCTGTGGGTTATGGGCCCACCACGCTTCCGCTGCGCCACTCTAATGAACATACTTTAATAGTTATAAACTTGTTTAGCTCCATGACACTGCAAAAGCATGTCGCTATGCGATCCAAAGCTAATTTGAACGTGTTTTTATTAATAAGAATAACAGTACGTTAAAAAATGAGGTATTTATCGAATTCAACTTATCACTTATCAAACAGAATGTGCGAGTCAACTAATAGGTTGTTAAACATACTGTGTTTTCTAGAATCGTTGCGTAATCCAGAACCTTAAGAAAATTAATACCATTTTAGCGGGATGTGATCTTTTCGACGTAATATCATATTTAAATAGTGGGTTATCAAACATAATTTGCATTTTCGGATCATTGTATCATCAAGCATCTTAAGATATTAATAGTATTTTTAATGAGAATGATTCTTTTCAGCTTAAAATCCTCCAAAGAAATAAACACTACAAAAAACTAATGAGGGGATAATCCAAAAAGAGATTAGAGATCAATAAAAAAATATATAAAAAAAAGTCTAAACATAAAATAGTTGAAAACTTATGTCAATCGGAGTCAAGTAATCATTTATTGAACATAATGTACTAGTCAGCTGATCACTCAGTAACCTTAATATCATTTATCGAATTATTGCATCATCAAGCACCTTAACAAAAATAAAATTATTTTAGTGGGAACAATTATTTCCAAATTAAAATTCTCAAACATACATTAAAAATAATTGATTGGCTAATCAAAATGAAAGCAGAGATTGATAACAAATACAAAAAAAGCGTTTATATATTGAAAGTTTAAATAAACACCACAATTTATCAAAGCCAGGTTTTGATCCTGGGACCTGTGGGTTATGGGCCCACCACGCTTCCGCTGCGCCACTCTGATGAACATATTATAATAGTTATAAACTTGTTTAGCTCCATGACACTTCAAAAGCATGTCGCTATGCGATCCAAAGCTAATTTGAACGTGTTTTTATTAATAAGAATAACAGTACGTTAAAAAATGAGGTATTTATCGAATTCAACTTATCACTTTCAAACAGAATGTGCGAGTCAACTAATAGGTTGTTAAACATACTGTGTTTTCTAGAATCGTTGCGTAATCCAGAACCTTAAGAAAATTAATACCATTTTAGCGGGATGTGATCTTCTTGGCGTAATATCATATTTAAATAGTGGGTTATCAAACATAATTTGCATTTTCGGATCATTGTATCATCAAGCATCTTAAGATATTAATAGTATTTTTAATGAGAATGATTCTTTTCAGCTTAAAATCCTCCAAACAAATAAACACTACAAAAAACTAATGAGGGGGCCTAATCCAAAAAGAGATTAGAGATCAATAAAAAAAATATAAAAAAAAAGTCTAAACATACAATAGTTGAAAACTTATGTCAATCGGAGTCAAGTAATCCTTTATTGAACATAATGTACTAGTCAGCTGATCACTCAGTAACCTTAATATCATTTATCGAATTATTGCATCATCAAGCACCTTAACAAAAATAAAATTATTTTAGTGGGAAGAATTATTTTCAGCTTAAAATTCTCAAACATATATTAAAAATAATTGATTGGCTAATCCAAAATGAAAGCAGAGATTGATAACAAATACAGACAAAGCGTCTATATATTGAAAGTTTGAAATAAACACCACAATTTATCAGAGCCAGGTTTCGATCATGGGACCTGTGGGTTATAGGCCCACCACGCTTCCGCTGCGCCACTCTGATGAACATATTTTAATAGTTATAAACTTGTTTGGCTCCATGACACTGCAAAAGCATGTCGCTAAGCGATCCAAAGCTAATTTGAACGTGTTTTTATTAATAAGAATAAAAGTACGTTAAAAAATGAGGTATTTATCGAATTCAACTTATCACTTATCAAACAGAATGTGCAAGTCAACTAATAGGTTGTTAAACATACTGTGTTTTCTAGAATCGTTGCTTAATCCAGAACCTTAAGAAACTTAATATCATTTTAGCGGGATGTGACCTTTTCAGCGTAATATCATATTTAAATAGTGGGTTATCAAACATAATTTGCATTTTCGGATCATTGTATCATCAAGCATCTTAAGATATTTATAGTATTTTTAATATGAGTGATTCTTTTCAGCATAAAATCCTCCAAACAAATAAACACTACAAAAAACTAATGAGGGGCTAATCCAAAAAGAGATTAGAGATCAATAAAAAAAATATAAAAAAAGTCTAAACATATAATAGTTGAAAACTATGTCAATCGGAGTCAAGTAATCCTTTATTGAACATAATGTACTAGTCAGCTGATCACTCAGTAACCTTAATATCATTTATCGAATTATTGCATCATCAAGCACCTTAACAAAAATAAAATTATTTTAGTGGGAAGAATTATTTTCAGCTTAAAATTTACAAACATATATTAAAAATAATTGATTGGCTAATACAAAATGAAAGTAGAGACTGATAACAAATACATACAAAGCGTCTGTATATTGAAAATTTGAAATAAACAACACAATTTATCAGAGCCAGGTTTCGATCCTGGGACCTGTGGGTTATGGGCCCACCACGCTTCCGCTGCGCCACTCTGATGAACATATTATAATAGTTATAAACTTGTTTAGCTCCATGACACTGCAAAAGCATGTCGCTATGCGATCCAAAGCTAATTTGAACGTGTTTTTATTAATAAGAATAAAAGTACGTTAAAAGATGAGGTATTTATCGAATTCAACTTATCACTTATCAAACAGAATGTGCGAGTCAACTAATAGGTTGTTAAACATACTGTGTTTTCTAGAATCGTTGCGTAATCCAAAACCTTAAGAAAAATAATACCATTTTAGAGGGATGTGATCTTTTCGGCGTAATATCATATTTAAATAGTGGATTATCAAACATAATTTGCATTTTCGGATCATTGTATCATCAAGCATCTTAAGATATTAATAGTATTTTTAATGAGAATGATTCTTTTCATCTTAAAATCCTCCAAACAAATAAACACTACAAAAAACTAATGAGGGGGCTAATCCAAAAAGAGATTAGAGATCAATAAAAAATATAAAAAAAAAAAGACTAAACATAGAATAGTTGAAAACTTATGTCAATCGGAGTCAAGTAATCCTTTATTGAACATAATGTACTAGTCAGCTGATCACTCAGTAACCTTAATATCATTTATCGAATTATTGCATCATCAAGCACCTTAACAAAAATAAAATTATTTTAGTGGGAAGAATTATTTTCAGCTTAAAATTTACAAACATATATTAAAAATAATTGATTGGCTAATACAAAATGAAAGTAGAGACTGATAACAAATACATACAAAGCGTCTGTATATTGAAAATTTGAAATAAACAACACAATTTATCAGAGCCAGGTTTCGATCCTGGGACCTGTGGGTTATGGGCCCACCACGCTTCCGCTGCGCCACTCTGATGAACATATTATAATAGTTATAAACTTGTTTAGCTCCATGACACTGCAAAAGCATGTCTCTATGCGATCCAAAGCTAATTTGAACGTGTTTTTATTAATAAGAATAAAAGTACGTTAAAAGATGAGGTATTTATCGAATTCAACTTATCACTTATCAAACAGAATGTGCGAGTCAACTAATAGGTTGTTAAACATACTGTGTTTTCTAGAATCGTTGCGTAATCCAAAACCTTAAGAAAAATAATACCATTTTAGAGGGATGTGATCTTTTCGGCGTAATATCATATTTAAATAGTGGATTATCAAACATAATTTGCATTTTCGGATCATTGTATCATCAAGCATCTTAAGATATTAATAGTATTTTTAATGAGAATGATTCTTTTCATCTTAAAATCCTCCAAACAAATAAACACTACAAAAAACTAATGAGGGGGCTAATCCAAAAAGAGATTAGAGATCAATAAAAAATATAAAAAAAAAAGTCTAAACATAGAATAGTTGAAAACTTATGTCAATCGGAGTCAAGTAATCCTTTATTGAACATAATGTACTAGTCAGCTGATCACTCAGTAACCTTAATATCATTTATCGAATTATTGCATCATCAAGCACCTTAACAAAAATAAAATTATTTTAGTGGGAAGAATTATTTTCTGCTTAAAATTCTCAAACATATATTAAAAATAATTGATTGGCTAATCCAAAATGAAAGCAGAGACATATAACAAATACATACAAAGCGTCTGTATATTGAAAGTTTGAAATAAACAACACAATTTATCAGAGCCAGGTTTCGATCCTGGGACCTGTGGGTTATGGGCCCACCACGCTTCCGCTGCGCCACTCTGATGAACATATTATAATAGTTATAAACTTGTTTAGCTCCATGACACTGCAAAAGCATGTCGCTATGCGATCCAAAACTAATTTGAACGTGTTTTTATTAATAAGAATAACAGTACGTTAAAAAATGAGGTATTTATCGAATTCAACTTATCACTTATCAAACAGAATGTGCGAGTCAACTAATAGGTTGTTAAACATACTGTGTTTTCTAGAATCGTTGCGTAATCCAGAACCTTAAGAAAATTAATACAATTTTAGCGGGATGTGATCTTTTCGGCGTAATATCATATTTAAATAGTGGGTTATCAAACATAATTTGCATTTTCGGATCATTGTATCATCAAGCATCTTAAGATATTAATAGTATTTTTAATGAGAATGATTCTTTTCAGCTTAAAATCCTCCAAACAAATAAACACTACAAAAAACTAATGAGGGGGCTAATCCAAAAAGAGATTAGAGATCAATAAAAAAATATAAAAAAAAAGTCTAAACATAGAATAGTTGAAAACTTATGTCAATCGGAGTCAAGTAATCCTTTATTGAACATAATGTACTAGTCAGCTGATAGGGCTGGGCATGGTTCGGTTCTGGGCCGAACCGGTTCAGAACCGAACCAGAACCAGATTTTAGGTTCAGTTGGTTTTCTGTACCAAGTAAGAACCGAACCATATTTTAGCTCCTAGAACCGAACCATAGTAAAACCGGTTTTGAACCGGTTCGAACCGGTTTTGAACCCTTTTTTTCATATTTTTTACTAAAATTAAAAATACACACCAAAGTTGATAATCCATAAACAATTCACAAATATGCAAAATACAAATTATGAAAACAACTTATCACTTCAGAGTAAAAGTATCAAAGTCTAAATTCCAAACAATCTAATAATATAAAAAAATAATTCAAATATTTATAACATAAATCTGGAGACTTTAAACGACGTCAAGTGGCGTAGCTCAAACTTTAAAAGTGCAGCAAATTTATGGTTGAAAAAAATACAAACTGTTTGTATATTAAGTGAGTTAATCTATCATCTCAGTTAAAATATAGAACTACTTCTAAATTAAGTTTTGAGTTCAAAACTGAACTCAATTTAATGTAGATCTGATATGGGTTAACCGAATATATAATAACTATATATAAGTAAACAAACCTGCTACGACCACATATATATCAAATATGAACCAAACCCAAATAGTGAAGAATGTATCCTAGGGGTGTAAACGAGTCAAGCTACTCGTGAGCTGTTCGAGATCGGCTCGGTCGATATTCGACTCGCTAAATTCTGAGTTGAGTCGAGTTTTTTCTGATACCGAGTCGAGTTCGAGTTCACTGGTACTCGACTCGAGAGCTCGCGAGCCTAATCAAGCTTTTTTTCTTTTCTATTCAAGTCGAGTTCGAGTTCTAGTTTTTCGAGCTTTACGTAATAATATTATATATGTATATATTGAGTTCAAGTCGAGGTAGAGCCCGAGTTCGAGCCAAAAACCTAATCGAGTCAAGTTCGAGCTCGAGCTAATAAGGTGCACCGTTTATAATTTAAATAAATTTTTTTCTTAATATTATCGAGCCGAGTCGAGCCGAACTCGAACACGTCGAGTATGTTACCGAGTCGAGCTCGAGCTTGAAAAATTAAAGCTTGGCCGAGTTCGAGCTCGAATTTGATTAAACTGAGTCGAGTCGAGCTTGTCAGATACTCGGCTCGTTTACAACCCTTTATTCTACCAAAAAAATAATGTAAGGGTGTATTACTATCTAACAGGTTAGGGTTTATGTAACAAAAGTGGTTCTTAAAAACCGGTTCGAAACCGGTTCAAAACCTATTTTGAACCAGTCGAAAACCGCTCCATATACTCCTTATCAAAACCGAACAATTTAAGAACCGGTTCAGTCAAAACCGGTTCGTATTGGTTCGGTTCCGGTATGGTTCCAGTTCAGTTCGCCCGAACCGGTTTTTATGCCCAGCCCTATCAGCTGATCACTCAGTAACCTTAATATCATTTATCGAATTATTGCATCATCAAGCACCTTAACAAAAATAAAATTATTTTAGTGGGAAGAATTATTTTCAGCTTAAAATTTACAAACCTATATTAAAAATAATTGATTGGCTAATCCAAAATGAAAACAGAGACTGATAACAAATACATACAAAGCGTCTGTATATTGAAAATTTGAAATAAACAACACAATTTATCAGAGCCAGGTTTCGATCCTAGGACCTGTGGGTTATGGGCCCACCACGCTTCCGCTGCGCCACTCTGATGAACATATTATAATAGTTATAAACTTGTTTAGCTCCATGACACTGCAAAAGCATGTCGCTATGCGATCCAAAACTAATTTGAACGTGTTTTTATTAATAAGAATAACAGTACGTTAAAAAATGAGGTATTTATCGAATTCAACTTATCACTTATCAAACAGAATGTGCGAGTCAACTAATAGGTTGTTAAACATACTGTGTTTTCTAGAATCGTTGCGTAATCCAGAACCTTAAGAAAATTAATACCATTTTAGCGGGATGTGATCTTTTCGGCGTAATATCATATTTAAATAGTGGGTTATCAAACATAATTTGCATTTTCGGATCATTGTATCATCAAGCATCTTAAGATATTATTAGTATTTTTAATGAGAATGATTCTTTTCAGCTTAAAATCCTCCAAACAAATAAACACTACAAAAAACTAATGAGGGGGCTAATCCAAAAAGAGATTAGAGATCAATAAAAAAAAATAAAAAAAAAAGTCTAAACATAGAATAGTTGAAAACTTATGTCAATCGGAGTCAAGTAATCCTTTATTGAACATAATGTACTAGTCAGCTGATCACTCAGTAACCTTAATATCATTTATCGAATTATTGCATCATCAAGCACCTTAACAAAAATAAAATTATTTTAGTGGGAAGAATTATTTTCAGCTTAAAATTTACAATCATATATTAAAAATAATTGATTGGCTAATCCAAAATGAAAGCAGAGACTGATAACAAATACATACAAAGCGTCTGTATATTGAAAATTTGAAATAAACAACACAATTTATCAGAGCCAGGTTTCGATCCTAGGACCTGTGGGTTATGGGCCCACCACGCTTCCGCTGCGCCACTCTGATGAACATATTATAATAGTTATAAACTTGTTTAGCTCCATGACACTGCAAAAGCATGTCGCTATGCGATCCAAAACTAATTTGAACGTGTTTTTATTAATAAGAATAACAGTACGTTAAAAAATGAGGTATTTATCGAATTCAACTTATCACTTATCAAACAGAATGTGCGAGTCAACTAATAGGTTGTTAAACATACAGTGTTTTCTAGAATCGTTGCGTAATCCAGAACCTTAAGAAAATTAATACCATTTTAGCGTAGCGGGATGTGATCTTTTCGGCGTAATATCATATTTAAATAGTGGGTTATCAAACATAATTTGCATTTTCGGATCATTGTATCATCAAGCATCTTAAGATATTAATAGTATTTTTAATGAGAATGATTCTTTTCAGCTTAAAATCCTCCAAACAAATAAACACTACAAAAAACTAATGAGGGGGCTAATCCAAAAAGAGATTAGAGATCAATAAAAAAAATAAAAATAAAAAAGTCTAAACATAGAATAGTTGAAAACTTATGTCAATCGGAGTCAAGTAATCCTTTATTGAACATAATGTACTAGTCAGCTGATCACTCAGTAACCTTAATATCATTTATCGAATTATTGCATCATCAAGCACCTTAACAAAAATAAAATTATTTTAGTGGGAAGAATTATTTTCAGCTTAAAATTTACAAACATATATTAAAAATAATTGATTGGCTAATCCAAAATGAAAGCAGAGACTGATAACAAATACATACAAAGCGTCTGTATATTGAAAATTTGAAATAAACAACACAATTTATCAGAGCCAGGTTTCGATCCTAGGACCTGTGGGTTATGGGCCCACCACGCTTCCGCTGCGCCACTCTGATGAACATATTATAATAGTTATAAACTTGTGTAGCTCCATGACACTGCAAAAGCATGTCGCTATGCGATCCAAAACTAATTTGAACGTGTTTTTATTAATAAGAATAACAGTACGTTTAAAAATGAGGTATTTATCGAATTCAACTTATCACTTTTCAAACAGTATGTGCGAGTCAACTAATAGGTTGTTAAACATACTGTGTGATGGATAAATGTCCAATTCGGGTTCGTGTTTACATTTCGGGCCTCGTAAACGTGTCGAAAATTACATCTCGGTTTAAAAACACCTCCCACGGTATCAAAACGGTCCGGAAGCGCCTTTACGCGCGTCCGGACCTGACCTCCGGGTTGCGCAAAGCAACCCGGAGGTCCGGTTTGCAATGCAATTCGGACGTCCGGATTGCAATGCAACCCGGACGTCCGGGTTGCTTACAATCCGGACCTCGCCGAATTACCCAAATTCGACGAGGTCCGGATTACCTTACGGGTATCGCGCGACTACCGTATTCGCGATTACCGTTGCGTGTAGAGAAGTCAAGTTCGCACATTACCAATATGGATGACGGTTACCGCATGATCTTGAACCGTCATCAAACCGCTCTAAAACCGGGTCCGGTCCCAAGAAAGCCTATAAATAGGAGGTCTTGGCCACCCATTTTGACACATTCTCTCATTTGCCCAACTTTGGTATTTTGAGCTCTAACTTCTCTCTAGAAATTCTCTCTCTCTAGAAATTACCTTTTTGCCATTATAGTGACTTAAGCATCGGAGAGGGCTCCGCTAGCACCACCCCCCCCCCCCTCCGTGCTAGCATTGGTCCTTAGTGCAGGATCCGACGTTTGGGACACAACCGTACCGAGTCACAGCCTTACCGAGTCACAGCCAATCCGAGACACAATCCTCACATGGGAGCAAGTCTGAACACTCGTCAGTGGCCCAACCTCCGACGGAAGGGGTTACAGCCCGCACAACCACAGACGCATCCTCACGACCTTGTTCAATCCGGACGCAACATTAGCGCCGTCTACGTGATTCGAACAACAAGCTACCATACCGCAGAAATCATGACGAGTGATCACAACGCTCTCACTAAGGTCAATCCGTCAAAAACAAGGAAGCGCTTTAGACGTCACAAAAAGTCCATAATGTCTACCGTGCCAGCAAGCAGTGTGCCATCCGCACAGCACGGTCCAAAATTTCCAGGCATCCACGTGATACATGGAGGCTTCGGAGCAGGAGGCGAAACATCATACGGGAGAGAAATTTACGCTTCCCTGATGATCCATGAGCCTAGGGGCAGTCCGCAAGGAGACGTTGTCCTAGAAGACGCCATCGGCTTTTCTTCGGAAGACAAGTCGCACATAACATTTCCACATAATGATGCCTTGGTCATAACCATGACAATCGACGGCATGGACATCAAGCGTATCTTGGTTGATGGAGGAAGTTCACCCAACATCATCACGAAAGACGTCATCCTAGCTTTGGGAAGAAAGAAGGATGTCAACAAAATGAATTCACCCTTAGTGGGGTTCATGGAAGATGCAAGTTACCCATTGGGGTCCATAACACTGCCAGTTATACTGGGAGAGGGCAACTCACGTCTCCAAATTGCAATACCATTTATGGTAGTGCAAAAGCTGGACGCATACAATGGTATCTTAGGATACGCAACCATGAATGCGTGGGGAATGGTGCCATCAACAGCACACCAGAAGATTAAATTCCCAACTGCAGCCGGAATCGGTGAAGTCAAAGGAGATCAACTGTTGTCAAAAAATTGTTACAACGTGGCAATCCAAAATAACGTCAAGCCTGATGACATGCCCATCATTGATGATGATCCAAGAGAAGGCCGTGCCCGACCGGCCCCAGTAGAGGAATTAAAACAAATAAAGATCGAAGAGCCAGACAGAATGGTCCAGATCGGAGCATCCTTGTCAGAAGATGAAGTGATAGAGATCATAGCTCTCCTCAAAGAGTATAAAGAGCTATTCGCATGGTCACCAAGCGATATGCCCGGAATCAGTGCAGAAGTCATTTCCCATAAACTCAACATCAAGCCAGGAACTCGAGCAATAGCCCAGAAACTTCGACCCCTCGGGGGCAACAAGAAACTGGCAATCAAAGAAGAGGTGGGAAAACTGCTTGACGCATGATTCATCGAAGAGTCACGATACCAAACATGGGTCGCAAACCCGGTGTTGGTTCCTAAGTCAAGTGGCAAGTTAAGAATGTGCATCGATTACAGAGATCTCAACAACGCATGCCCAAAGGATTCATATCCTCTCCCAAGAATCGACCAACTAGTCGATGCCACTGCCGGCCATGAATTAATGTCCTTAATGGATGCATACTCTGGGTACAACCAAATCCCGATGTTCAAAATGATGCACCGCACACTGCATTTTATGCAGATAGCGAAATCTACAACTACACAGTGATGCCATTCGGCCTAATCAATGCGGGAGCAACATACCAACGAGTGGTCAATACCATCTTTGGCGATCTAATCGGAACCAAAATGGAGGCATACGTGGACGACATGGTCGTGAAGTCAACCAAAAGGCGCAATCATGTTGATGACTTGCGGGCAATCTTCAAAAGAATGCGCGAATATCAAGTCCGCCTAAATCCAACAAAATGCGCTTTCGGCGTACAATCAGGAAAAATCCTTGGATTCATGGTGAGCCAGAGGGGGATAGAAGCTAACCCAGAGAAAGTGAAGGCAATTGAGGAAATGGTCTCCCCAAGGAGACATAAGGAAGTCCAGCAACTAAATGGCCACCTAGCTGCTTTAAACCGGTTCCTTGCCAGAATTGGTGATAAGGCACTCCCGTTCTTTGAAGTCTTGCGTGCAAACAAGAAGTTTGAATGGACACCAGCGTGTGAAGAGGCCTTCCAGCAACTAAAACAACACTTGCGCACACTACCTGCATTGGCAAAACCAATACCAGGAGAGCCCCTCTTCCTGTACATTTCAGTGAGCAACACGGCCGTCAGCTCAGTCCTTGTCAAACAAAAGGGAACTACCCAGCTCCCAGTCTACTACGTGAGCAAGATACTTGCAAAGTACGAGATAAACTACATGCCAATCGAAAAATACCTGTACGCGCTAATAATAGCAGCAAGAAAGCTGAGGCCATACTTCCACGCACACGAAGTAACAGTCTTAACAGACCAACCCCTGAAGCACATCCTGTCAAAGCCAAATATGTCAGGAAAGCTAACAAAGTGGTCGGTAGAACTAAGTGAATTCCGCATTCACTTTGCCCCTCGAACGACGATCAAGGGGCAAGCATTGGCAGATTTCATTGCAGAATTCACCGGGATAACTCCCGACCCAGATCCCCAAGTTGGACCTCAACAAATTGAAGAACATACCGAAGTATGGCAAATGTACACCGACGGATCTTCAAATGTAGGGGGATCAGGTGCCGGATTCCTCCTAATTCCTCCTGATGGATCAAATCCATTGAAGTATGCTCTAAACTTAACATTTAGAGCAACAAACAACGAGGCGGAGTACGAAGCATTGATAACTGGCTTAAGAATTGCAAAAGGTATCGGAGTTAAACATCTACGAGTGAAATGCGATTCACAATTAGTCGTCATTCAAGTTAAGGGCGAATACGCGGCAAAGTCAGAAAATATGCAAAAGTACTTGGGGCAAGCAAAAGACCTCATCACAAGCTTCGATACCTTCGACATCAGCGCGGTGCCTAGAGAAGAAAATCAAGAAGCTGACGCCTTGAGCAAATTCGCACAAGGCAATGAACAAGGCAAAGAAACACATTTCGTGGAAGACAGAATCTTGTCAGTAATTGACAAATTCGAAGTCTTGTGCATTGATCCAGAACCAGATTGGAGGACCCCAATATTGGCATACCTCAAAGACCACAAGCTCCCCGAAGACAAAGTCCAAGCCCAAAAAATCCAGAGACAAGCCGTCAATTACGCGTTGATAGATGATGAGCTTTACAAGAAAGGGTTTTCAACCCCATACCTAAGGTGCATCACCTTCAGGGAAGGCCAAAAAGTGTTAGAAGATTTACATAAAGGCCAAGCAGCCTGCCATGAAGGGGCGAGATCTTTAATACGCAAAACGTTGAGCTTGGGATACTATTGGCCAACCATGAAGAACCAAGCTACACACTTGGTCACAGAATGCGAATCATGCCAACTTTATTCAAGAAGCATCACGGCACCAGCCGCCGAGCTAAGCCCTTGCAAGCTCCTGGCCATTCGCACAGTGGGGGATCGATCTGGTGGGTCCACTTCCAAAGTCAAAAGGTCAAACCAAATACATTGTCGTCGCAATCGATTACTTTTCAAAGTGGATCGAAGCAAAGGCATTGGCACAAACAACCGATGCACAAATAATGGATTTCATTAGAAATCACATCATCGCGCGATATGGAGTTCCGAAGGTCCTAATCAGCGACAACGGACCACAATTCAAGAGCTCAAGGCTTCAAACATTTTGCGAAAGACTCAACATTAACCACCGTTTCGTCTCAGTCCGCCATGCTCAAACCAACGGACAAGTCGAAGCCGCCAACAAGACCGTCCTAGACGGTCTCAAGAAAAGAGTGCACGCATTAAAAGGAGGATGGGCAGAAGAACTTAGCAGTGTTCTGTGGGCACTTCGAACAACTCCAAAGGAGTCAACTGGAGAAACACCATTCAGCCTGGTATATGGAACGGAAGCAGTCGCTCCCATCGAAATTGCCGTCTCATCCTATCGCACAACCCATTTCAACACTCAAGCCAACGAAGTAGACATGCGTCTAGACTTATACTTGGCTGAAGAAAAAAGGCGTAACTCCGAACACAATCAGGCACGCATGCGTTTGATCACCGCAAGATATTACAACAGGAAGGTGAAAGAAAGACAATTCCATGTTGGAGAAATGGTGTGGAGAAGGAATGAATTCTCACATCTCGATCAAATCAACAAGATGTCTCCAAAATGGGAAGGCCCTTACAAGGTCATATCCATCTCATACATCAACGCATATCACCTTGAAGATGCAGATGGCAATGTCTCTACAAACACATTTAGTGGAGGTCATTTGAAGAAATTCCACGGATAAAAGGATAATCTTCTATCACAAAAGGAGCTGTTGTATCAAGCCCTTTTGCTCTTATTTCCATAATGCATCTACATGTTTAAAAGACCACTCCTTTACATAAAGTGGCATTTCTGTAATAATCTCACAAACCTAATGAAGTCGTTCTATCTTCGTAGGAACACGACTACTCTATGTACGTTACTTGGAAACAAAACAAAGTAACTACAACAACTATTATCTACACCAACAAGGAGTTTATTTCTCCTAAATTGGCATCTATCTCAAGAAGGTGCCGGCAACACAAAGCAATTGCACTATGTCCACAACCAACTTATATGACGCAAGGACAACTTGCGGAACACCCACAAAAAAGGAACTTATAGCAATTCTCTGCTCAAGGTGACGACTATTCAAGAAGCCGTCATCTACAAGCAATATCTTGGATTAACACCAAGACCTACTATCAAAACGACGACTATTCAAGAAGCCGTCATCTACAAGCAATATCTTGGATTAACACCAAGACCTACTATCAAAACGACGACTATTCAAGAAGCCGTCATCTACAAGCAATATCTTGGATTAACACCAAGACCTACTATCAAAACGACGACTATTCAGGGCGTCAACTACAAGCAATATCTTGGATTAACACCAAGACCTACTATCAAAACGACGACTATTCAGGGCGTCAACTACAAGCAATATCTTGGATTAACACCAAGACCTACTATCAAAACGACGGCTATTCAGGACGTCGGCTACAAGTAATACCTTGGATTAACACCGAGGCCAACTATCCTCATGTTCATAGCCATTCCCTGGATTCAAAACAGGATGGGCATACGGGGCTGATCACCCCTTAAGTGACGGAAGTTCTCTGTTTAGACAACAACCCCACCCTAAGTGTGTATATCCTGTTTAGGGTTCACTCTTCATGACGGAAGTTCTCTGTTTAGACAACGACCCCACTCTAAGTGTGTATATCCTGTTTAGGGTTCACTCTTCATGACGGAAGTTCTCTGTTTAGACAACGACCCCACTCTAAGTGTGTATATCCTGTTTAGGGTTCACTCTTCATGACGGAAGTTCTCTGTTTAGACAACGACCCCACTCTAAGTGTGTATATCCTGTTTAGGGTTCACTCTTCATGACAGAAGTTCTCTGTTTAGACAACGACCCCACTCTAAGTGTGTATATCCTGTTTAGGGTTCACTCTTCATGACGGAAGTTCTCTGTTTAGACAAGGACCCCACTCTAAGTGTGTATATCCTGTTTAGGGTTCACTCTTCATGACGGAAGTTCTCTGTTTAGACAACGACCCCACTCTAAGTGTGTATATCCTGTTTAGGGTTCACTCTTCATGACGGAAGTTCTCTGTTTAGACAACGACCCCACTCTAAGTGTGTATATCCTGTTTAGGGTTCACTCTAAGTGTGTATATCCTGTTTAGGGTTCACTCTTCATGACGAATGTCCTCTGTTTAGACGACACTCCCATATTACGAATGCCATCAGGGTTCGTTTTATACGGCAAAAGTCCTCTGATTAAGATGAAAATTCCGTACTACAGATTTTCAAACCGTGTTGCATGGTTCCTGGACGCAGAAAGCATGCATCACAATTCATATTCTCAAAAAAAGTGTTACATGGTCCCTGGACGCAGGAATCATGTATCACAAATATTTTTTCAAACACTTTACCAAAAATTTTGCCAAATATTTTATCAAATATTTTATGTATCAAACACCTTTCCAAAAATTTTATCAACACGGTTTTTGGAATGTATCACATTCAATGTCAAAATATTTTTTCAAATATTTTACCAACAAGCTTTTTAGGATTCACAAAAATGCTTTCTCAAAAACTAAAATGTTTTTACGTATGCTTCCCCAACGCGGGTTGATACACGCTAGCAGGTGCGCACCCTGTTTAAAACTCATAAAATTTACAAGTCGAGTCTTGTACAACGTCGCCTTAGAGTGGAACTAAGAGACGGTATAAACTACCATCTTGCTTAGTCAAGATAACACCTTTCAAACACACTACTTGTTGAGAAGTATTGCTATACGCAAAAATACTTGACAGGTTGTAACACATATAGCGGTAAGCTATTCAGGAAAGAAGGGCAATATGCGTAATGCATCATGCAAACAATCAGGAGAACTTCTCAACTTATCAATCAGGAAGTGGCTATCGGTCACGCCTGCAGGGACTATGTCTACGATACTAGTCATCCACATTCAATAAACACAGACTCGGCGGAACAAGCAGAAGTTTCCACCGTCATCTCCAAACAAAACCTATAGTGCGCAAGTCGCAACATCCTATGCTCTACCCATCTCGCCATGCCTTGGAGTCTAGCCAAGAGGGGCGATCACAACACTTAACAATGCGCGACGTACAGTCGCAACTACGGACATCATGTTCATCATTTAAGGATATATATCCTATCTCTCAAGTCCAAAGCATATGGACAACATAGATAACTCAAGGTATGAAATATTACTAACAAGTTATCATGCAAACTACTGTGTATAAAACAGGTTCATACGACGTAGTTCAAAGCGAACAGGTCACAAGCAACAGTCAAACAACAACTCCAACAAGTTTCTAAACATAGAAGCCAGGAGGCATGCGAACTCATAAACGAGTCCAACATGCTCATTGCAAAACGAGCTGTTCAAACAACAGGACCACCAGGAAGCCCGAGGGCAACTTCCATAAATTCGGGAGAAGTGACAATGACGTTCACATCTCCGCTATCATCTACCAACACCTCGTAGTTGGGAAGGCCACGCTCCAAAAGGTTCAGCGCCTCAATATGAGAAAGGGCGTAATTCGCATACGGCCCTAACTCGCCAAAAGGGAACCCAGGGTCAAGATCTTTCACACGGGTGAAATAATCTTCAGAACGCTCGCTCATCAGGTTGTTTATTTTCTCCTCAACAGCAGCTTTGAAATCTGAAGTTCCCAAGTACTTAGTGAAACCCACTTGTACGCCCTTCTCCCGACTCTCCTTACCGAGAGCAGCTAGCTCCGCTCCTTGAGAATGAAGATCATTTGTAACCTTCTTCTCGAGAGCGATCATCTCAGACTCAAGCTTTGACAAGCGAGTATGGCGCGCTTCATAACGACTCTCAGAAGCTGTAGCTTTCAAACTCAACACGCGAGCCTCTTCTTTGGTTCGCAGCAACTCTTGGCGCACAGCGTCACACTTATCCATAGCCGCCTGCTTCGCGCTCACCAACTCCATGACAAAAGATGACATGTTCACCATGTCGGCTACAACCTGCACATATCAACGTGATAAGCCAAACATAAATCGCAAGTGCATCAAACTTGGCAGAAAAATCAAGTTACTTACAGGAGCAAATCGGGATAAGGCACCCTGTGCATAAGCCTCAGCCTCCTCATCAGTCTTTGGGCAAGAATGCCTATCACCTGGTGGAACACATCTACGCAACACGCGGACTCCAACCTCGGGAGTGCGAAGTGAAGACTCCTTGAGGAAATAAACTCCACCAGTACCAAAAGGAGCCCAGGTATCCCCAGTAATGTCCAACCCAACTGGGCACACCAGATGGTCGCGCCTAAGAGGGGGAACCGCTACGACAAAGAAAGAAAAGTAGTTAACAACAAAAAACAAAACCGCGGAGTACATTCATCAAAAATATACTTACAAAGACCGCGGCCTTCCACAGGCCGGTTTCCCGACTGGGGGGCAGATGACGCCACATTACGACTCGCAACTTCCTTGCCTTTACGAGTGGAAGTAGTCGCATTTGGCTTCAAGCGCTTGGGATCAGTCGGTCCACGCGCCACTGTGTCAGTCCGCTTGGAAGACACGCGAGAATCAGACACCGGGGGAGTATCCCCGGTCACATGAGTAGAAGACCCTTTGCCAAGATCACGCCCCGAGTTGGCAGGAGTGACGGGGGCAGGGGTCACCAAAGCCGTATCGGCACGGGAAGCAATACGCGAGGCCGCCACATGAAGCGACGAACTCTTTCCAGCAAACCAACCTGCAATATGAATTCACAAAAGGCATAGTGCCGATCGAAAAGCTATCCATCGTGAGTATCAAAATGCTCAAAAACGTTCAGAGAAAGAATGAAGGGTTTACTCATAGCAACAACTCAGTCGAAAGGAGGGGGATTCCGCAAGAAGCTACTACGACCTCACAACATCAATGCGCGTATCAAAGTTAACACGCGTATCAACATCAATGCGCGTATCAAAGTTAACGTGCGTATCAACATCAATGCGCGTATCAAAGTTAACGCGCGTATCAACATCAATGCGCGTATCAAAGTTAACGCGCGCATCAACATCAACGCGCGTATCAAAGTTAACGCGCGTATCAACATCAATGCGCATATCAAAGTTAACGCGCGTATCAACATCAATGCGCGTATCAAAGTTAACGCGCGTATCAACATCAATGCGCGTATCAAAGTTAACGCGCGTATCAACATCAATGCGCGTATCAAAGTTAACGCGCGTATCAACATCAATGCGCGTATCAAGGTTAACGCGCGTATCAACATCAATGCGCGTATCAAGGTTAACGCGCGTATCAACATCAATGCGCGTATCAAAGTTAACGTGCGTATCAATATCAATGCGCGTATCAAAGTCAACGCGCGTATCAAAAAGTTAACGCGCGTATCAAAAAGTCAACGCACGTGACCAAGTTCCACGTACATAGTAAAGTTGGAACGTACCATGGAAGGAACTAACATCCTAAGGGGCTATCATGCAAACGGGGGATTAACGCGACAAACCGTAAGAATCGGACGCGGCAACGCTTAAGGAAATTTTTTCTCTAAGGCATCAAGACGACAAGTGACTATGTCTAAAGTTATTGGGCAATCCCCGTCAACCAAAAAACCCGCCAAGAAGGAAAATCGTGCATATCAACCAAAAAAGCTTCTACGCGAAGATACGGGGAATTCTACATCAAATACCCACGGAAATAGAAAATCGCCTAAATTATGGACAAACGACGATAATGATGGCAGTCAATCAGCAATTACTCGACGTATAAACATCAACAAGCAGTCCCACATGTCGACAACGAAAAGTGACTTAAACAAACAACAACGCGGTGACATCGACATTCAAGTCGAAGCTGTCCAAAGAATTCGAGTTTCCAAATTACCTCAAAACGTGACGGAAGGTATTCCAATGGACTCCCCTCGTCGAGACGATTCCGGAAAGGTAAGGACCGCAACGAGGCGAGGCCGGGAAGGCGGCGCGTGGGCCACACGCTCCGGCGAAGCAGCTCCACTCGCGGCGGCGCGTGAGGGCGCGTGCGGGGTCTTCTGGCGGCTCCGAAGGTGGCGCTGGAATCCTTGGGACGAACCGAGTCGAATGATGGTGTCAACTTCCAAAAACAAGCCAAAAATCAGACTCGAAACTGTCAAAACGTATCTCGGCTCCACGACGGCAAAGAAATTTTGCACACAAAAGCAATTTCGGGAAAGGGTGAATGAATTACCTGCAAAGGGAGTGGAATGGTGAACCCCTAGGATGCTGGAAGGATAAATGGGGATGTGTGTATTTACTAATCCCAAAGAGATGCTTTGTGGATAAGGATCAAAGGATTAGTTTACCTCTCCTCTTAAAATATCTACTCATATACATGTCTTGACATTGCACGTATCAAATCCATTACTATACACGTATGTTGCAATCACATGATTCATGATTCGGTAATCACTTAGTCATTTTAGAAACGTACGATTTCTATTTCTTGCATTGCGTAATTACAATCTTGCCATGACTATTACTTATGTACGCATATGGATAGATACATGTTCGCATAGCACATTACCGTTTGCTCATGTCTCCGACGATAATCATATTCGCGCATATACATTTCCTATTGCACTAACCATGATGATAGGAAACAAAGCCATTCAGCCGGAAAATCAAGCGACGGACGAAATCAAGATGCTTGCGTCCGACCAACGATCAAAACCGAAAGGTTAGCGTCAAACTCAAATTGGACAAATATCCTAACTTAAAATAGAGTCAAGGAAGGTTCTAAACCGTTACTTGACTCGGGGGCAAGTGATGGATAAATGTCCAATTCGGGTTCGTGTTTACATTTCGGGCCTCGTAAACGTGTCGAAAATTACATCTCGGTTTAAAAACACCTCCCACGGTATCAAAACGGTCCGGAAGAGCCTTTACGCGCGTCCGGACCGGACCTTCGGGTTGCATAGCAACCCGGACATCCGGATTGCATTGCAACCCGGACGTCCGGGTTGCGCGGCAATCCAGACCTCGCCGAATTGCCCAAATTCGACGAGGTCCGGATTACCTTACGGGTATCGCGCGACTACCGTATCCGCGATTACCGTTGCGTGTAGAGAAGTCAAGTTCGCACATTACCAATATGGATGACGGTTACCGCATGATCTTGAACCGTCATCAAACCGCTCTAAAACCGGGTCCGGTCCCAAGAAAACCTATAAATAGGAGGTCTTGGCCACCCATTTTCATTCATTCTCTCTTTTGCCCAACTTTGGTATTTTGAGCTCTGACTTCTCTCTAGAAATTCTCTCTCTCTAGAAATTACCTTTTTGCCATTATAGTGACTTAAGCATCGGAGAGGGCTCCGCTAGCACCACCCCCCCCTCTCCGTGCTAGCATTGGTCCTTAGTGCAGGATCCGACGTTTGGGACACAACCGTACCGAGTCACAGCCTTACCGAGTCACAGCCAATCCGAGACACAATCCTCACACGGGAGCAAGTCTGAACACTCGTCAGTGGCCCAACCTCCGACGGAAGGGTTACAGCCCGCACAACCACAGACGCATCCTCACGACCTTGTTCAATCCGGACGCAACACTGTGTTTTCTAGAATCGTTGCGTAATCCAGAACCTTAAAAAACTTAATATCATTTTAGCGGGATGTGATCTTTTCGGCGTAATATCATATTCAAATAGTGGATTGTCAAACATAATTTGCATTTTCGGATCATTGTATCATCAAGCATCTTAAGATATTAATAGTATTTTTTATTCTGAATGATTCTTTTCAGCATAAAATCTTCCAAACAAATAAACACTACAAAAAACTAATGAGGGGGCTAATCAAAAAAGAGATTAGAGATCAATAAAAAAAAATATAAAAAAAATGTCTAAACATAGAATAGTTGAAAACTTATGTCAATCGGAGTTAAGTAATCCTTTATTGAACATAATGTACTAGTCAGCTGATCACTCAGTAACCTTAATATCATTTATCGAATTATTGCATCATCAAGCACCTTAACAAAAATAAAATTATTTTAGTGGGAACAATTATTTCCAGCTTAAAATTCTCAAACATATATTAAAAATAATTGATTGGCTAATCCAAAATGAAAGCAGAGATTGATAACAAATACATACAAAGCGTCTATATATTGAAAGTTTGAAATAAACAACACAATTTATCAGAGCCAGGTTTCGATCCTGGGATCTATAGGTTATGGGCTCACCACGCTTCCGCTGCACCACTCTGATGAACATATTTTAATAGTTATAAACTTGTTTAGCTCCATGACACTGCAAGCATGTCGCTATGCGATCCAAAGCTAATTTGAACGTGTTTTTATGAATAAGAATAACAGTACGTTAAAAAATGAGGTATTTATCGAATTCAACTTGTCACTTATCAAACAGAATGTGCGAGTCAACTAATAGGTTGTTAAACATACTGTGTTTTCTAGAATCGTTGCGTAATCCAGAACCTTAAGAAAATTAATACCATTTTAACGGGATGTGATCTTTTCGGCGTAATATCATATTTAAATAGTGGGTTATCTAACATAATTTACATTTTCGGATCATTGTATCATCAAGCATCTTAAGATATTAATAGTATTTTTAATGAGAATGATTCTTTTCAGCTTAAAATCCTCCAAACAAATAAACACTACAAAAAACTAATGAGGGGGCTAATCCAAAAAGAGATTAGAGATCAATAAAAAAAAATATAAAAAAAAGAGTCTAAACATAGAATAGTTGAAAACTTATGTCAATCGGAGTCAAGTAATCCTTTATTGAACATAATGTACTAGTCAGCTGATCACTCAGTAACCTTAATATCATTTATCGAATTATTGCATCATCAAGCACCTTAACAAAAATAAAATTATTTTAGTGGGAAGAATTATTTTCAGCTTAAAATTTACAAACATATATTAAAAATAATTGATTGGCTAATCCAAAATGAAAGCAGAGACTGATAACAAATACATACAATGCGTCTGTATATTGAAAATTTGAAATAAACAACACAATTTATCAGAGCGAGGTTTCAATCCTAGGACCTGTGGCTTATGGGCCCACCACGCTTCCGCTGCGCCACTCTGTTGAACATATTATAATAGTTATAAACTTATTTAGCTCCATGACACTGCAAAAGCATGTTGCTATGCGATCCAAAGCTAATTTGAACGTGTTTTCATTAATAAGAAAAACAGTAGGTTAAAAAATGAGGTATTTATCGAATTCAACTTATCACTTATCAAACAGAATGTGCGAGTCAACTAATAGGTTGTTAAACATACTGTGTTTTCTAGAATCGTTGCGTAATCCAAAACCTTAAGAAAAATAATACCGTTTTAGCGGGATGTGATCTTTTCGGCGTAATATCATATTTAAATAGTGGGTTATCAAACATAATTTGCATTTTCGGATCATTGTATCATCAAGCATCCTAAGATATTAATAGTATTTTTAATGAGAATGATTCTTTTCATCTTAAAATCCTCCAAACAAATAAACACTACAAAAAACTAATGAGGGGGCTAATCCAAAAAGAGATTAGAGATCAATAAAAAAATATAAAAAAAAAAGTCTAAACATAGAATAGTTGAAAACTTATGTCAATCGGAGTCAAGTACCATCATTGAACATAATGTACTAGTCAGCTGATCACTCAGTAACC
Organism: Clarkia xantiana subsp. parviflora; assembly: GCA_036873135.1. Lineage (NCBI taxonomy): Eukaryota > Viridiplantae > Streptophyta > Magnoliopsida > Myrtales > Onagraceae > Clarkia > Clarkia xantiana. The sequence goes on from JAPTYO010000014.1 coordinate 22,999,676, forward strand.
TTAATATCATTTATCGAATTATTGCATCATCAAGCACCTTAACAAAAATAAAATTATTTTAGTGGGAAGAATTATTTTCAGCTTAAAATTTACAAACATATATTAAAAATAATTGATTGGCTAATCCAACATGAAAGCAGAGACCGATAACAAATACATACATAGCGTCTGTATATTGAAAATTTGAAATAGACAACACAATTTATCAAAGCCAGGTTTCGATCCTGGGACCTGTGGGTTATGGGCCCACCACGCTTCCGCTGCGCCACTCTGATGAACATATTATAATAGTTATAAACTTGTTTAGCTCCATGACACTGCAAAGGCATGTCGCTATGCGATCCAAAACTAATTTGAACGTGTTTTTATTAATAAGAATAACAGTACGTTAATAAATGAGGTATTTATCGAATTCAACTTATCACTTATCAAACAGAATGTGCGAGTCAACTAATAGGTTGTTAAACATACTGTGTTTTCTAGAATCGTTGCGTAATCCAGAACCTTAAGAAACTTAATATCATTTTAGCGGGATGTGATCTTTTCAGCGTAATATCATATTCAAATAGTGGATTGTCAAACATAATTTACATTTTCGGATCATTGTATCATCAAGCATCTTAAGATATTTATAGTATTTTTAATGAGAATGATTCCTTTCAGCATAAAATCCTCCAAACAAATAAACACTACAAAAAACTAATGATGGGGCTAATCCAAAAGAGATTATCTGTAGAGTCTGTGTGCGCGGACACCACCAGGAATACAGTACCTGCCACGACACGACAAATATCAAGACAAGAAAATTTCCGAAAAACCGGAAATACTCCGACACTCGACCGACGACAACAACCAAAGATTCGAAGACACCCAACAAAGATAGCCAACATGAGCCAAGGACACCACGACAACCAAATCGAATAATTTTATCCGAACCTAAAGTCGGTTTTCGGGCAAAATTACCGTTACGCCCTCCAACGAAGATCAACACACCAACGGCGATACAATATCAAATTCAAAACCGGGATAGTTTAATCGGACAAGAAACTATCTCCGGACGACCGGCAAAATTTTTCCAAATCCACAACTATCTACGGCTATCCACGGCAATCCCACATTCAATCAAATTCCGGCAATCAAGCATCGGCAATCAAGTATCAACGATTCAAAAATCGACATTTTGCGCGGTAACGGAAAGGAAAAGAGTGGACCTTTGGAAAACCCGACCCGATGTGATAAACGGGTCCGGAAGTTGAATTTTGGAGTCGGCCGGAATCAGCCCCCCGCCGGAGCCTCGATTTTCCCGCCGCCGGAGTCGAGCTACGCCTATCCCCGCCTGTCCCGCCGCCGTAGCCGCCCGTCGGAGCCTCAGAAGACCTCGCCGTCGCGAATGGCGATCCCCGTCGCCTCAGCCGTGCTCCGCACCGTCGTGGGTCGTCGTCCGCCTGAGGTCGTGTCGCCGTCCGCCGGGGGTCGCGTCGCCGTCCGCCTGGGACCGTGTCGTCGTCTCCAGCCGGACCTCCTCCCGCCGGAGCTGCTGGCCGGAATTTCGTGTCTTCCGCCGGAATTCTGGCCGGCCCTTACCTTGGGTGAGCTCCTAATTTTTTCTTGCTCTCCAAGGGTGAGAAAAGAGGGAAAATGGTGGCTATGGTGACTAACTAAGGTATTTTCTTAACTCTCCTATATGTTTGAAAGATGGTAGGGTATTTTAAAGAGTTTTAATCACCACCCTCCATTTATCTTTAAGTGAGATCCAAGGGCCAAAGAAAAATCATCACTTTTATCCCTTTTAACTATGGCTAAGTATATCTCCATACTTAGAAAAACTATCAAGTTAGGCTTATTCTTGAGCATTCCACACTTAGGAAAAAAAATTTGGCCAAAATTAAATTTTTCCTCACTTAGGCAAAGTCCCGGCACGAAATTGAAGCGTAAGTCACTTAGTTGCATTCGTATTACACCCCTATGCGAGCATATATTCTTTGAGTATACGCCTGTAGCAAAGATAGATTTATTACTCCCACCTCAGACGGACGCGTGCTTAGGCACACGTCCGCGCTACTCTAACGTTTACAACTCCTCTATCTCATAAGGCAGGGGGCAGAGTCGGAGACACGCATCCATGGGTAAGCAAACATTCAGACGAAAGGTAAAACCCCGGTTTCAAATTGCGCGTATCATACCATCCTGAAATAGAGTCAATCAAGGGTTAGGCCATTGGTTGACTCGGGGGCATGTGATGGATATACGCCCAATTTGAACCCGTTGACTTCCGAATCGTTGTATTTTTACCATCCCATTAATGATTGTAAATCGAAACTTCAACCCGAACACTTCGCGAGAACACCAACGGCTCGGACGAGGCTGAAGCGCTCGTCCGGCCGAGTCAAACTCACCTAGGTGAGGTTGGGTGGCCACACCCGACCTCCCCTAGGGGAGATCGGGTCAGCCAACCCGATCTCCCCTAGGGGAGATCGGGTGGACCAACCCGATCTCTCCTAGGAGAGATCGGGTCGGCCAACCCGATCTCCCCTAGGGGGGATGGGGTTGGCCAACCCCATCCTCCCTAGGAGGGGTTGGGTGCCCTCAACCAACCCCTACCCTTGGGGGTCGGATTTCCATTCCCCCCAAGGGCCCCGGCACCATTTTTGGACTCCCATACTCGGTTTACTCCGCCTACCTTCTCCGTATCCTAAGGTCTTAATTATGTGTTTAAAGGTTAATTAACTGTGTTTAAAGGTTAACGATGTCATTAAGCCACCTTAATGACACCGTTGCCTATAAATACCCCACCTCCACTATTCATTTGGACATCTTGGCAATTTGGATAATTTTGCTCTGACATCTCTCTAGCTTTATCTCTCTAAAAACGATACTGACTTAGGCATTGGAGAGGATTCATCAGGCACCACCCCCCCTCTGTGCCTGGTACTGCCCCTTCTGCAGGACGAAAGGAGAAGAGAAGCTAAGGAAGGAAGGAAGGAAGGAAGGAAGGACGCAAGCTAAGACAGTGTAACCCGAGAGAATCGGATCACCCACATCTCCAGTGAGGAACGAAATTTGAGCCGACTACCCGTTGACCCTGATCTCGGAACCTAACACATTCGAGTGGGAGAATTTTTGCAGATGTTGAATATGTTTCTCGTCAAGCTTGCAGATGTTGAATGTGTTTCTCGTCATGCTCGCGTTTCTTCACCATCAGTTGCGGATGTAAATGATCTTGGTCATGATCTTAGTTCAAGTGGGAGCAAGAACTTTCATGTTGTTACTCGAAATGAGTAAAGGTTATCGTTCCAGTGGGAGCGTGTAAACAATGTTCTTAATCCTAGCGGGAGCTTATTGTGGCTTCTAATACCCTTTAAGGAAAATGGAGGACAATATGGAAGACGCGAAGCGCAATGGATCTGTGAGGTCCTAAATGTCATGAAAAATTTGAGATGTGTCTCGAATAATTGCGAACGTGATATTCGCATGATCCTGGCCATGTTGATCTTGGATGTAGATATTGTCGTTGAAATATCAAAGTAGAAATCAAAGCACTTCTCCATAATGTGGTATGAGAATGCAGCTTTTGGACTATGGTGGTCCGTTAGCATTCTACTTTATTCCCTCGATGCAATATTATTAATGACGATGTGTTAGTCATGTCAGATGTTTTAGTCACTACGGACTAAGGCTGTTATTAAAACATCGACAAGATCATGTAAAGTAAATGTGTTTGACACATAATACGTGCTGGTAGTTACGGAGTTAATCAAATGAGTATGAGACTTAGTTGATATCTGGAGGGTAAATCAATATAATCTTGGAATTGTGTTTCTAAGAGATCATTTGAGAGAATATGTTTCTTGGGTGATTGATCATACTATTACCTCGATAAGCTAACTCTGTATAAAGTTCATGACTTGATGCGCTTAAGGTCTTAATTAAGAGGAGCTCAGTCGAGTGTCTTATGCATGTTGTGACGTGCGCTAGACCCACTATTAAATCGGGCATATGGCTCGACTTGGATTGATGCTCAAGGATCGAAGAACAATGGTTGTTGAGGTGTTGTACATGTGTGTATGACAGATTAAAGTGAAGTTGTTCCTAGTGGGAGTAACAATTTCCTTAGGGAAATGTTTCTTACTGACTGGCCATCAGATACTGAGAAATGAGTGCAAACTTCACTATATGCGAATGAAGCTAGTGCTCTCGCAATAGCAACCGAGGATTAGATTTGGTCTATAAGGTTCCTATATATATTCCGGATGATGCACATTATTGCTTCAGTGTTAGTCTACTGGTAAGTGTGCTGTAATATTTTCCGAATAGGATCCTAACGATGTTTGAACATTCAATAGACCAATATAACTATGCATAAGGCATGGTTGCATGCAAGATGGTGAATGTGAAGTGATAGTCGATGAATGATGGATAAGCGGTAAGTCCGTAAAGCCCTTGCATACGTGCAATTTATCGACATTTGATCATAATGAAGACAATGGTCTTGAACATTGTGTAGACGAGATAGCTTGCTTTATTTTTCCCCCATGATCACTTAACGATGTTCATTTTTATCAATACGTTTGATTTGAATACACACGTGTTTATTGTGATTGCTCTATGCATTCACTCGAATTGTCAAATGTATGTCGGGTAAACTAGAGGTTAACTCTCTCACACGAGTAACCGCCTCCGCGTCTTAGGGGACGTTACGTCTGTGTGACGAATGGGAGATGAGACAAGATTTTGAGCTTTAAATCGTCAAGTGGATGGTTAGAGAGCTAATTGCTCGAATTCATAAGTCGCTCGTTGACATGCGGTCATCGATAACTTTAGTGGAATGAAGTTCCATGTAGTTTACCTTAGAGCGGGATGGGAGTTAGTAGACTCTGGTTTAGATGCATGCGGCATTTGAACAGACATCCGCACAGCACTGTCTTTGAGACAAATGACATACACTCCATGGGAAAAGGAGAAGAGTGCTGTGACACACGTTTCATACTGTGTGTGCTATTATTCGACCACGGGTTTACACAAGCATGGTCTCAGCTTGTTGTAGTGTGAGACCCAGGATCCTTATGAGGTTCCAGATTGTGTACCCTCACGACTCCGATCAGAGACTTGAGACCTGTCACGATGTTCGCTAGCTTAGTGTGTTTCCAAAAGGCCACCTACAGATTCGGCCAGGCGGGGCATGTCTAGAAAATCGAGTCGGGTTGGTGTTGAAGGAATCGTGAGAAGAGGAAGATTGTCAACGGAATCTCTTTTAGAATTGTGTTCACCGGTCGATCATTCATGATTTCGTGTCATGATTGTGAATACAAGGTATAACTAGCGAGATCTTTAAGATATACCTAAATGAGATTCGATGATCTAGGGTACAAGCATACTTACGGTACTCCAGTTTTTCGTCCACAACGAGAGGTTGTACACTCCTAACAGATGTACAACAACTAGCTCTTGCAAAGTATGCCGGTCGCACGGTTGAGCCCTGTATGAAAGACAAGCGATGTGTTAGGAGTATGCCTCTTGGCACACTGAGCACTCCCATTATGTGTGAGTGGGAGATGTAGGAAAATGCACCCATACGGGGTGCTCATGTGAGTTACGGAGAGAGCGGAGACCGAAGTGTCGAGTCCCGGAAGTATGTAACCGCTCGACTCTCTCCCGAGCCTATAAATAGACCCCTTGTGTTAGGTCTATCATATATGTGTGATTGAGATAGGAAACTCACGGTTCCTCCCGATCCATACTCCCTATATCATATGTTGCTCTATAGTTTAGTCTAAGGGTTATCAACTGTGGAAACCGAAGTGTGATCCGATCAAGTGACGCACCTCTCCGACCGGCATCCCGCCACGCCGCCGTGATTCCGAACCGCCGCCGAAGATTTACGCTTCCGCAACCGCACGCCCGTCACACCTAACAAGTAAGTGTCGTTTCTATGGTTACGATCTCATGTCTTACTAACGTGTGTGTTTTAGCGTGCATGTAGTTCGAATTCCAACATCTACACTTGATTGCCACTACATTCCCATGGACAATGAGTTTCCTGGTGTGATGTCTTGTCCAGTTTGAAGCATTAAGAACCTAAATGATTACATATATGATATACCAGAACTTGAAGGATAACGTTGATATCCTGAAGCTAATCCTTAATATCATTTTTCGAATTATTGCATCATCAAGCACGTTAACAAAAATAATATTATTTTAGTGGAAACAATTATTTTCGGATTAAAATTCTCAAACATATTTATATTAAAAATAATTAATACCATTTTAATATGATGTGTTCTTTTCGGCGTAAATCATATTCAACTGATAGATTATTAAATATATTTTGCATTCTTAATCATTGCATCATCAAGCTCTTAAGAATATTAATAGTATTTCAATGGGAATGATTTTTTTCAACGTAAAATCCTCAAAACACACATAAACAATACAAAAAAAAAAAGTAATGAGGAGCTAATCCAAAAAAAATATTAAAAAAAAGGACAAAACATAAAATAGTTGAAACTGTTATCAATAGAAGTCAACTAATCCATTATAGAACATAATGTTCTAGTCAGCTGATCACTTATTGACCGTACTATCATTTTCCGAATTATTGCATCATCAAGAACATTAAGAAAATAACAGTATTTTAGTGGGAACAATTATTTTCGGCATAAAATCTCAAAATATATATAAAAAAATAATTGATTACCTAATCTAAAACGACATAAAACGACAGTAGAGACCGATAACAAATATAAACAAAGCTACTAAATATTGAAAAGTTGAAAATAATGTTTGCAATTTATTAGAACCATGTTTCGATGGTAGGACCAAGTTTGTTTACTGGGACCTGTGGGTTATGAGCCCACCACGCTTCCATTTCGCCACTTTGATAAACATATTTTAATAATTATTAACTTGTTCAGCTCCGTGACACTACAAAAGCATGTAGCTATTGATCCAAAGCTAAGTTGGACGTGTTTTTATTAGTAAGAATAACAGTACATTCATTTTCATAAAATGAGTTATTTATTGAAGTCAATTGATCGCTTATCAAATAGAATGTGCGAATCAACTAAAACATACTGTATTTTCTAGAATCGTTGCGTAATCAATAACCTTAAAAAAAATTAGTACCATTTTAGCGGGATGTGTTCTTTTCGGCATAGTATCATATTCAACTGATGAATTATTAAACATAATTTGCATTTCCGGATCATTGCATCATCAAGCATCTTAAGAAAATTAATATTATTTTAATTGAAATGATTCTTTCGGCGTAAAATCCTCAAAACACAAAAACAATACAAAAAAATATAAATGAGGGGCTAATCTAAAATGACATTAGAGATCGATAAAAAAAAAAAGGTTAAGAACACAATAGGGGCCTGAATGTTTGCCCATGTTGCCAAAAGGGGTCTGAATTGAAAAAACGTATTATTAAGGGCCTGAATTTTGAGTTTTGTGTATAATTGAAGTCTCCGTCTATTTTTTCTGTTAAAAGTGACGGAAAGTGGTCACATGCCAAACATGTGACCAAAAATAATTTGAAAACCCGAAAATGCCATTTGACCAAAGTGTGTCTATCATATGTTTGACCTAAAATGACGAAAATACCCTTTAAGCCACCACAGCTCCGGCGACCACCACCACCCCGACTCCGGCGACCACCACTGGCCTCCGGCGACCACCGAAAAGCTCCGATCGAAGCTTTGGAGCTCCGATCGGAGCTAAAAAGCTCTGATCGGAGCTATGTGGCTCCCGATCGGAGCTCTGTGGCTCCGATCGGGAGCCACAGAGCTCCGATCGGAGCTTTGTGGCTCCGACCGGAGCTCCGAAGCTCCGATCGGAAGCCGGTGGCGGTCGCCGGAGGCCGGTGGTGGTCGCCGGGCGGTGGCCGGAGCGTGGTGGCCTTAAGGGCATAATTAGTGTGTAGGGGTATTTTAGACATTTCACATTTTATTAATTAAATTGATAAATTGTATAATAATTACAAAAGGGTATTTTTGTCTTTTCACGTGATTCTGTTAGATTTAACAGAAAATTTGGACGGAGACTTGAAAAAACACAAAACTCAAAATTCAGGCCCTTAATAATACGTTTTTTCAATTCAGACCCCTTTTGGCAACATGGCAAACATTCAGACCCCTATTGTGTTCTTAACCCAAAAAAAAAATATAAACAAATGGTCTAAACATAGAATAGTTGAAAGCTTCTATCATCGGAGTCAACTAATCGCTTATAGAACATAATGTGCTAGTCAGCTGATCACTTAGTAACCGTAATATCATTTTCTAAATTATTGCATCATCAAGCAAAATGTGCTAGTCAACTTATCGCTGCAAAATGTGCTAGTCAACCAATAGGTTGTTAAACCTACTTTGTTTTCTGGAAACATTGCATACTCAAGACCCTAAGAAAATTACACCAATTTATCGGGATGTGTTCTTTAAGAAAACCATGTTAATACAGCATAGTTGTTTAGCACGTCCACAAAAAAAAAACAAAAATTTAACACATCCCTTGACTAAAAGAAAAGTTGTTCAAACATCGATAAAACTGGTTCACCTTTCACTATACAATTTTCATGTATTTGTATTATGAATACAAACATATTAGACTACCAACAAAGTGGTTCAAATCAAGACATTTTGCTTATCATATCAAATTCTCTTAATGCTTTAAGCGAAATAATAAACCACTAGATTACGATTATCTAAAATAATCAACCCAAACCATACAATGCCTACAAGCAGGTTCTGCTTCTATTATACAATCTATTCATTCTTGTTTGGAAGTCAAGTAAACACTTCCGGGCAACACAGGGTACCAGCAGTTAGGCAAATTTCTCGAACAAAAGAAAGCCACAGATTTTTAACTCAGCAGCCGATAAGTCGGGTCCAGGGAGAGATTTTCCAAAGCACCAACCACACTGTTGCACATCTTATAAGGAGAAGGTGGGAGAAGCCGGTCGGACAGCTTCCATATCCACAGCACGGTTAGCTAGAATCAATGTCTGTCGTATCTGGTGCAAGATATTAACAATAATCAATGTATGTCATACCATAGTAGTACAATATGGCTTAAAGATGTGGTTAAGAATTAAGACACTCATTGAGTGTGATAAAAGTTGGTGTATAACGTTAAATAATGACATCACATGCAGTATTTAACTAAGGACATGCAAATCCTAATTTTGATTGTTATTGATTGATATGCGCCAAATCATTTAATCACGCTCTCAGCGATATATAAAAATCACTCAGTATATCCATCCCTACCCCTCCTTTTCTTTCTCCTGGACTTGTGCTTTTTGACAGTGATCTACTATAGCTTATGAGAGGAGGGTATAGTGGTGAAATGACCTGATACATTTCCACTCTGAGATGATTCCCTCTCTTCTTTATCCCCAGGGACCCGCTGTTCAAGGAAGAGTTTTACTGTCCTCCAGTACCGATCCCCACCAGAAAGCCAAGTGTCCATATGCATTCCATTAGGAAAATCCACAAAGAGGCATTCTCGGTTGTGAGTAGCTGCTTTTGCATACAACAACTGCATGTGAGATGCAGGGACCATTTCATCTTGCAAGCCCGACAAGAAAAGGATCGGTTGTTTGATCTAACAACATGAGAAACATGAAATTAACAGTCTGTGTCTGTGTCTGTGTATATAAAAATAAATAAACTGACAAGTTGAAACAAGATAAGTGTATTAAGTAAGAAATTCGTCACCTATTGACAAGTTTGTCTCACCGTCTGTCATTATTATAGGTAAATGACTAAATGGAATGCTCATCCATGTTGTTCTTTCAAAATAGTAGATTAACCTAAAAGCTAAAGCTATTCATGCTTTCACTTATTATAGCTATTGCAACAGGCTGCATATACTCATAAAGTTGCTGCATAAGCAAGTTGACTGTGAAGGCATGAAAAAAAAAAAAAAAAAAAAAAAAAGCACTTGAGAGGCTCACCTGCCCAATAACATCGATGGTATTCCAAGGAGAGCGTACAACAAAATTGAGAAGTTTGGGGCCCTTGGAGCTAGTTTTCCCAATAAACCACTTCAGGAAGGGTAAAAGAACTCCAGCCATATCAAGAATAGATGTAAATGTGTTCTCTAATATCAGCGCTGATACCTGTACAATAAAAGGAAAATCATCATAAATCGATTCCTCAACAATATAACATTGGAATAGTGGAAACCCCGGTAGCTAGCAGAGAAGTCCATAACATGCCAAATCCAGGATAAAAATGGGAAGATCCAGGAGGCAATGCAAAATCATGAGTTAGATAATTAAAAAATACGGAGCACTTCATCTCAAAATGTAGTTTACATGCAGGAGGATAAACTATAATGGGCTAAAAAATGGTCTAAAAGTAACTTAATTGGTCAAACACGAAGTATAACTTCAATGCAATTGCCTCATACAGGATTTCTAATATAAGGCTGTTAATAAGAGTGGTCTAGTTCGTACCAGTCTGTCTCGCTAGCACTACAATACAAAGTATATCTAAAACACAAGGAAAAGAAATAGCATTCAAGATATTAATCTTTATTAGTCTTCTATTTCCAGGAGATCTTGTATCATATGGAGAAGAGGAAATAGAAATATTAGCCATTCCTACCTTGTCAGGATTGTTCTTAGTAAGCACTGCTCCCACAGCTCCCCCCAGTGACCTCCCAAACACAACTATACGCGATGTGTCGATATCAGTCCTAGAATATAGGTGATCCAATGCCGCCTAACCAAAATCAAATAAAAAGTTTAATTGAAATGAAACAAGTAGAGAGGAAATTATTGGTAAAGTAATGCACCTGTGCATCCATTGTAATTCCATGCTGAGAAGGATAACCCTCACTTGCACCATATCTGCAAAATAATTTAAAAAGTATTAGGGCCATTCTTTATAATTAGTATAATAAAGATACAAAGGCAGCACAAATCTGATCGTTGATGATAAATAAAAAAGGAGAATATCGAAAGAGCAGAAAGGTACCCTCTGTATGAAAGCATAAATACATTGCAATCCAACTTTTGTAACATTATACGAACCATTTCAAGACGATGAGCAATATCTGTCAATCAAAAGTTAAGGTCCCCAAACAGAAATAACCATAAGCCGCAACATGTAAAAAGGGAAAACATGAACAGTAAAGTTTATGGAAGCCATTATAAGTAAGTGTTACAGAATTCCCATTCGACATAGTTCTGATGAAGGTGATGACAATGTAAGGATACTTCCAGCATTCTCTTGGAAAAACAAGATGGTTGGACCTGCAAAAGGAGAGCAGAACTTTCTGAGACTTTTCTTAGTAGTTATCACATTAGATATGGATAGTACTTAAAGTGCATGAACTTCAAACTCAAATTTATGCATACATCCATAATCCATACTATTAATTTGACTAAAGATACTTCTCACCGCAATGCACCAATTTGAAAAATTGCTGCATCTCCTCTAGAATTTCAGTACCAAACAGTCAAGCCTGCTTACGCCTCTACAGTCACAACCTAGGTTCAAAGAAATCACAAGTCCCTCAATTGATTACAGTTAAGACTTCAATCACCTTTACCCTAAAGTCTAGCCAAAATCAGCAGATCAAAAAATACTCAGCAATAACTAATATTTCAAAAACTAAAGTTCGAGAAAATTGACAATCTAAGTGTATAACTCTCTCATAGTTGCATGCAAATGTGAATACCAAAGGCTTCTAAACGTGCAAGGCTGTGTCATTTCCTACCAACGGCTGTCATTAGACGCCCTTTTGCCTCGGGTTGTAGCTAAAGTAAGCCAAAAATGAAACATGTTACGTCCGGTGAAGAAAGCGGCAGAAAGAAAAAGCAAAAGCAAAGGACATTAAATTCTATAAGAACAAATCATTCATCCATGACCTCATTATTGGTGGTCAAATAAGCAAACTGTGAAGTATACACCATACAACTGAAGCATTCCAAATTAAGAATGAAAGGAAAAGCACAGAACTCAGTGGATGAGCTCAATCAAGTAGAACCTCGAACACAACCGGAAAGATGGGACAACTTCTATTCTAGCAAGGAGCCAAAAATCAATATCCGTCTATTGGCAGAAAACTTAACATCATATCATGCTCAACTAAAATGAAATGTGGATCAACTGTGAGTAACACAAAGACTTGCACTGAAACTAAGAGAAAAGCATTTCATATGCTTTACTTCCTCTTTAGCCAAAAAATAAAAATATGCATTACTTCCTTCAAGTAGCAGAAGTAAGCCCGTGATCCCCAATTCGAGCTGGAAGCAAGATCAAAAGCAAAATGACGAGATAGAGAGAAGATGAAGCAATTGAGCTACCGCGGCAATCTGGAAAGAGCTTGATGAACCAAGCGTGTAGTTGAACGCCGTCAGCGGATCTGAGCCAAACGTCCTCGTAGATGAGGCGGAGGCGTGACGGCGTGATGGCGTAGGATTTGGTGAGGCCAGGTAGCACCGGCACGTAGACAAGGCGCTCCTGAAAGGCCACTAGCAGGGCCATTCCGGCCACCACTATACCCCCGACGCCGTACAGCAGCGCGTTCACGTACGACACCATGGGAGTCTCTAGTTCTTCTCCGACTGAACAGATCGGAGCTGATGACGACTTTGAAAGCAAGATTTATCTTATGAAATAATTGCATTAAAGATCCCTAATGTTTTGCAAGGTGTATACTTGCACCCTATGCCTAGAAGTGAACGCTCCAGCTACTTTGTAATCTATAGATGATTAATATATTCGTTTTGTTAGTTACTTGATGAAATGATTACTTTTATTTTTGACGTAATAATATTACCTACGTTACAGAATGTGATTAAATAATTTAAATTTGTTTCATTTATTCACCTATGTTTGACCATATGTAATTAAATAGTTATAAAATTACAATTTAACCCTTACAAAATTCAAATACTCTTCTTCATCGTTGATGTTGGATTCAATTAAATTTTGCATGCATACAAATTTCTAGCTTCATTAGGATTTCCGTTTAATTATAACATAATGAGTCACTTACATAACACATGATAAAAATAAAAAATAAATACAACAAATTGCTAGTGAATGTTCGAATCGTCGAAAAAAAAAATAGAAATCCTAAATTAGTTACTAATTTATACACATCACATATGATTTGTGTTAAAAAAATATTAAAACATTTTTGTATTGCTTTAGGATGCCTTTCACTTTCTTTCTCATTAACTTTTTCACACTTGTTTGAAATTTTCTTAATCAAATAGCAATAGGACAGGACTAGAGTTGGATATAGTGATATCAAGAGGAATCATTGCCCCTCTAAAGATGTTGTTTATGTTTCAATTTTGGCCCCCAATAGGTAATCTGAGTCAATGGACTCTCTAAATACTTATAACTCTTACAATAATCTCAGTTTTGTCAGCACCAATGATGACATATAAAACAATCAGCTGCTGCACATAACTATGCTCCTCTTGTTCATTCATTCTTTTCCTTCCCCATCAACTGACCATGTTAATTCTATCCCAAATAGCATCCAGTTACTACGAAACCTGAAGAGAATTTACATCATAAATTAATTGAACAAATCCAATCGAGGTTCTAAGATCCCCATGAAACCGTGTATCAATAGCTTAGTCAGCAAGTAACAGCCTCCACCGTGGAACACCTGCATTTCTCCTTCTCTATTCATCATCATATCAGTGAAGAGCTAGCTCTAAAGAGTGGAGGAGTCTTCTCTTGCCAAGGAGGGATATCACCGGGTGGTCTCTGAATTAGCAGTCTAGTAAAGCAAGTTCAGACAACAAGCAATCCAAGTATCAGTACAATTATACATAACATACACTATATTGAGCAACAATACAAGTACATAAGAGAGACTTCTACTTCTACCTTGAACAACCAATTTTGTTCAAGTGTTACGTAGAGTAATATAGAACAGTATTTGTTCGACATTAAATGGACTTACCACAATCATAACTTAGTTCTGGATTTGATCAATGGATGAATTCTTTTCATTCAAAACTCAACATATACATACATATTGATCATACCCAGAATTAAGTCATGACTGTAAAACGAGCTAAGTCCATTTTTTTTTATACAAAAAGTATAGGATCCAAACCATGTAATACAAGCCAATTTTAGCTAAATGCAGCTTTGGCATTCTCTACGGAAATAGGTTTTTTTTTAATAAAAAAAATGCATGAGTTGAGATATAATAATAGCATCTATACTCACCGAATATAACCTAAAGCTCCAATTCGATCCTCTCAGACCACTTGAAGATATCAGAGTAGACTCGGTCACCACCCAGTTCCTCCCCAGTGGCCCCGGCCGCCACCCTTATGACATCCTCAATCAAAGCAAAGTTCCCCATGATGTCCACATGGGCCCCGCTTTGGGTCCCGCGACCCTCGAGCAAGTTAGCTGGAGGGGCATGATCGTACTCCCTTATGTAAGTCTTTATACCCGAGGGGTTAAACCGGGTTTTCCCTCTCCACCCTTTTGCACACATGAAACCCGCACTTAAGACAGGGACGGTTTCGTCCCCATCAATGGAGAAAACACCACCGTGGAGACACGAGTCATCGCCTGAGCCTTCTGCAGAGGAGTCTATCTGGAAGGGAATATAGCACTCTGAGGCAGGGGTTAACTTGTAGACATAGGCTCGTTCCGTTGGAATACCAACTCCATACATGGAATAGATCTCCATATCGGGAGCATTTGGTAATCTATGAAAAATGGCAATGACATCATATATATATAAGGAGAACAATCGAGTCTATATAGCTGACTTGGCATATAACAACAAATAAAGTTTTGACAAAAAGTCATAAGTATGACCCACATTTCCGTAGTTTAGATACTGCATGTTAATTACTAAAAAAAAAAAACATCTCCTTGATTTGCACTAAAATGTTTTTTTTAAAAAATTAGTTTGCTGCAAAGAAAAAGGAAAAAAGTCATTGCCATGAACCTTGTGAGTTGCATTGAGTATGCAAAAATGGGACATATTCCATTTCCAAACTCTTGTACCACCCAAATTATTAGTTTTTGCTTGCTCGACAAATTTCTTCACTACCCAGTGTTATTTATTTTATTGATTTACTTTTTTTTAAAAAGCCTTTTAAGGAACAGGTACTAAAATGTAATGAAGCAAGTAAAGAGCAAAAAAGGGACTTTATATGGATAAACTCCATACTGCTTTCGCAAATAAGCCTGAGAATTTGAAAGACCAAACGGAACCAGTTTTTATAACTACAAGTGAAAAGTGAGTGGCTTACTTTGTTTCTAATGGATTTGACCAGTACTTGTGATGTTCATACTTGGGATCATCCAAATCATCGGCAATTCCATATGAGAAATGAGAACTTCCACGCTTCATCAGCTTCGGAGCAACAAACTGCAGCAGATCTAACACAGATCCAGCTGTATAGACCTTGTAGTCAGCAATTGCTTTAACACCTCCGATTCCCATGTCATGATACTCTGTCCAGACATCACATCTAGTGTGGTTCACAAGGGATTGGCCCTTTATTGCATCCTGAAAAACAAAATAATCGAAATATAACTATTTTTATAAATAAAAAAAAAGGAAGAAGAAAGCAAAATAAAAAGAATACCCGGAAATCGGTTATGTCAATATTTGAGGAATGGATTTCAGCAGTCTCTTTCCCGAATGAGACTAACCTCCCATACTTGACACCTTTTTTATGTGAAACCAATTTTTCCTTTTCACCATTTCCTGTATTGTTGTTGTTCTTCCACCGTCTGATTTTCTTGCAAGCATACTCTCCTTCAGGCGACCAATCAAGGCCACCCCAAATAGTGTCCCCACCCTTTGGTATCATTGACATAGTTGAATCCCAAGTTCGGGTCATTCGCATCATATGCTGCAGAGTTTGAAGACCAAACACATCCTTATCAAATAGTGCACCAGGAGCAAAGGACCTACAAAAGACGAGAACTATAAGAAAATCACAATGACAGTTCTTAAATGAGCAATTTTCCAAAGTGTGAAACTGAGAGTGATAATAGTAACTTTTTCCATTAATTAGATTTTTACTATATCTCAGCCAAATTATTTTTTTACCTAAAAAGGTTTAAAATTCTCAAATTTTGTAGAACTTTCTTTCCCAAAGATTAGAAGCAGAATAAAAAAAAGGGTTAAGAACCTATAAACTATCTAAGGTTTGCCATATGTGAGATTTTGGTGTCTGAAGTTTAAATTGTTGATATTGACTTTCTGAAGTTTCAACTTTGTTGAAATTTAGTTTTCCGTCCATTTTTTCTGTCAAATTTAAAAGAATTGTGTGAAAAGTCAAAATTGCCCCTGGTACATTTATGTTTACTCCGGCGACCACCCTAATCCGGCCGGCCACCACCCAACTCCGGCCGGCCACCACCCTACTCCGGCCGGCCACCACCCAACTCCGGCCGGCCACCACCCAACTCCGGCCGGCCACCACCCAACTCCGGCCGGCCACGACCCTAGGGGCAATTTTGGGATTTATTTTTTTATCAGGTCATGTGACAAGTACATGACCAAATTCTGTCAATTTTAACAGCAAATTTGGACGGAGACAACAAATTTCAATAAAGTTGAAACTTCGGACAGTCAATATCAACAATTTAAACTTTAGACACCAAAATCTCACATATGGAAAACTTCAGACAATTTATAGGTTCTTAACCCTAAAAAAAATTATCATGGCTTATATACATTATTGCATACTGAAATTTTACACCACTTTAGTTTTGCATACTTAACATAATTCACTATGCCATTATTGATGCCTGAGATGTTATGCATTATTTTGGCTTTGCTATTCAACTGAGATACCAAAACTTAATGAAGGCATAAAAGTTCAGTAGAAAACAATACATTGATTAAGGGTTAGTATGCATAATTAAACAAGTAATACCGTAATAAAGTGAAAGATCAATCAAGGGAGCTACGTTAAGTCAAGTATGTTTAACTTCAAAAATAAAGAAGAACCTGACAAACGCAATATCTTTTCCTTCAATGGAAAAGAGGCCAGCAACTGCTTTTGGAACTCCAAGAAATGGTCCACCAATATTCATGACTGCCTTGATATGCCTTGCACACCAATCCGACCCGCCTCCACCACCTAATGGCGCTGGTGCGCCAACCCATTTCATGAAATGCATGAAATATAAGACTCCCATTGAATGTGGAATCACAACCACTTTTTTTCCACCATTTGTAGCTACCATCAGCTCTATGTTACTTTTTATTCTGCTTAGTGACTGATCTCTGACCTGATAAGAAAATTTCAGAAAAAATTAGAACCAGAAAAAGAAATTCAAAGATGTATATTGAAATCTACCTCTGTGTTCTGAAATGATAACCTCCAATCATATGCAGCCATGTACATGGTTTTCTCCTCGTACCCAATTCGTGCCAAATTTGCAATCAGGACTGCCCAGACAAAATAACCAGGAGCGAAATAATCTGCAGCCACAAGTCCAGATACAGGACGGACCCGTATCCCAGAAGGATCGAGCCCAGTTTCATTGTCTAGTGACATATGCTCTACCCAGCACAACGGTCTACATGAGATCAAAATTCATACATGAGATCAAGTACGATGATAATAAATCATTCCTCTATGATCAATAGATGAAACCAAGTTAAATACAATGTACTCGATATGACAATTTAGTTCTTGAAAACTGAAAAGTGGCAGTTTAACTAATTGTTTGATCAGAGTAAAAGCTGCATACAAAATGATAAGTCCTCAGTTTGTTCTGGTGTTTTCTCATTCAGTGGGCCACCCTACCAATCAAATTCCATACACTGTTCTAACCTGAGTTAAAGGAGCAAACGAGCTTCTAAGTATGTCCATTGCCGAAAATGCTAATATACTCACCAGAAGACAACTGTGACCTTCAGAATTTCAACCTTTACAATTCACACTACTCGGCATTGAAATTCATAACCAAGGACATCTAGTAGATTCAACTGTGAAGACTCTAGAGATAAGAAAAGTTCATATAGATAACATTTACTGAATACATCCATTTGATAATGATACAATTAATGTACTGCACCAACCTCATATCCAAAAAGCCACTTGCACTTTAAAATGACATCACATTACACTTCCCAACAAACCCACTAACCTTACTAATCTACCGAATTAGCAATTAAGAGCATGAAATAAGAGAAAAGAGAGTGTCCCTAATCAAATAGCAAAATCGTAGCAAGCTTGAATCAAGAAACCAAATGACTTCAAGGAGTCCTCCAAAAGAGAGGCAACTAAAAAGTGGGAGAACCTCTGAGCATTTCCAAAGCAATCCCAATCTCGCGAATCGACATCAAAACGACAAATGTTACCTTCTATAGAGTTCGCCGAAGGTTCCGCCCCAAAGTCGCTTCCTGAAGAGATCATCGGCACACTGATGGCCCTCCCACAGCTCAAGGCCGCCGGTGACGATACCGGGGACGAAGACAACGGGGTGATTCACCGTTAATCCTTCTTTCTTGAGTTTCACACCCGGCGGGTCTGGCATCGGCCCCGTGATCGCCTCCGTCACGTACTGCGGGAAGGACGCGGGCATCGCGTTGACGAGGAACAGCAGCAACCACCAAATCGAGCATATGCAACCCACGAACCAGCAGCATCCATCGAGACAGGTACATCTGCCGCCGTTATAGGTGATGTCTTTGCCTTTCTTCTTGGATTCCTTTACTGGGTTGTTATTCACAGGCGGCGGCTGAGCGGAAGAGGTGGAGGCCCTCCGTCGCCGCAGGAACGACATGGTAAGGACCGATGGAGGTCACCCGCGAGAGAGAACACGGCGCAGCTTAGTGGGTGTTCATTCAAATGGTGTTTGATGTGGTCAGGAAGGTCATCAACGGTGGCTGGACAGCTGATCCAGGGATCGTCTTCTTGTCTCGGTAGTATTCAGTTTCAGAGTTTAGTGTAGTGTTAGGTAGTAATCAGAGATTATAATCAATAAATATTGCGCAATATATAATTTGGTGTTTCATATTATGTTATTTTGACTGGTATATAATATAATAATATATTATGCAGATATAATATGTTCTGGAATCGTATCTTATTGTATGGAAGCCTCTACCACGGACAGCAACATGGTCTTTTTGAAAAGCTAAAAGAATAGGAGGTACCTACCAACTTTTAATCGTTATATATACTTATATATAAATGGTCTTCATTTATTTTAATTAGAAATTTTAGATTTTTCTAGGGTAAATAGATGTTATATATATAGGAAACATTTGGCCAACAAAAAATCTAGTAAACTGTTTTATTTGTAGTTATATACTTTACTATAATAATGATGTTCCAACAATTTAGAGTTAGTTCATAGAGCAAATGGTTCATAACGTGAAATTAAAAATGTGTACTGAATGATGTATTGTAGATAAGTATGTTAGACTTTAGAGCATCCAACATGGTTTGTATATTTAAAATTCAGGATAAATCTGAAAATATTAAAATTGATTGCATGGTGTACTTGAATATTGAAACTCGCTAAAAATCAATATATAAAGACGTTGGATGGGGTTTTAATGTATTAAAAAGTGTTTCAAGGATTAGAAGAAGAGGGAGTAGAGAATTACACTAAGGAGCTCGAAAAGGGGTTAGAAATTAGAATATCTACGAATACTATGCACCTAGTATTTTGTATCTTCTTAAAGAATTTTATAATGTTACATAGTGTCTTTGTATGTTACTACTAATAGTTACATAGGAATGGCAATTAATAAGGAGTTGCTGAACTGAGATGATAAAGTAAGAAATGTGAATTAAATTGAAATTCATGAAATACTGGGGAGGTGATGAAGTGAATATGTTGTTGATGCTGATAGTTTAAGTTGTTGATCTTCGACAAATG
The DNA here is from genome assembly GCA_036873135.1 of Clarkia xantiana subsp. parviflora. NCBI lineage: Eukaryota > Viridiplantae > Streptophyta > Magnoliopsida > Myrtales > Onagraceae > Clarkia > Clarkia xantiana. The sequence goes on from JAPTYO010000014.1 coordinate 23,019,541, forward strand.
ACGAGTGGTGCATTTCTGTAGTGAAAAAGTGAGCTAGATTTGTTAAAACTGGTGGAAAGTAAATTCAAATGTGTTGATTGTACCGGATTCCACGGCAATTTCTTAAAAGTGTTTTCAGCAATGTTTGGGAGCCCAATTGAGAGTCTTATTTTATATACAAGATTGGCTTAGAGTACTCAATTCACCTTGCTGATTTGAAAATCTTTAAGAACTTTACACCCACCGTATTGATAATTTTATCTTAGCAATCCATTGGTCTATTTTGATGCAGTATTCAATCTATTCGTCTTTTATGTTTTAACAGAAGTGAGCTGAACTCAATTCAGTTCCCGGTTCAGTTCACTTCTGCTGAACAAATAAATATGAACCTAGGGTATGAACCTAAGGTATGGAACCGATCTGAAACGCAAACGCAGTTCCGGGTCGATTCATGCCAAGCCATACAATCAAGTAGCAAGAGCCACTGCATATTTTTCCCAACATAATGCAGCAGAATCTCTATTTGCAAAGAGAAATAAACCAACAATGAACTTCCAAATAAAGTAAGTAGTATTAGGAAAAATTAAAACTTCAAAGTAGTCAGTTATCTCAAAGCTGCAACAACTATAACACAAACCAACAAGTTTTGTTTTACCAAGAGAAGTGCAAAACTCATAAGAAACTATTATCTTAGACTTGTTCAAGCCAAGAGGGGTGCACCCACATCGATGTCGGTGGGAGGAGCCAAAGCAGCAGGTGGAGCCCTTGTGTACTCTGGTGCTGCCTCTTCCTTTGGTGGATGGATGATGACAATATCTGGAAGAGGTGTCTTCGGCCCAACCTTGCCCTTCGGGTCCCAATCAAGCATGATCTTCACCTTGATACCCAAAACACCCTATACACACACACACAAACATTATCATTTGAAAACAAACTTATCATCAGAAAACAAACATTATCAACAGAAAAAAACATGACAACAATAAGCAGAGGCTTTTTTGCAGATGAACTGAAGCAGCTACTTGTTATTCTACATAGAAAATCAAAATATATTTGTGCTTTAGAAGTTAGAAGCTATCAAAACTTTTCTAAGGAATAATTTCCCGGTTGGGAAATTATAAATCTACAATAACCCACATGCCATTTTGCATGTATATCATATAAGTGTACGTCTTGTATTAGAATAATATGTACCTGTCTCAAAAGGACGTGTCTCACAGCAGAGTCGATGTATTCATTAACTGGCTGACCAGAAGAAATCATGTATCCGTCCTTGAACTTCATGGACTTGGCACGCTGAGCCCTCAGCTTTCCACTAACAATCACCTATACGAAACAATCATAATCGTATCACACAACTGAATCCTATGAGAGAAGACAAAGAAGAAGGGATCCACAGGATATACCTCACATCCCTTGGCTCCACTCTCCATGACAAACCTCAGCACACCATAGCATGCCCTGACAAAGATGGAAGACAAAGGAACAGCTCGTCAAAACGGTTGAATGAGAGAGACACTGCCACCACAGTCTCATGAAGGCTACGCATAAATAAACAAGAGGAAAAGGATACAATGAAGAGAAACAGCATGTAAAAAATAAAGCATATGTACGAAATTATGGGACAACAAGACTTCAAATCTAGGGGTTTCTTCATGGATTCAGGGCAAACAAAAACTTCATAAGATTAATGCCATGGATCCGGTACACTATTATACTTCTAAAACTAGGGAATCCTTTTTCCAACTTTAGAGTTCATTTATCCCCAACCAGAATTTCTACTTCTATTTGAAAATGCAACTGAAAGGATAGAACCAATATCAGCTTATCTAAATGTTTCAAATCAATTAGATGGATGCTATTAAAACAGCATAAGTTACGGAGAAGACAGAAAACCGATCACATGAAACTGATTCCCCACCTTCGAACAGCAAGTCCTCCAAGAAGCTTGTACCGGAGGGACTCTGCCTGAGCAATGGCACAAAGTCCCCTGTTGTTCACCTTCTCTGCGAACAATTCAACACCATTCTCTGGGAACTTGAATCTCTTCTGGACAACAGATGTGAGCTCCCTAATTCTCCTTCCTTTCTCTCCTGCAATTGAGCCAATATAAATATGATTTTTTTTCAAATTCTACTGTATCCAATCTACATATTAGTAACCCAGCTAAATTTGTGAAACTCCATTCACTTTCACAGGAACGGAATACTAACCAAATAAATATGCAAACATTTACTACGCAGAGAGCATTCAAAGTGAATTTAGACTAAGAACGTGGAGCATATCAATCATCCGAAAGATATAGAAGAGATGAGATAAGCATACCGAGAACATTCTGGGTGCGGGTAGCTCGGATTATGATCTCAGTCCGCATAGGAGTAACGCGGACCTCCACGCCGGAGTATCCATCCTCAGCAAGCTCTCTGGTCAAGACTTCGTTGAGCTCGGCGAAGAAGACGCCATCAGCGACGAACTTTCTCTTCTTACTGATCTGGGTGGATGTCGCCATATTGGAGGTTGCAGAAGCGGCGCGATAGAGAAGGCAGGAAGTTGGTGATGGCGGGGAAAGAGAAGCTCACTACAAACCCTAGGGCCATTATATATACCTCTTCTAATGATCGTACGCATCGCATGTTAGTGGGACGAATTAATTCACAATTTAGCCCATTCGTAAAGCCAGGCCAGGCCAGGCCTATTATGGAAAATTAAATAAATAATAATAATAATTAGAATAAAGCCTACATCGGCCTAAAACGGAAGCAATGAAGTCGAATACTAAAGCGAGCCCACGGTGACAACAACTCGCGATATCATTAAGCCGCGTTGCGCAAAATTTTGGTTTAAAACATCATTATTAATTTATAATTTAGTACAAATTATAAGGTGTTTCCTAATGAAGACAATAATGATATTTATTTTAATTTAAACTTTAGAGTATAGTTGTATGCCTTATTATTGGACATGTATTACGTCCAGGTAATTATCTTATCTATATCTATCTATCTATATATATATATAATAATTCTCATGGAAGTTACGTAATCTTGACACGTATGTTTTTCATCCTATTTTCTATTTCCTACATGTTAAAATAACTTTATTTTATTTGTCCATGTCAATTTCTAAGGAGTTACATGTATTTCATAATTCTCTATCTTCCACATGGAGCTATAGAATTAAAGAAATGCACAATATTCACTCCCAATGTCTGTTACGATATATATCATTTTTTAACAACTTTTTTGATTTGTTTACCAATTTTTTTCCATAATATTAATTAATTATTTTCATATCAAGTACTTACAATTAAACCACTTTTTAAAAAAGAAAAATTGTGGTACATATCACTAATAATATGAATTATTTCTATTATTATTTTGAAAAAGTATAATACATTTTTTTACCAAATTATTATATTTATTGACTTGAAATAATACACAACCAATGATTATAAGTATGTATAAATAAATAAATTATTAATATTAAAAACTATAGATGATTCTCATGAACTACTAATTCTCAAATTTAATTTCAATATATAATTAAAAAATTATTAAATTTTGCGATTCAGTAGTTCATGAGAATCATCTATAGTTTTAAGATATCTATCTATATACAATATCTAATATATTGCGATATATTGATATATTATTTGTGTTCATGTAATTAATATTTTTTAAAATGATAAAGCTAACGAAACATAAAATTTGATATATCTATCAAATTATTTTTAGACTATTATAATAATCAATCATATCTTATATTGTTTTTTATTAACATATATTTTGTGGAGAAATATATATATATAAAAATTACATAAAAAAAATTCAAACTGTAATCGAATGGACAGAATATATAAAAAAAAGTTCTATGAAGTTGGTTGTCTAATTATAATAGTTATAAGATAAGTAATGGTTCAAACAAAAACTAGATAATTCCATCGCATTAAAACATAGAGATACCAACCGATCAAGTAAGCATAACAAAAATTTACTCAAAAGTATGCTCGCTTCATCTTTTTATAAAACTACTTTATGAACATATCAAAAGCAAATGACAAAACACTTTGTTAATGAATGAACGAACATGCAGAATAAATATACAAACCAAGCCTTGAAGGTTTAGATTCTACTACAGTGAGTAGTCATTAAATTTAATGATGTTTTTGTAAGTTAACATACGAAGACATACTAGATTCATAGAAAATGACTTGCGTTGACATTGAACAAAGCATACATACTAGCAAGGAATGGACAAAATCAGTTATATTTATCATTAGGTCGAGGCCAAATGTTTCAATAGACACGATCGCCTTATTGCAGCTTCTCCATCTGATCAATTTGAATGTAATAGATTCCTGTTAAGGTATTTGCTTAGTTCCTCCCCATGGGCAATGCTTGAGCTGAAGCAATCAACTGTGCCATCACCGTTGCATACTGAACAGCGGTGTGTTGAGACGAGTAGTGGTCCGAGAGTCCGAACTCAGTGAAGTTTGGTTCCGAGTGGATGAAATGACCTGCCAACGATCTTTTTGATAGCGCTTCTTGCCATATCTCCAGAAAATCTTCCATCAATTGCTTTGATTTCTCCAATGAAGAAAGGGGGAGGTACTCGATCTGCATTAGAGTAATAAATTCTTTGCATTGTGCAATAACTGAAACTAATAGGCTAATACCGCTACCAACTGAGCAATTGCACTACAAGTAAAAAATAAATATTTGCATTGCAGGAATAGACAAAGAAGAGGAAATGATTCCACATATCATTGCACGAAAATTGTTGATAAGGCGCAATAAATTGTTGCAGCTTCCAAAAACTACACTTTTATGATTTTATCATTCCTTGTATTTGCTATATTGCTACTCCAGGTTTGGCCATTTTTAGGGTCAAGTATTTTCCCTTTTTTTTTTAACAGTAAAAACAAAAAAAAAAGCAAATAACCCAGATAGATCAAGATGTATAAAAGGGAGATGAACAAACTGAAAAGCTAGCTCAATGGTTTTAGATAAAGAATATAGAGCTTATTATTGTTATAGAAATTGACTGCTTCGAAGAACATAGACAATATATACTATCAGTTATCAACTTGCACTAATCTTTCCTAAAAATTTAACTGGGTTATCGCCATACTGCTAGATTATAGCTAATAATCACAGATTATGCAGGGTATAAACAATAGTCCAATGCTGCCAAGGCATCAAAATGAGACCAACTGTATCCAAGATGAAAACAAAGATAATAACATGGTACCTCCATTAAGATTCCCCTAAGACTCTCAGAATGACTCGGAACAACTTTGCCAACTCTTAATTGGAAGTCGCCGAGCTGATACTGAAAACCCTACATAATCAAAGAACATCTTTAGCAGTTAATCACAACAAACACAAAATCATTGCAAATGAAAGGACCTGAAACGTCACAGAAACCTCAAAAATAAGAGCCACCCTTGATTTGTAAGACTGCAGCTTCTCCATTATGTTCTGAACCGACGCATCAGCTTCGACCACAATCCGATGAGCTCGGAGTGTGAAGTAGTACTTGTCTGGCTGCTCCGGGAGAGACATTCCAATAAAATCACGGGGAATCTCAGATGGAATTACCTGGTCTGATGAACAATTGAGCTCAGAACGAGTCCCAAACGCAAATTCTTGACTAAGAATAACGCAGATATCATTGATGAATTGCAATTTACAGAAAGAGCTACAAGCAAAATGCAAAAGGTGCAATTCTTTACCCCGGAAGATCGGTTTGTAGTAAGTGAGGGAAGCTTTCCATCGGCCATCTTTGACGCCGTTAATGGACTCTATGCACTGCGCTACCTCTGCAAGGATTTGGCTGTTCACTGTTGAACCTGGATTTGGCTGCCAGTTCAGAACCCTGATAAATCATTCGATTCATAAACAGTGAGCTCCCAATTCGTAGCACAATAACCCGCGATTGATATTGAACAAAAATTGGGAGTTGCAATTGGAAATTAGGGTTTACCATTTGATCGGCATTCTCTCAGGAAGAAGTGGTTCTGGCAGTCGTAACAGTTGAATCACATAGTAGCAGTGCCATGAACACAGTCTCTCAGTTTTCTGGCGGGTACGGGTTGGAATGTCGTCGCCCCGCCAAGCTGAAACCCGATAGTCCCAATTGTCCAATGGGTTGGGCTTTTGAAATTAGAGCCATTTTGTGTGTAATTTTTACTTTTTATATTTTCTTTTTCAAAAGGAGTTTATAATTTATCTGTGCATTATTGTGTATATATATATATATATATATAATTTGTTACTAATTAAATTAGCCATAACTAGGTATTTACCTCACACATTGTGCGGGGTTCGATATTTTCTATAATAGTTATTTTGGATTATATTATATATTTTTATGTAAATGGTGTTTTAAAAATGTTATATGGATGTACTATTTTTAATTCGATCTCAATATCTTTTTACACCAAGTCATCTGTTTTTAATATCAATAGTTTTTTTAATGAAACAGTTGTCAATTTTTTTGGGTTTCTTGTTGATCCGAGTTTACTACTTGTGTAAACACTCGATTTTGACCTGGACATAATGTTGTTACACATTACGCGTCATTTCCAGATGTTCAAGTCACGAAGTGTCCAAAATATGCTCATGTGCATATTATGGTAATAAATAAATATAAATTTGTAAAATATCTCGGATATATCTAAAATATTAAGAAATATATGTGTTGCGTCCGGGATGAACAAGATCGTGAGGACACGTCTGTTCGCGTGGTTGTGCGGGCTTTCTGGGCTGTAACCCTTCGTTGGGAAGAGGTTGGGCCACTGACGAGTGTTCGGTTGATTCCCGTGGAGGTCTGTGTCTCGGTATGGCGGTGTCTCAAGGAAATGTCTGAGTGTTGGAAGGCGGTGGACTGTGCGCAAATGCGGATGTCTGGGCGACGGTTCCTGCCCGAAGGACCAATGCTAGCACGGAGAGGGGGGGTGCTAGCGGAGCCCTCTCCGATGCCTAAGTCACTATAATGGGAAAAAGGTAATTTCTAGAGAGAGAATATTTCTAGAGAGAAGTCAGAGCTCAAAATACCAAAGTTGGGCAAAATGAGAGAGTGTGTCAAAATGGGTGGCCAAGGCCTCCTATTTATAGGCTTTCTTGGGACCGGACCCGGTTTTAAAGCGATTTGATGACGGTTCAAGATCATGCGGTAACCGTCATCTATATTGGTAGTGTGCGAACTTGACTTCTCTACGCGTAACGGTAATCGCGGATACGGTAGTCGCGCGATACCCGTAATGCAATCCGGACCTCGTCGAATTTGGGCAATTCGGCGAGGTCCGGATTGCCGCGCAACCCGGAGGTCCGGTCCGGACGCGCGTAAATGCGTTTCCGGACCGTTTTGATTCCTTGGGAGACGTTAGGGGTGGCAATTCGTGCTATCGTGCGTGCTATCGTGCGTGTCAATAATCATGTCGTGCTAAACTTACTGAACACGAACACGCACGGTAAGCTTATCGTGCCACGTTTTACAAACACGAACACGGCACGAATATTTTCGTGCGTGTTCGTGTCGTGCTATCGTGTTGTATAAGGATATACATTTGTACATCTCTATACGAGATCTTTAAGCAAAAATCAAAATAATGAACTCCATATATAAAAATACTATGAATTAATATGTCAGTATTCATAAGTTAATAATATAGAGTTTACAAACACTAAAATTAAACCACTAATTGGAGTTTTTAAAGGTAACAAATAAGAATTGTTCAAAAAATACTTAAGAATTACTCTTAATAGTACAACTTTATCGTGCTATCGTGTGTGTCGTGTTATGATACTCAAACACGAACACGACACGGAAGTTATGTCGTGTTAATCGTGTTCGTGCTATCGTGTTATTGTTCTTCCATATGCTAGCACGAACACGCTTTTTTTCGTGCGTGTTCGTGTCGTGTCACAAATTGCCAGCCCTAGGAGACGTTTTTAAACCGAGATGTAATTTTTGACGTGTTTACGAGGCCCGAAATGTAAATACGAACGCGAATTGGACATTTATCCATCACTTGCCCCCGAGTCAAGCAACGGTTTAGAACCTTTCTTGACTCTATTTTAAGTTAGGATACTTGTCCAATTTGAGTTTGACGCTAACCTTTCGGTTTTGATCGTTGGTCGGACGTAGACATCTTGATTTCGTCCGTCCTTTGATTTTTCCGACCGAATGACTTTGTTTCCTTTCATCACGGTTAGTGCAATAGGGAATGTATATACGTAACGTGCAAGTACGGTTATCGTCGGGGATATGGACAATTGGTAATACACCATGCGAACATGCCTCTATCAACATGTATGAATAAGTAATAGACATGGCAAGATCGTAATTACGCAATGCAAGAAATAGAAACCGTATGCTTCTAAAATGACTTAGTGATTACCGAAATATGAATCATGCGACATGGAATCATACGCGTATGATGACAAGTTTGATACGTGCAATGTCAAAGTAATCATGTATGTAGAGATAAATACTTAGAGGAGGGCGGAGTATACCGTAAGTATTTGTAGATGTATTACTCCTTTGATCCTTATCATCAAGGAGTCTCTTGGAAGTAGTCGTTTGTTGCTTAAAGAAATATTTCCTTAAGTGTTGTCGTATTTGCTCTTCGCGGTTCGTCATATTAGTTGCATCGCTTGCATGATAGCTTCTTGAGATGTTGATCCTTTTTACCGCACGTACCAACTTTGTTATGTGCGTTGACTTTTAATATGCGCGTTGACTTTTGATACGCGCGTTGACTTTTGATATGCGCGTTGACTTTTGATACGCGCGTTGACTTTTGATATGCGCGTTGGCGTTAATGGTTGAGCGTCAGGTATAGACTGTTGGTCATTGCCTGCAAGTATGCTAAAAACACTTAGGAAATATTTAAGCAATATCTTAAACTTGTTACCATAGATGTCGTCGTATGAGCTTTGTCGATGAGCGTTGTAGGTGTGATTAGGAGGCATAGCTGATGGATATACGCCCAATTTGAACCCGTTGACTTCCGAACCGTTGTATTTTTATCGTCCCATTTATGATTGCAAATCGAAACTTCAACCCGGACACTTCGCGAGAACACCAACGGCTCGGACGGGGCCGAAGCGCCCGTCCGACAACGAAGGACTCACCTAGGTGAGGTTGGGTGGCCACACCCGACCTCCCCTAGGGGAGATCGGGTCAGCCAACCCGATCCCCCCTAGGGGAGATCGGGTGGACCAACCCGATCTCTCCTAGGAGAGATCGGGTCAGCCGACCCGATCTCTCCTAGGAGAGATCGGGTCGGCCAACCCGATCTCTCCTAGGAGAGATCGGGTTGGCCAACCCGATCTCTCCTAGGAGAGATCGGGTCGGCTGACCCGATCCCTCCTAGGAGGGATGGGGTTGGCCAACCCCACCCTCCCTAGGAGGGGTTGGGTGCCCTCACCCAACCCCTACCCTTGGGGGTCGGATTCCTCCCCCCCCAAGGGTCCCGACACCCCTCTCAGACGCCCATGCTCGGTCCAGTCTGCCTACCTCCTCCGAATCCTAAGGTCTTAATTATATACTTAAAGGTTAATTAATTGTGTTTAGAGGTTAACGATGTCATTAAGCCACCTTAATGACACCGTTGCCTATAAATACCCCACCTTCACAACTCATTTGATCATCTTGGCTAATTGGATATTTTAGCTCTAACTTCTCTCTAGCTTTATCTCTCTAGAAATATAGTTCTGACTTAGGCATCGGAGAGGGTTCACCAGGCACCACCCCCCCCTCCTCCGTGTCTGGTACTGCCCCTTTTGCAGGGCAAAGGGAGAGAAGAAGAGAAGGATATAGGCGAAGGAAAAACGACTTGAGAAGACCGGATCACACACATCCCCCATAGGAAGTGAGATCAAAGCCGACACCCCGTTGACCGAGACCTCATAACCTAACACTTGGCGCCGTCTGTAGGCTTCGAGCAGAAAGCCTGGCTATCACACGAGCTATGACCAACAGTAGGGTATCCAGGCCCCAACACCCACCTGGAGGCAATGGGCGGAGAAGAGGACCCATACCTCTAGGGAGGCGGCCTAACCCTGGGAAGCAGCCAATGCACTCAGAGCCCCAAGACATACCACAACCTCCTCAGCAACAGAACAACCAGGAGGGAGGACCCTCACGCCCAGCTGGGGCTGAGTCCTCCACAGCCTCCACCCCCCGGGCAAGAAGGCCACAGAGAGAAAGAGGACAACAGGGAGTGCCTTCCCACAACACGGCACCCCCGGAGGGATACTATTATGAAGAGCAACCCCAAGGGTACCCGCATGGGATGCCGGCACAAAGAGAGGGCAACCGCGCCCACACAGCGTATGAAGGGCCGGCATACACCCAAGGAACTTACACTGAAGCTCAGGAGGAGGAGCAGATCCCAGCAGAAGACTACTACTCGCACCCTCAAGCAGGGCAGCGAGAGGAACAAAGAAGATATCACCAAGAGCCACCCCCAGAGGGAAGGCAAGAATTTGTGCCTCCTAGGCAACAGCAGAGCAACAGGGCTTACACCCCGCTGGGAGAAGAAAGACAAGCAAGACCTCCAAGGAGGCAGGACTTCTATGAAGCACCCCAGCAGGCGTATCAAGGGTACACCTACAGTCCATACCAGCAGAGACAAGGGAACCCAGTAAGCCCAGTCTACAACTACAATGGGTATCAGAGAGGTTATACTCCGGCAGCAGTGATGATCACCCCGGAGGAGATAGAAGCTATGATAACCCGGAAACTGAATGAGTCAAAGAAACCCAACCTGCATTGCCTAAATGACAAGACAAACCACCCTTTCACAAGGGAACTGGAGATGAACAGGGTGCCAGACTCCCTGCACACAGTGCAAATTGCAAAGTATAATGGGAAGGGAGACCCCCTAGAACATATCCAGCAGCATGAGGCCTCCCTATTTGGGAGGACCACTGATGAAAGATACAAGGCACTCCTCTTCCCAAACACCCTAACAGAGGTGGCCTCACATTGGTTCTTCAGCCTGCCCTCCGAGAGCATCCACTCATGGGAGCAGTTAAAAGCTAAGTTTCTGCAGAGATACCTAGGGGAGAGGAAACTCCTCAAGGGAACAGGCTCCATTGATGATGTAAAACAAGAATACGATGAAACCCTGGCCAGCTACTACACTAGGTTCAACCAGAATATCGCAGACATCCAGGGAGACATCACTGAGGGGGAGATAATCAGAGCCTTTATCAGAAACTTAGGTCGCTTTGGGTCAACATTGGCTGAAAAGATGGCCAAAAAGCCAGCAAGCACCCTGGAAGAGCTTGCAGGGAGATTTAAAACGCATATTGACCTTGAGAGGCACAGGGCAAGCAAGAAGGCCAAAATCCAGGCAGCTAAGGAAGATAATCAAAGGCCAAACAAAGGAAAGCCACCCCAGGCACCGCAGCAAGCAAGGCAACAAGAGTGGCGTCCCCCACAGAATACAAGGCAGCAGGAATGGCGTCCGCCACAGCAAAGAAACCAAATGGGTGAACCCTTAAAGGCTAGAGAAATCAATGTCATTAAGTTCATCCCACTGAACGCCACTCCAGCCACCGTACTCAGAGAGATGCGGAACCAAAAGCTATGGTCACCCCCTGCAAGGTGGAGAGCCCCAATGGTAGGAAATCACAAGGATAGATGGTGTGATAACCACGAGGCTTATGGTCACGACACAAATGAATGCTTTAGCTTAAAGCTAAGCATAAACAACATCGTCCAGAGGGGAGAGCTGAAGCAGTTCGTAGACCATGGGGGCAATAGCATGCAGCTAGGGCCACCACAGAAAGACAAGGGCAAGGAAAAGGTAGACTATAACCCTCCACCCAACAAAAGAGGAGTCATCAATATGATACATGGAGGAGCAGCATCAGGTGGCCCAACTGCTAATGCAAGGGAAGTCTATGCATCCAAGCTAAGCTCAGTGCCAAGGTGGAGGAAAAGACCAAGAGAAGGAGAAGAAGTGAAGATAGAGTTCTCGGAGAAGGACAAAAGCCACATCGTCTTTCCACACGATGATGCTCTAGTTATTACTTTAGATATTGATAATTTTGATGTAAAGAGAATTTTGGTGGATGGGGGCAGCTCAGCTGACCTCCTAAGCCTGAGAGTGTTGGAAGAGATAGGGAAAACCAAAGGAGACATCAATCCGGTCAACTTCCCTCTAGTTGGCTTCTCAGGGGCAACAAGCTACCCCCTGGGGATGATAACATTGCCAGTGACCATGGGCCAAGGATGGACCCAGCTGAAGGTAAATGTCAATTTCTTGGTGGTTGAGAGCCTGGGAGCCTACAATGGGATCCTAGGAAGGACAACCATAAATCCATATGAAATAGTGCCATCCACTGTTCACCAGAAGCTGAAGTACATCACGGAGAACGGAGTGGGAGAGGTCCTGGGTGATCAACGTACTGCAAGACAATGCTATGTCAATTCAATGAGACATGGATCACACAGGACAGACACAGTGGCTGTGGTCATGGCAGGAGCCAACCAGGATAAAAGAAAGAGGGGAGGGAGACAAAGGCAAGGAAGAAGGAAGAGTGGAGTGACACTCCGCCTGAGCAGGCATTTTTTCCAAACAGTGCCCACAAGGAGACACAAGGGCAAGGCCGTGAAGGTAACATCCATACCTTGGCAGCCAGACACCATAATAGGGAGCAGGACAAGGGACTCCATCCTAAGAGGCTTCCGCCACATAGATGATATCAAACAAATGCCCCAGGAGCCCATATCAAGCTATTTCCAGAGATTCTTCAATTATGGTGCCAACATGGACATCACAAGGGGAGAAACAGTCAGAGCATTCATCAGAAACATGCATCCAAACTCATTCGGGGCATATGGAGGGCTCTATGAGATGGTCATGACGAGCACAATGAGAGAGCTCAAGGCAAGGCTGGATAGGGCATTTGAACAAGAAGTGGAACAGTTGGATGAAGTTCCAGAGAAAGGAAGAGAAGCAGACACATTGGGAGGAGGTGTCAATTTCACATTCACACCCCTCACACTCAGCATAGAAGAAATCTTCCACAAGCGCCTCAAGCAAGAGTTGCCAGCATGCAGGGAGGAAGGCAAGGCCTTCCTTGGTAAGGATGCACAGGGTTGGTGTGAGTACCATGGGACCTGGGGGCATCAAACCAACAACTGCATGGTGTTGAAGGTGGAAGTGGAAGAAATGATCTACAATGGAAGCTTCAAGGAGTACGTGGCAACAGACACAGTGGCCACCCCATATCCTTAGTTTCATATCTAGCATTTCGCATGTTTTAGCTTTACAAGCTTTTCAAAAAACTCTTGAGAAGGAGAACTCACGAAGTTACTCCAACTCTACAACTATCTTTCATTTCCTACAAAGGATGTCTTGGTGCACCAAGGCATCCCGAGTGTACAAAAACATGAATGCTCCTAAGAGAGTAGTAGTTATTCAAAAGTATTTCCAGTGAATGTGATGTTACAATCACCAAGTTATCCTTACACAGATATGACTTCAAGTCAACAACCTTCGACGCCCCCAAGAGCGTATCTTGAGAGTAGTCTTCGTACTACGACATTCGACGCCCCCAAGAGCGTATCTTGAGAGTAGTGTTCATACTACGAATTCGACGCCCCCAAGAGCGTATCTTGAGAGTAGTCTTCGTACTACGACATTCGACGCCCCCAAGAGCGTATCTTGAGAGTGGTTTCCAAAAACTACGAACCTCGACGCCCCCAAGAGCGTATCTTGAGAGTAGTGTTCATACTACAACCTTCGACGCCCCCAAGAGCGTATCTTGAGAGTAGTTATTACACTACGACTTCGACGCACCAAGAGCGTATCTTGAGAGTGGTTTCCAAAAACTACGAATTCGACGCCCCCAGGAGCGTATCTTGAGGTAGATTTGCAACCTACCAGATTCGACGCCCCCAAGAGCGTATCTTGAGGTAGAAAAAACACTACCAGTTCGACGCCCCCAAGAGCGTATCTTGAGGTAGATTTCAAACTACCAGTTCGACGCCCACCAAGAGCGTATCTTTGGTCTAACCTGAGCCCTCCGGGAGCCTATCCTGTGAAACGTTAAGTGCCGTCCGAGAGCCTGTCTCGTGAACAGTTTGACACCCGTCAAGAAGGTATGGTATTGGTGGACTAACCTGTGCCCTCCGGGAGCCTATCCTGCGAAACGTTAAGTGCCGTCCGAGAGCCTGTCTCGTGAACAGTTTGACACCCGTCAAGAAGGTATGGTATTGGTGGACTAACCTGTGCCCTCCGGGAGCCTATCCTGCGAAACGTTAAGTGCCGTCCGAGAGCCTGTCTCGTGAACAGATTTCGACGCCCACCAAGAGCGTATCTTTGGTCTAACAGTACAACGTATACCGTGTAAGGGGTATCAGAAGAGATCATCGTACCATGCTTAGAAGGATACCATGAGAAAGAAATTTCTAAGTAAAGTAATATGAAGAACAAGTAATGTTTTTTCTTTATGAAGTGACAGGTATGACGTAAAGGAAATCATGAAAGAAGGATAAGTAAAGAAAATATATCAAGGGAAGGGTCCATACCCAAAGAGCCATACACAAGGCATAAGGAAGCATCATGAGAAGAGATATATACAAAAGCATGAGAAGCACTAATATAAAGGCAAACAAACCACGTAGTCAACAACATAATGCGGCAAAGGAAAGTAACAACAAACACCATCACAATCTCAAAAGACACTCAACCCGTACAAGGGGAGAAGGAGTGTAGTCATATATACAAGGATAGTATGAGATAAACAACTCAGTCAGAAGCCTCGGGGGAGTCACCCTCACCCCCTGAACCTGAACCGCCACCGGAAATAGATGAGGAAGAGGAATCTGAGGTACCAATCTCCACAGGTGTAGCATCCACCTGGGCTGGGGCAGCCTCGTCTGCGACAGCAGCCTGACCCACCAGAACAGTCGCGTAGCCAGCGGCATATGGCCCAAAGTCACCAAGGTCACCAAACGGGAACTGAGGATCAATCCGATATATGTGATCAACCAGATACTCACCGAACTGGTTCATCTCCTGAGTGAGACGCGTGCTATAATCGGCGGTGAAGGCAGAGGAGGCTTTATACTCAGATACTGCGACAGCCCTCTCCTCCGCCCGACACTTAGTCTCCAACCTCCGCAGCTCCTCAGAATGGACAGACGCGGCAACCTCAGCTTCCCGACGCAAACTGCCCACAGTGGCCTCAAGCAAAGATACCTGGCTCTGGAGCTCCTGCAACCTCAAATCAGATATACGCGCCTTCTCGGCAGCAGTGGCGACCTCCGCCTTGAGAGAGACCTGGCTGTCCTCAAGGGTCTTCCTCTCGTCAGATAACTCGAGCACGAGCGAGGACATGTTAACCATGTCAGATATACCCTAACAATACAAACAAAGGGTGAATAACCGAAAGATAGCCATTATGAAAGTAACGAAAGGAAAGCAAGGAACAACTCACAGGTGCATAACGAGAGAGTACCCCCTGGACAAAGCGCCGAGTCTCCCCAGGAGACTTGGGCGAAGCAACACGGTCGCCAGGGGGGACGGCGCCGCGGAGTACGCGGACGCCAACCTCAGGAGTCCGCAGAGAGGAGGAGCTATCGAGGTGGAACTCCTTCAGACCAGCGAAGGGAGTCCACTCAGACCCAATAACATCTTCATCAGTCAGCCGTGCGAAATCCTTCCGACTTAAAGTCGGAGGCCCACCTACACAAGCAAAGCAAGTCAAAGGATAGTATAAACACAGAAGGATCAGTAATAAGGTAGAGATCATACCTGAGGACCGTGCCCTCGGCTGGGGGGCAGGGGAACCACCACCAGCAGGTCCCTTCCCTTTGTCAGCTAGGGAAGGCACCTCTTCGACCACCATCTCCTTATCACGAGATAGGGTCGGAGGACGAGCAGTAGGCGAAGCAGGATCCACAGCTTTCTTTCTCTTAGCAGCCGAGGCCCCGGCCTCAGAATCAGATCTCCGCGGTTTGGATTTGGAAGGTCCAGAGTCTCTACCAACAGAGACGACCCTCTCAGTCACCAAGGGGGAGCGCCCTAGCAAGGTAAGAAAAACAAGATAAGGAAAACATAAGTTATACCATAAAGAAGCAAATGAGAGAAAGCATACCAGAGGCTCCAGCCTTCTTCCCAGGCAGGGGGGATTTCTTCAAAGCAGAACTGGAAGGAGCCTTCCTCTTGGTCAGATCAACAGGGGCTCCCTGCATGTTATAGGTTTTTCCATGAAACCAACCTACAAAGGAAGAGCAGAAGGTAAATAAAGATGGAAAGACCAAGTGACATACCGAACCCCCGGAGTCAGGAGTCAGACTGATCCCGGCCTCGTAAAGATCCGTCTCAGTCACTAAAGACACGGGACAGTAAGACCGGGTCCTGTTGCTCTCGTGAATGATCTTCAGGGTCTTCAAGTCATCCGAAGAGAACTCTCCAAAAGCAGGCCAACCATCGGACCGATCCTCATTCAGGACCGACCAAGTGACGTATCGGTCCGTAATGAAGAAATAATGTTTAGCCCAGTGACTGGCCGAATTGTCACTCTGGGTCACGAAACGGAGGGAGGTATCCCACTCGATCCCACTCAACCCGAAATCAGAGAATCGGGGATCTTTGAAAGTCGGATTGCGAGTTACAAAACTCGCAAACCCCACCCTCGTCCGGTACTGAAACCGATAGAAGCATCGGAATAGAGTGAGAGAGTACTTCCAGGAGTACCAATGGCACAATACCCGGAAGCCCACCCAGACGCGGAGGGCACTGGGGGCAAGGTTCACAGGAGAAATCCTGAAGAACCTGCTCAACTCTATAAGCTCGTCACAGTAAGGCAGTCTCAGCCCGAATCGGATCTGAGAGGGATACACGGCAACCGTCCCTATGGGAGGCTCCGTCACCGTCGCTCGAGTGTTCCCCAAGGAGGGGAGAAAAGGATACAGAGGCTCATCTAGGGGACAGATGTTCCCTAGAGTGACATGTTCGTTGTAATCGGACCTAGTAAGAAGGTTCTCTGACAGGATAGCAAGACCTAAGGCAAAGGTAGCAGGAAACCCCCAAAGCACAAATCAAATTTCAACTAACACCCCAATGAAGGCCACGGTACTAAGCTAGCAATAGAAAACGAAGCAACGCGACTGAAAAGGAAGAGAAAAAGGGAACTCACTCATCCTTCGGAGAATACGGCGTCTCTGAAGGGTCTGCGTACGTGGACACCACCAAGAGTATAGTACCTGCCACGACACGATGGATATCAAGATAAGAGAAATTTCCGAAGAACCGGAGATACTCTGACACCCGATCAACGACAACAATCAAAGATCCAAAGACACCCGGCAAAGATAGTCAGCACAAGTCAAGAACACTACAACGACCAAGTCAAACAATTTTATCCAAGCCTAAGGTCGGGTTTTTGGAAAAAATTACCATTATACCCTCCAACAAGGATTAATATACCAACGGCGGCACGACATCAAATTCAAGACCGGAATAACCCAATCGGACAAGAAACCACATCCGGACGACCGGCAAACGTTTTCCCCAAAATCCACAACTACCAACGGTTATCTACGGCAATCCCACATTCAATCAAACATCGGCAATCAAACATCGGCAATCAAACATCGGCAATCAAACATCGGCAATCAAATATCAACGATTCAAAAATCGACATTTGGTACGGCAACGAAAAGGAAAAGAGCGGACCTTCGGAAAACCCGACCCGATGTGATAAACGGGTCCGGAATTCGAATTTTGAAATCGATTAGAATCAGCCCCTCGCCGGAGCCCCAACCCCGTCGTCGCCGGAGTCGTTCCCGGCTGTCCTTCCGCCGTCGGAATCCGCCCCTGACCTCGCCGGAGCTGCCTGGTCCCGCCGTCGACAAGCCCGGCTGGATTCAAAGCTGCCGTCGCCGGAAAACGAGCCGCCGTCCCGAGCTGCTGGTCCACCGGTCGTCCACGTCCGTGCTGGTGGCCACTTCTCGTCGGCCTTGGCTGGGTGGCCGGCTGGATTTCAGCTCCTTGGTGGAAATTCCGGCCGGTCCTCCTCCTTGGGGGTGCTCTCAAACTTGCCTTGCTCTCCAAGGGTGAGTGGAAAAAGAAAGATGATGGCTATGGTGGCTATGGTGGCTATTGGAGGTATTTCTCTAACTCTCCTCTTTTATGTTGAAAGGATGATAGGGTTTTTTAGGGGTTTTAATCACCACCATCCATCTAGCCTTAAGTAAAATCTAAGGGCCAAGAAAAGATCATCTTTTTTATCCCTTTCACCTATAGCTAAACTATATTCCCATACTTAGAGAATTATCAAGTTAGTTTTATTTTTGAGCATTTCATACTTAGGAAAATTTTTGGGCCAAAATTAATTTTTCCTCACTTAGATGAAATTCCGGCATGAATTGGAAGTGTAAATTACTTAGTTGCATTCGTATCACATCCCGGTGCAAGTTTGTATTTTTTGAGTATACACTTGTAGCAGGGATAAGTTTATCACTCCCACCTCAGACGGACGTGTGTCTAGGCACACGTCCGTGCTACTCTGACGTTTACAATTCCTCTATCTCAGTAGACAGGGGGGCAGGGTCAGAGGCACGCATCTAAGGGTAAGCAGGCATTCAGACAAAGAAGGTAAAATCCCGGTTTCAAATTGCGCGTGTCATACCATCCTAAAATAGAGTCAATCAAGGGTTAGGCCATTGGTTGACTCGGGGGGCATGTGATGGATATACGCCCAATTTGAACCCGTTGACTTCCGAACCGTTGTATTTTTATCGTCCCATTTATGATTGCAAATCGAAACTTCAACCCGGACACTTCGCGAGAACACCAACGGCTCGGACGGGGCCGAAGCGCCCGTCCGACAACGAAGGACTCACCTAGGTGAGGTTGGGTGGCCACACCCGACCTCCCCTAGGGGAGATCGGGTCAGCCAACCCGATCCCCCCTAGGGGAGATCGGGTGGACCAACCCGATCTCTCCTAGGAGAGATCGGGTTGGCCAACCCGATCTCTCCTAGGAGAGATCGGGTCGGCTGACCCGATCCCTCCTAGGAGGGATGGGGTTGGCCAACCCGATCTCTCCTAGGAGAGATCGGGTCGGCTGACCCGATCCCTCCTAGGAGGGATGGGGTTGGCCAACCCCACCCTCCCTAGGAGGGGTTGGGTGCCCTCACCCAACCCCTACCCTTGGGGGTCGGATTCCTCCCCCCCCAAGGGTCCCGACACCCCTCTCAGACGCCCATGCTCGGTCCAGTCTGCCTACCTCCTCCGAATCCTAAGGTCTTAATTATATACTTAAAGGTTAATTAATTGTGTTTAGAGGTTAACGATGTCATTAAGCCACCTTAATGACACCGTTGCCTATAAATACCCCACCTTCACAACTCATTTGATCATCTTGGCTAATTGGATATTTTAGCTCTAACTTCTCTCTAGCTTTATCTCTCTAGAAATATAGTTCTGACTTAGGCATCGGAGAGGGTTCACCAGGCACCACCCCCCCTCCTCCGTGTCTGGTACTGCCCCTTTTGCAGGGCAAAGGGAGAGAAGAAGAGAAGGATATAGGCGAAGGAAAAACGACTTGAGAAGACCGGATCACACACATCCCCCATAGGAAGTGAGATCAAAGCCGACACCCCGTTGACCGAGACCTCATAACCTAACAATAGCTACTCGCTGTACGCAATCCATCTTTGTCGACATGTACGTACGTACATGGAAATACTTAGAAAATATTTTTCTTCTTGTCAACATGCATCCTTGTTGACATGTATGTACGTACATGGAAACACTTAGAAAATATTTTTCTTCTTGTCCACATGTATCATTGTTGACATGCATGTACGTACATGGAAATACTTAGGAAATATTTTTCTTCTTGTCGACATGCATCCTTGTCGACATGTATGTACGTACATGGAAACACTTAGAAAATATTTTTCTTCTTGTCGACATACATCCTTGTCGACATGTATGTACGTACATGGAAACACTTAGAAAATATTTTCTCCTTGTCGACATGTATGTACGTACATGGAAACACTTAGAAAATATTTTCCTTCTTGTCAACATGCATCCTTGTCGACATGTATAAACGTACATGGAAACACTCAGAAAATATTTTTCTTCTTGTCCACATGCATCCCTGTCGACATGTATGTACGTACATGGAAACACTTAGAAAATATTTTTCTTCTTGTCGACATGCATCCTTGTCGACATGTATGTACGTACATGGAAATACTTAGAAAATATTTTCTCCTTGTCGACATGCATCCCTGTCGACATGTATGTACGTACATTATGTGTGCGTATTTGCCCCCGCACTTAGAATCTTTTCACCATCTCTGGCTATGTATGCCGTATCCGTATGCTTGATGCGAACACAGGTTATATGCCAACTTCTGATAATATGCTGACACGTGGTTGTATGCCGACAGCTTGCAATATGCTGACTGTCATCCTGCGTCAAGTACTTAGAAAATATTCCACCATTGTAATTTTGTATGCTGCGAGTATGCGCTCGGTGTTGTCACGCAAGGTTAATGTGTTGAAGAGGTTACCCCTCGCATGATGCTTGTTACTTGTTGCCCGAAGACTAATAAGTCTTGTACGTACGTGGTTGTCTCACATGGAGCGTCTGTTGCATAAGTGCTTGAATAAGTGTTGGTGCGTGTTTGCGCACTGACTGGATTGTTGATAGCATTTTCCGGATATCAGATCTTGATGTCCTCTTGTCAGAATTAGTCTTCCCACGGTTGTTACCATGAGTAAGTCCACTATCTCCATCTTGATGGGAGAAAGCTTGTCTTTGCGGATAGCTGATGTGTATAGAAATCCATTTGTTGAGAGGAACGTTCATACAAGTGCCCCCGCTACTCTGGAGTCTTCGGGCACGGTTGCGGTGAAAGGCTTATGAGTAAGACGTCCCATTGTATCTTCTTTGAACTTGTTAATTTTCCAAGTTATTGATGGCTTGCAGTTTCTGTTTTTAGCATAATTCTCGAAAGATCCGACGCAGGGGCGCGTTCCTCGAGTGATTCTTAGTTCTTTATGCTGAGCATGACCGTGCTAATTCCTTCTTGTGATAAAGGAAATAGAGTTGAGGGTTGTGCAGTGGTGTCTTCTGCCCCCCGGTCGAGGGACCGGCCTAAGGAGGAGCGTTACTCCTACTGAGGTAAGTGTTTGTTGATTGCTGATTGTCGCCCTTATGTTGAAGAGCTATGTTGTGCTGAATGTTGAAACAATCATTCTTGTCGTGTCTTCTATGTGGATGACGACATTGCATTTGATGTTGACATTATGAACTCTTTGCCATAAGTCCTTAGAGATGATGTTGACTCTTGGTTGCTGTTGGGTTGTCTGCTTCCAGCATGTTGAACCCTTTGTGAATGGGTTGATGTTGACAATTCTTTGTTCATGCTTTTGCTTGCATGATATTTCGTCACCTGGACCTGTTTTCAATAGTACTTACGTGATAACTTGTTAGTAATATTTCATACCTTGAGTTATCTATGTTGTCCATATGCTTTGGACTTGAAAGATAGGATACATATCCTTGGATGATGAATATGATGTCCGTAGTTGCGACTGTACGTCGCACATTGTTAAGTGTTGTGATCGCCCCTCTTGGTTAGACTCCAAGGCATGGCGAGATAGGTAGAGCATAGAATGTTGCGATTTGCACACTATAGGTTTTGTTTGGGGAAGACGGTGGCAACTTCTGCTTGTTCCGCCGAGTCTGTGTTTATTGAATGTGGTTGACTAGTAACGTAGACATAGTCCCTGCAATCGTGACCGATGGCCACTTCCTGACTGATAAGTTGAGAAGTTCTCCTGATTGTTTGCATGATGCATTATGCATATTGCCCTTCTTTCCTGAATAGCTTGCCGCTATATGTGTTGCAACCTGCCAAGCATTTTTGCGTATAGCCATATTTCTCAACAAGTAGTGTATTTGAAAGGTGTTACCTTGGCTAAGCAAGATAGTAGTTTATACCGTCTCTTAGTTCCACTCTAAGGCGGCGTTGTACAAGACTCGACTTGTAAATTTTATGAGTTTTAAACAGGGTGCGCACCTACCAGCGTGTATCAACCCGCGTTGGGGAAGCATACGTAAAAGTAATATTTGAGAGGTGTTATCTTGGCTAAGCAAGATACTAGTTTATACCGTCTCTTAGCTCCACTCTAAGGCGACGTTGTACAAGACTCGACTTGTAAATTTTATGAGTTTTAAACAGGGTGCGCACCTGCCAGCGTGTATCAACCCGCGTTGGGGAAGCATACGTAAAAACATTTTAGTTTTTGAGAAAGCATTTTTGTGAATCCAAAAAGCTTGTTGGTAAAATATTTTGACATTGAATGTGATACACCCAAAAAGCCGTGTTGATAAAATTTTTGGAAAGGTGTTTGATACATAAAATATTTGATAAAATATTTGACAAAATATTTGGTAAAATATTTGAAAAAATATTTGGTAAAATATTTGAAAAAATATTTGGTAAAATATTTGAAAAAATATTTGTAATACATGATTCCTGCGTCCAGGGACCATGTAACACTTTTTTGAAAATATGAATTGTGATGCATGCTTTCTGCGTCCAGGAACCATGCAACACGGTTTGAAAATCTGTAGTACGGAATTGTCATCTAACCAGAGGACTTTTGCCGTGAAGAGTGAGTCCTTTAAACACGAATTCGCACTTGTTATAATGTGGGGTCGTTGTCTAACAGAGAACTTCCGCCACTTAAGGAGTGATCAGTTTCGTATGCCCATCCTGTTCTGAATCCAGGGAATGGCTATGAACATGAGGATTTGCCTCTAACCAGAGATGTCACAGCATGTCATTTTTTAGAAGTAAACATGGGGGCTTATCTTTTAAAAAAGAGGATACCACAACATGCTATTTTGATAGTAGGCCTTGGTGTTAATCCAAGGTATTTTGATAGTAGGTCTTGGTGTTAATCCAAGATATTGCTTGTAGCTGACGCCTTTGAATAGTCGTCGTTTTGATAAATAATCCGCAGGTTGTCATTGCGGCATATAAGTTGATTGTGCACATAGCTTGATGGCTTTGTGTTGCCGGCATCTTCTTGAGATAGAGGCCTATGTTGTGAATGGAGAAATAAACTCCTTGTTGGTGTAGATAATAGATATGTTGGTGTTGTATACCATAAATCCCTCCTTGAACACAATGCTTAGCTTGTATTGTTGGAGTAGACTTTTGTGCATAAGTTACTACTTGGCGTAATTCCTGAGTAGTAATCGTAGTGTAGCATGTACCTACGACCAGAGTTACTTTTGTCAGATAGTCGCAATTTTTATAAGTTTGCAAAAGTATGAAGTCATGAAATTTTCTTTTTAGTTATGCATATAGTAATTAAAGTAAAGGAATCTGATACAAGGATTCCTTGTTTGTGTAAGAAACTTCCCTGAGTGTGGATACGATAGGTGTAGATCATGATAGGCATGTATATATGTTAGGTAGAATTGCCGAGCACTTGTCAGCTTGGTGCCCCCCAAGTCGCTTGGCAGTTGTATCGCTGTTTCCTGATTGTTTATATTGTTTCAACTTCTAATAGTGCATGATCTGTCCTTGTGTAATGCCCTGCCTTGTTTATTATTGCGACGCGATTTTTAGTTTTGCGCGTATAAAATGCTTGGAACTTTGTGTTGTTGACGCGAGTAATATGTGCGTAGTTGTTACTTGGCGTTATTCCAAGGTAATATGCGTCATAATAATGTACCTACGAAAGTAGATTTAACCTTTATTAGATATTTAGAGTTCGCACGACGGATTACAAGAAAGCGTCTAATGATCACTTCTTTTGAAAATTACTGAGGCTAATAAGCATGAGTTGTACTTAATCTTTAAAAGATTTAACATAGATATGAAAAAGGAGATAAGGGATTGGTGATGTGTTTGACGTCCTCATAGGTGATTTGTTGGCTAGTTGATTCTGCCACGTGCCACATAGTTTCTCAATGCATCTAACGTGTTGAGCTCTTCAATCTCCCCTTTTGGGGATGGACAAAAGTTGATGTCATGCCCCCAAGTTTTACTTTAGTTGTGTTGTTCTTCAACATCTTTGCCAAGGAAGGTAGTCGTTGACTCAAATGGGCGTTGAGGTTTGTTTTCCGGGAGTTTGAGATTTGCTTCTTCTGCAGTCATACTCCAAAGATTGTACAAATCGTCCCAATTGGTTCCGTAAGTGACGTTTTTCTGGCGTTTGGCGATAGGTGGATTATCATCCGCCTTTTCTTTTCCCTTGCCTTTTTCTGAAGACTTGACACGAGGCTTCCTTTGATGCTTATTGGCATGGTCGATATACTTCTTCATTTTTCCTTCTAAGATCAAACCGTTTATGTGAAATCTTAGTTCAACACAGCTTTCGGTTTCGTGGCCGTATACTTCATGATTTTCACACCATTTGCTTTCATCTTCTCCCAATGGTCTCTTGTGGAATTTGGAGGGTTTTCGCCATAGCTTGGTTTCTTTTATTTCCTTTAGGATGACAGATAACAGTGTGTTCAATAGAACACATTTGGCGAGATTTGACTCTTTGATCCTTTGGGCATTTGACTGGAATAGCCTCTTTTGTTGCGATTGTCTCTTTTTCCAGGAGACGTGTATCTCCTTTTTAATTATCGCCTTCAAAGTTCTTGTTGTCAATCCCGTGATTGGGACGTCATCGTCACTAACAGGTTTTTCCCGTCCCTCCTTGTGACAGATGTCAGCATTGTCTTGGCTTGTCCTTGTGGAAGGACCTTCCTTGTGTATTTTGGATGACTTTGCTTGAGTCTTCTTTGGAGGGCTGTCGCCTTGATCAATGAATTGCTTTAATTTGGCTTTGAGGAAGAAGCTGTTAATGCGGTTACGTAGGCTGACACAGCGGTCCGTTTCGTGGCCGAAGACCTCGTGGTTTTCACACTACTTGTCTTTGTCTTTCCCCAGCGTACCTTTTCTGAAATTGTTCAGCTTTTTCCACATGTTCGCATCTTTCATCTCTCTCAATATCACGGATAGCGGGGCATTCAAAGGAATGTAGTCAGCGATGTTTATTTCTTTTGGCTTTTCGAAACCTCCTTGAAAAGGTCGTTTTGGCTGAGGCTGCCAATTTCTTCCTTGCTGACCTCTTGAGGGCGGTTTTGCTTGATTCTGCTTTGGGGGTTGTTTCCATGCCTCTTTTTGGTGTAGTGTGTCTTGATGACTTGTGACTCGAGACTTTGTCCCTATCCTCTCAACTTGTTCGTTGATTGGAGGCAAAGGAGGTGACGGGTTGACACCTTTGTATTGGAAGGCTCCTTGGTTGGATGGAGGTGGCTGAGCCGCATATCCTTGGTTCTTTAGAGACTCGCGGAATGCGAGTAACTCTTCCAGCGCCGCCATCATTGCTGGAGTAATGGTGGGCATCGGGTTTGCCCCCGTTCTTTGTTCGCCCTGCGGCATTTCTGCCTGGGATTCATCTTCATGTACCTCTGGTTCGAAACCAGGTGGAGGTGCGTGATGTTTGTCTTTTGGCTCCTTCTGCTGTGCGCCGGGCACATTGTCAATCGGTATGGATGAAGCTACGGAAGTAGCTCTTGGGATGTGGGAGGGTCCCGACTGGCTCCCAGCTGGAGATTGGCCTCCTGTTCTTTTGTTTGCCGGGGACTTATTTGGACGTCCAGGCCTTTTCCTTGTGTTTTTGACCTCTTCGGGAGGGTTGTGATCACTCGTCATGATTTTGCAGAAATGTAGCTTTTTGTTCGAGTCACGTAGACGGCGCCAATGTTGCGTCCGGGATGAACAAGATCGTGAGGACGCGTCTGTTCGCGTGGTTGTGCGGGCTTTCTGGGCTGTAACCCTTCGTCGGGAAGAGGTTGGGCCACTGACGAGTGTTCGGTTGATTCCCGTGGAGGTCTATGTCTCGGTATGGCGGTGTCTCAAGGAAATGTCCGAGTCTTGGAAGGCGGTGGACTGTGCGCAAATGCGGATGTCTGGGCAACGGTTCCTGCACGAATGACCAATGCTAGCACGGAGAGGGGGGGGGTGGTGCTAGCGGAGCCCTCTCCGATGCCTAAGTCGCTATAATGGAAAAAAGGTAATTTCTAGAGAGAGAATATTTCTAGAGAGAAGTCAGAGCTCAAAATACCAAAGTTGGGCAAAATGAGAGAGTGTGTCAAAATGGGTGGCCAATGCCTCCTATTTATAGGCTTTCTTGGGACCGGACCCGGTTTTAAAGCGGTTTAATGACGGTTCAAGATCATGCGGTAACCGTCATCTATATTGGTAGTGTGCGAACTTGACTTCTCTACGCGTAACGGTAATCGCGGATACGGTAGTCGCACGATACCCGTAATGCAATCCGGACCTCGTCGAATTTGGGCAATTCGGCGAGGTCCGGATTGCCGCGCAACCCGGAGGTCCGGTCCGGACGCGCGTAAATGCGTTTCCGGACCGTTTTGATTCCTTGGGAGACGTTTTTAAACCGAGATGTAATTTTTGACGTGTTTACGAGGCCCGAAATGTAAATACGAACCCGAATTGGACATTTATCCATCAATATGTATATGTAATAGTTATTTATCTGTAAGATATTTATCTTCAGGTATTATCTCATATTATTTAGGAATAATTATTTGTAAGGTATTTATCCGTATGAATTTATCTGTAAGGTATTTAACTACATGTATTATCTCATATTATTTAGTAGTAATTATCTGTAAGATATTTACTCCGTAGAATTATCTGCAAGTTATTTACTATTTTATTATTTATGAGATCTTATATGTAACCTAGGTTAGTTTTACAATAAGGAGAATGACCCAGATTCCGAGATCCACGCTCCGAGAAGATCCGACTGTGAGTAGATGTGAATTTGCCACAAAAGTTGTAAATAATTACACCATTTGCCACTCTCTCTCAAATCAGAGGTTTTCGGAACTTGAACTTCGGAACGTGCATCACGACTGTTACTATAAATAGGAGTCTAGTTTGACAAGTAAAGGGGACAGAACACATAACATCATAATTCCCGTCTCGATTTTCGTGACATATTAAAAAAATAAAAAATAAATTTTCTATCTCTCTCTCTCTCGTTTTTCCTTCACGCAACCAGCTCCCGCCGGAGTTTGTTTCTTCTTCGGTCGACCGCCCCCTTCCGTCCGCTCGTCTGTTCGTCGTCTGCTCGTCCGTTCGCCCGTCACGCTCTGACCACCAGCCCAGCAGCCACAACCGCCTCCAGACCAGCAACAAACTCCGACCTTGCTGCGCTCCGACGTCATTGCACCGATTGCCGGTCCCGTTCCTCCGCTCCGCCTTAGCTTCGCCACGCCCACGCGGAGTCACCATCGGGAACCAGACCGTCGTCCGCTGCTGCTGGAAGCCCACTGAAGTCCTCCCCTCGCAGGTCAGGTAAGTCGAATGCGTCTTCTTCTTCTTTTTTATTTATTTATTTATTATTATTATTATTATGTTATATTTTATTATTATTTAATTAGATAATTTAGATGTAATTGGTTAAATTTGATTAGGTAGAATATTTAATTATTCAAATAATTATTTGATGTGTTGAATATGGTTGTGCATGTTTTGTTGGGTAATTTTTGGAGTTTTAGATGTCGTCTTAATTAGAAGTTATAGATTATAATTAGTTTTTTAGACTTAGGTTAATAATTGACAATATTATTGCATAAGATAAATCTATATATATATAATACTAATCCTAGATTAACCATTATAATCAGCTGCCACTTGTTTTTGTTTTTTCTGCCAGAGCTTTAAAACGCAGAAGTAATCTATGATTTCAATATAAAACGACAGATGTTTCAGTTTGAAAACATCTCCGCAGGACAGTGGTTTCACTTTAAAACGACACCGCTTCACATAAACATCCACAGTCCAACAAAACGACATCGCTTTGGTTTCACTTTAAAACGACACCGCTTCACATAAAGATCCATAATCCAACAAAACGACATCGCTTTAGGATTGATGTATTCTAATACGGATGGTCGAGGATCAACCCGAGCTTGACACGTCAGCTCCAAAAACGACGCCGCCCAGCTCTGCAACAAATAGCACAAACGACTCGTATTGTACATCTACTACATACTGCAAGCTTATCCACCTAGGGTTCCACATAGCGCCGCGCGCCTCTTTATCTACTGTAAGAAGAAAAGACTATTAGGGAACTAAAGATGAGTCTGTTAGGGAATTGAATCGATTTAATTTACCATTGAAAGAAGCTCAGGAACGAAGCCCACATTTAATTCGAATTGATGATGGTTATTCGAATCATATATAACCCCTGCATGTGGCAAGCCCTGCTCTTCACATATGCTGCACAGTTGACAGTTCCATTCTGGTGGTGGTGGACCAATTCTCTCCGTTATGGCTAGCAAAGACGTCTAAAAGATCCTACAACGAGAACGGGACCAAGATGTTGTGGACTCTCTGCATCATCACTGCCACGAATCTAGCTTCATCAATCATGCAAGGTCATCCCTTGCTCTGATCCAAGGCCATGCAATGGATGACCTTGCTCTGATCCATTGGATCCGACCTTGGGTCAGAGCAAGGGTCGAGACGCGACGTTAATTTAGGTGATACAGCACCGACGACGATCTTTGACACCATCTGTCCCACACACGGCTGTCTGCGTGTTAATTGGAGAGAAGCAGGACATTGACATATCAGAAGGTAGGTGTAGGAGAGGAGAGGCGAGTTACGGCTGCGCTGAGCTCTGATTTCTGAATACAGAGTGGAAGCCAATATAGGGTTTGCTCTTTGATAATTTGTATGGGTTGGACTGAATATATTTTTGTAATATATAATAGTTGGGCTGGGCACACCAATTTAGATTTACATCCTTTGAAGCCCAACTTTTATCCACTAAACACATGAACATTTATTTTTCCACGAAAATTCTATACACTATATATATATATATATTTTTTTTTTTTTCTTTTTTTTTTGTTAACGATGTATATATATATATACACTTTTATTTGGGAAGTTTTTTTTATGAAATATTTGGGAAGTTGGACACACTATAGATTATAATAGATAATAGATATACATATTGTCTTAAAGCTAAATAATTATATATGTAATAATTTTCATAGAAAAACGTAGTTGTAGTAGTGATTTTTGGAATTCACAAAAATTCCCTTTTGTTTTAAACTTTTAGTCACAATTTATATTCATAATTTTTCTCCCCCAACGACATTAATCACTATGTTGTTTGTTCATAAACTTGGTGGTTAATTCATGAACTAGGTTTGCTAGAATCACTGTTTTTTGTGCGAGCCGCGATGGAAAGCAGTTTTTTCTAATAATGTATTTAAATATTAAAGTGACATGTACGTTTTTCCTATAATTATGAACTTTATAAATTTAGATATGTAAAATATTAAGAATCAACAATATAAAAATGTTATTTATCTC